>OW387138.1:41499330-41549330 GCA_936440205.1 Lepidonotus clava | reverse complement strand
GCCGGCTCCTCACAGAGATCATCAGATAAGGCCTGTGGTCATCCCCTTAATGACCCTGTTGACACTTCAGGGTGGACTCAACTGGGCCCAGACCTTGGCCCTGTTACTATGGTAACAGAATGAGGTCAGGGGGTGCACAACCAACAAACATACAAACTGAAAAAAAAGATTAAAATGGTTTTACTCATGAAAATCAAACAAATGATCTTCAAAATGAAGCCAAGTATTCCTGTAGATCCTTAGCTTAATGTTTCCTCTGTGTCTCTTGGCTATGTTTACCATATTCAAACAAACGACAGAGGCAGACCTAACGCTAAGTCTATGGGCACATTATTGCAGTTTCTTGTCTATGTATCTATGAAAATTTAAGTTTCGATACTATGAAACTGTTTCTGTCTCTTAGCATATCAAGCCCTTTTCAAAGTTATGAATGCAGCATTTGAAATCCCAAAAAGTTACAGTAAAGTGGTGTGCCTGACAGGAACTCCAGTACTAAAGTATATGCACCGGGCAGTGGGGTACAAAGTGTTTGTACCCTGGAGCGGGGACACGTGGTGACGGCAGGGATATAAATAGAATGTCGGGTTACAACGACCCATGACGTCTGCCCTCCACAGCCGCGATGACTGGTCAGCCCCCGGCCCCAGTGGGCATGTTTACACGCCATCTCGGACCTCATACGCACAGCAGGGTGTGCATCCTGATCATATTATCTTCCATCTCGATAAGTACATGCAGGAGGGGTGCAATTGTGATAAAGTGTCTTGTGCGACTTAGTGTCTTAGTTGTTAAGACACTAAATGACACAATGTTTTGTGACATAAACCTTTGTGTGACTTAGTGTCCTGATGCTGGCATTAAGTCGCACAAAACAATATTTTGCGACTTAGTGTCTTTGTGTGACTTAGTGTCTTAACATCTGCTCTATCTGTACGAAGGAAAGTAAAATTGTACAACAGTTGAATATTCAGGGCCCCATATAACGTCGTATATTTAAACACAGGAATATGATCATATAAATAAGAAATACACTCGAGAAATATATAACTTCTGGAAAAGTATACCACTGAAAACGACCAGTTAAAACATTTAAAAAAAAAGAAAAAAAGAAAAAGGTTTTGTACAAGTTGAGGATAGATTACTTTATCAAGCCACTCTGTTGTATAGAACGGAATTAGGCATAGCTTTAATCTACACATTGTATGATCGTCTACTTGTTAATGTGTGTGTGGGGAACTATACCATTATTCTGTTTGATGTACATGGGGGTATAAGTGTGTTTTATGATGATTGTTGATAACTGTTGGACTTAATGTCCGCTCAGCAGTGTTTTAGCTATATCAGGACCAACTCGCGGATTTTGATTTGTACAAAGTACTATGAAACCGAAATTCTATCAGTATGGGGGTGAGAACGATAGCAAGGCGAGGTGGTGCAATGAGCCCAGCCCAAGTGTGTTTTATGACGAAAATATATTGTTATATCCGGTATGCGTTAGGTTTCTTTTTGTTAATAAGGACATACATGCGTATTTTACCGCACCACTGATAGATTGTGCGTTTTAACTTGGTGTGTGCCCCCATAGTAAGTGGTCGACCCTGATTTTCCTATAGATCAATATGAGAGATTGTACAAAATAGATCTAGATTTTTTTTTGGTTTCTCTGCATACATACTTTTAATCAGTAATTAACATCAGAGTGGCTTCTGTTTTTTGCACAGATTTTGAAGAACTTTGGAGAATTCCATTATGTCAAAATAAATAACCCCCTTGAAATAGGGAGTTTTCAGAATGTCTAGGTTCCAGACGCGGCGACGTGAGGTACCGGCCTGGAGTGTGGAGTGGGTGGGGTGGGTGGGGTGGGTGGGGTGGGTGGGGTGGGGTGGGGTGGGGTGGGTGGGGTGGGTGGGGTGGGTGGGGTGGGGTGGGGTGGGGTGGGTGGGGTGGGTGGGGTGGGTGGGGTGGGTGGGGTGGGTGGGGTGGGTGGGGTGGGTGGGGTGGGTGGGGTGGGTGGGGTGGGTGGGGTGGGTGGGGGGGGGTGGGGTGGGTGGGGTGGGTGGGGTGGGTGGGGTGGGTGGGGTGGGTGGGGTGGGTGGGGTGGGTGGGGTGGGTGGGGTGGGTGGGGTGGGTGGGGTGGGTGGGGTGGGTGGGGTGGGTGGGGTTGGTGGGGTGGGTGGGGTGGGTGGGGTGGGTGGGGTGGGTGGGGTGGGGTGGGTGGGGTGGGGTGGAGGGAGGATGAGGGGGCAGGTTCGATGTCCGATAGGGACCTTCCATTTAGTACGTATGGGGCCTTCCATTTAGTACGTACGCACAATTTCGAAAATCTTGCACCCCCTCCCCCACTCCCAGACCCACCCTTGATGCACACGTACTTAATGGAAGGCGCCTATAGCCTTGTGTAGACGTGGTCACGTGATCACTTTTTGGTGATCACCAAGTGCTCATTGCAACCACGTGACATTTAAAATGTATAGAAATGATTAATTCCAGGTAATAAAAATTGTTAATTATAACTTAATGTAATCATTTAAGATGAATTGAGCATAAATTCTGTTCTAGATGTTTTTTATTATAGAATAGTAATCATTTCAAAATGATCACCAATATGGTGTCCAGTCCCTTGTGGGATGTATGTCATCTGCACAACGTCTATACCCACCAAGCCCGTTCCACCATCTTGGGATGCATTTTGGCTCCTTGCGTGTAACTCAGGCTATTATCACATATTTGAATATATAACACTAAATTTGTTTTTAAATTTCATCTCATTATGATTTTTTGAGAGTGGCTTCAAAAACTATTTCCCGTTATAAGCAGTGTAGTTCCGGTTCTTCTGATTGGTTGACGCGTGACCCGCATAGTCCCCATAGGGTTAGTATGTACGCACATTTTCAAAAATCTCAGACCCCCCTCCCTCCCTTAATGCGTGCATACTTAGATAATGGAAGGCCTCATACCACATTTTCAGAACTTCCAGACACCCACTCCCAAGTATAATCCATTGGACGTGTACAGGGTACAGGAACGGTTGCATATTTTAAAAAAGAGACTTCCCTGGGACTAGAAATACGCATTGGATTTGTTCAGCAACGTACACCTTTCAATGGCGGATTTAGAGCTAGGGGAGCTCAAGGAACACCACCCTACTTTTGACAAAATATTTTTCTTTTAAATGTTAAAGTATCTGCATAGTTGCTACTGCCCAGTTGCTATTGCCCTCTCAGGATACTATCCCAGAAACGAAAGTTGTCACACAAATTAGTTTGGTGGACATAAGCGAATTTTAAGAGCAGCCCCAGGATTGAGTGTACTGACTGCATATGTAGAGGTATTATTAAACTTAAGTATATCTTTCTCAAATTAAGTGTTCGTACTTAAACGTTTTGTGATATTGTACAATGGAATTTGATAATATTTTGATAATTTATAATAATACAAAAAAAAAATATTAAAAAAATGAGTGTATTCACAAATTTGAGTTTTTGCGTTTTGTAGCTATAGACCAATAAAGAGAAGGTCAAGAGAGCTGCCATTTGATTGGTCAGCCACAAACAACAGTGAAGAATTGGGGTCGGGTGGGTGTGCCGGTCAAATTCTTTTCGGACAGGAATATTGATTTGATTATCAAGCTTTTGTGAATATTTATTGTAAATATTGGTCCCCTGCATCCCCCTTTTTCTTCTCCTTTTTCTCTCTTTGATTTTCTCATAAATTGCTCCATAAACAATGACCGATCTAACACCAACAATATGGGATTATCCTCCACTAACACGTTGACTGCTGAGGTGATTCCATCAAGAGTCTCTGTAGAATGGGAGAGGAGAGGGGGATAGGGGCGGAGAGACATTTTGAGTCTTATGTGTTGTCAATGAAAATATTTACATTCATATCAGATGTACAAATGGTTCACAGAGAACACTGGCCAAATGGTCAAATTGTACATGTATTTTCCAGTATTTATATAAACAAAAGCTTCCAAGAACATGCTATCCTACTAACAACTTAAAATCTCAGTTCTAAACGGTTTAGCCTCCATGTTAAAAATATTTTATCCATAAGCTCCTACCTCAAAACACTTCTATATAACCGTGGCCAAGCCATGTGACTAGTCAATCCGAATACTCTTGATAACCATAACACTCATTTAATTGTGCTAATCATCACGCAAATCTCTGTGGTGCTACCCGTCCCACTTTGTATAATACTTCCCCTTAATCTGTTTAATAGTAATTAGTGTTATCATCTTGTAGCTTGCTGATTCTTTCGACTGTTAATCGGGGATGCCATGGAACTAGTGGGTAACCAATCTCTTTCCTTTGCCTCAGTTTGGGCTGTGTATAAACTATTGTTTTGTATTGTATTGTTGGTTCGGAATCCCTGGCGGGAGTACCCCCCCCCCTCCCCATGCACACACACACCCCTCCTCCATAACCTTATGCCCAAACCGAATACATATTTATACATGAAACCCGCCAAGGCCAAGGCCAAGGCCAACATCACTGCCAGACTAAAAAAAAAGACACGCCGACAAAAAACAGCAGAGTGCAACGTCCTCCGGAGTCCTCCGGGAGTTCACCTCATCCTCATGAATATGTTATCAGGGGATGGGTGTAGACCCTTAAAACCGACACAGCGACAGGGCCACTTCTTAAATTCAACATCCAGCATGCAGCTGTGACCCGAAGGAAAAATATAGATGACATGACATAGGTTATTCCTTAAATTAGATAAAAATATAAATCACATGACATAGGTCATTCCTAAAATTAAACATGCGACAAGAGGCCTATTTAAAATCGACATGAATATTAATACTTTTTATATTAACACTATCCGTGGAGGTCAATACTTGACTTATATGTGTTACCATGTGATTCTGCAAATCATACAGAGTACATGTTTACCCCTTATTTACTCCTATGACTCTTTAAAGTTTTAAGTGTTTAAGTCCTTTCTTGGCTAGTAAAACTATGTAGGAGCACACTTTAGAGTACATTACAGAAACTGCATTAAACTATTTACGGTTGTATAGATATGTTTACAGAGACTTTTGCTGTAAGCCCAAGGGCACAACAATAGTCTAATATGGCATTCATAATTTGCATGGATACTTCACATATGAAGGTCCGCTTTTTCATAAATCAAAATAAGACCTAAATAAGACCTCTATGATACCCTGTCAGGTTAAAAAATAAGACCTTTTCAAGACATTTCTGAGGATTCTTTTGCCCCTTAGGACAAACCTTTCACAAATTCACAAAAAGAGGTAAAGATAGAAATGACAGAAAGAAAAAATGAAATCTTGTAAATAATTCCGATTGACAAAACACAAGACCTTTTAAAGACCTCTGGACCTAAAATAAGACCTTTATAATAGCCCTATAAGTGACAAAACCGAAAAAGACAATTTTTAATACCTGCGTGGGCACCCTGATGTATAGGGAACATGTATATAAACATATATGTTAAAATAGTATAGAATTATATAGCTATACATGTATTTCTTAAATTCGCCCTCCGACACGGAGACCCCCATCCCCACCCCCTGGGGAGTCTGGGGCGGGGGGAGGGGAGCGGCCTCGGCCAATGGGGAGTCGGGGTGTGCCGGGCTATAACACGGTGAGTCAGGGCCGGGGTGGAGGCCAGTCGACTACAGACTACTCCAGACTGACATCTCCACGGGCTGCTGCCAGGAATCGGACAGATCAGCCGGCCGGCCTGCTCCGGAGACCACCGCATCAATCCTGTATTGTAGAAGACAAACACCCAGCCTCAGGCCTGAAGATACCCAGGAGTATTGAACATCTTGATTTTTTTGGGAGCAGCAGATATTCTGATCAGAGGTAAGGGTAGTAAGTTGTTACCTGCGTGGTTTATGCCTCAGCTTGTTTGTTTACGTTTGGACTTGTCAGAGCATGAAAGCTCAACCGGGAAGCTCAACCTCACCTGGGTTCACAGATATTTATTAGACGCGTTTACATTTGTTCAATGATTCATTGGCTGTACGGGTTGACAATAATCAAGGCGGATTCTATGTTATGTAGCGACATATTGATTATATTGGGTGTTTTTCTGCTAGCAGCTGAAGCTGCGTTATCAGATATCATCTGGCGCGGTAACAGCTGCAGAGGATGCATTGCTGGGACGCTGGGATGACAGAAGTAGATGGGGGGCGGGAGGGGGCGCCCCACTATATCTTTGGTCCAATATTTTATTTTTTTAATGTATATCTGGGATCCTATTTAAAATGATCATTTTAGAATTTCTGGAGCCATCCCTGAGCTGGGGGATGCAGTAGGTTAAAGCGGGGAGAGATGAGTCGATGGTACGATGGATGGACTGTGAACAAAGAGGGATAAGGAGGGAGAGGGGAGAGGGGGATGGGGAGGGAGACCAGGTGGTCCATACACGGTGGTCGGCCCGGGGAGTCAGGTACGGTGGCCCAGACCTACAAAATAAACCCACTTTTAAATGAAGAAGGGGATCACCTCAGTAGTCAACTTGTTGGTAGGAGATATTCCTTTCGTGTTTGTCTTAGGTCAATCATTATTTATGGGCAATTTATATGAAAACAGAAAAAGAAAGAAAGAAAAAGGGGGTCTGGGGGCACAGCCTCCGATTTCTAACCAATATTGACAACAAATATTCAACAAAACCCAATAATCAAACCAATATTCATGTATGGAAAGTATATTTGTATTTCTGGTATAAACTTTGACCGGCACAGCCACCCAACCCTAATCCATGAGTGTTGTGTTAGGTTGACAAGTGAAAATGTTAGGGCCGCGCCATGCGCCCTGGGCGCATTAAAAAAGTAAATGGCGCATTAAAAGTATGAACAATGCGCCCATGTCACATTAGGGTTGCAAAAGATATTGATATGTACAAAAATGGCGTATTCTTATGAAAATATGTCTCATTTACTTAAAAGAGGAGTGCGCCATTGTCACATTCAATATTTTACTAACATAGTCACTGCCGCCGTTACTTGACAATAATTGATAGCAGCCTGAACAAAAGTACTTCCAGTCATGAAAAGTACTTCACTTTCTGCAGGTGTGTTTCAATAAATGATTTTACAGAGATGACTCGGCCTTAGATGAGAGATGGGCTACTGTTATATCAGGGATTATTTCATTCTCGGTGACTGATCCAGAGGGGGGGGGGGGCACGCACCCCTCCCTTTTTCCGGAAAATCTTACATATTTTTAATGTAAACCTCGGCCAAAAAGCAATTAAAGAAAAAACTTTCCAATAGTGCCCCCCCCCCTTTTTTTTTCAAAAGCCTGGATCCGCCAGTGATTCTAGAGCAGAGGGGGGGGGGGCGATTCTAATCATACCCATACCCCCCGTTATAGTTGCTAGTGATTGGTTATGTCCTATGTCGACATTAAGGCTGTCTTGTCCGAGAGAAAGGCTTAGTTATTAGTTGTAGTGACGCATGGTCGATTTTCAAACTTGTACTTCTTGGCCACCGTAGTCAGTCTGCTAAACATCACGTCCTCCATCTATACGCCACAGAATAAGAAAAAGTGTGTGTGTGTGTATATATATATATATATATATATATATTTGCATATATATATATATATATATATATATAACGTACATACATATGTAAACCATAAATGGATATAAATGAATATATTGCAATAACTTTAATTTGGTCAATAACAAATTATGGTTATCTGTTTCCCACCACTTCTTTTGCGGTTGAGTTTGGCATAACTTCAACTAAATTCAAAAAGGAGACCTAAAGGGCAACTTATATAACCATTATGAAGCATGTGAATCATGCTTTATATTATCGAATGATGTACATGAGGTTCCTCTTTACTATACATAATGTCCTTGCGGTTTCCTACAGATGTAATACTCTTTTTTATTTTTATGAAATTGTTTAAGGATGGCTATATCATATTGTACATTTAATCTGGATATCATGTTGTATAAAATGTTATTATACCTTGTAATCTCCAGAGCGTGGCTAGTTCAAGATTTATTCCTTTGCAAATAAGCTATAAAGACAGCCTTTCTTAGCATATTGGTAATACATTTCTGATCTATAGGCCTATGTTCTACAAATCTTATCGTTTACGCTTCAGGGATATTCCTAGAAATCATTGTGAATATCAAAAGCCCCTTTGCCCAAATTCTCATGGGGCCTTTTTCTTGGAAACTGTTGGCTTTTGAAACACAAATTTAGTTTTGGGACAACTTTTGATGAGGAAATTGCGTCTTCAAGGTTACCCCAGTGTGGTAATTTAACGATGGAGTGATGGTGGAATGGCCCATCCCACATGCCTGGGAATATCCCTGGCAGTGTTTTCTGGCAGAGAACAGGTGTACTGCTTTATAAAAGATACACCATGAGAAATACATGCACCAAACCTTCTAGGAGGAGGGGGGGGGGGAGGTCAAGGCTCTTACACGATCTCAGTAACAGTCACCATATATGGCTGGGCAAATATGTCTCAAGTTTTTGGTTTGTTTTGCCATTTTGGCAAGGTGCTCTTTGTTGAATAAAGACAAACCTTTCATTTAATTTAACAGCGAGGATCCTCCCAGATCTCATGAACACTTGTTTCTTTACCTAGTTTCATAACACCCCCTCCCGCCCTGTACACATCAAGGGGAGGGGGGGGGGAGTAACATTTGCGTATGCTCCTGTAAAAAGCTCTTTTTTTTTCTTTTTTTTTTAAATGTGCATACATACTTAGGCATATTGGAAGAAGGTAGTGATAGAGTCCTAATTTAAGAGAAAATAATGAATATTAGGAAAACTGCTTGACCCTAGTCAAAGTGTGTGCATAATCAATAGGGCAGTCGGGAGTCTATTCTGCGCATGTGTAGTCCTTTGGCGTCACTAGCTGTCGGGGGTCAAGCGCACCCTTTCAGCCAATCAGAACCCTCCCTTTTTCAATATGGCCGCGCCCATGGACAAACTCCCGTCAGGCCTATACATTGGGATACTGCCCACTTCTCCATTGGTAATTTCCTTTTTATTTTCTGTATAACATATAAAATATGGTATATAATTAAACATAATACTAACGGCCTCAGGCAGTAATTTTTCGACACCCACCTTGTATTCAGGGTTGTACTTCCAACCTCTGTATGTTTTCATATGATATCTCTGTAAAGAATATTGCGCCATAGGTCATTGGTCTTTTTGTAAATACTAGAATGGATCCTTCCAGTATTGACTGAATAAAACATTCAACCCAATTACGTCATAGAGGAACATTCTGCGGAATTCAGAGAAAACATGGGAAGGAAAACTGTTTATTGCAAGTTCCAATGTTGTGTGTTTATCATAGTCAAACGAAGTATTTCAACAGAAGGCGTGACGTGTCAGTTCGGATGATGAACCGCTGATTTCTTTTGCATTAGTTTATTTTGATGGCTATCACACTCCGTGTTTGAGTACCGTCGTAAATGTCAAATCGTGATATATGTCTTGTATTTTAGTAACCTATATAATACAAAAGAAGTTTTTGTGTACATGGTTAAAGGGTAACTACTACGTGTGTACAAAACGTATGGGCCCATCCCTAAACAGCACTTACTGAGCTGAGAAGGCCAGTGACCGAACCTTGAGAACACATTAAACAACTCGGTACGTGGATGTAGGCATGAACAAATGGTGAAACCACCCCCTATAGGCTATAGTCCTTGTGCAGACATGGTCATATGACCACTTTTTGCTGATCACTATTAGTTCATCACAGCATCGCGACCACCACATAAATTTATTGATTCAGTTCAATAAAATATGTATTAATTTTTTGAGACTATTTGAGATAAGATAAGCTAAAATGTTTGTGCCATTTTTTCTTGAATAGTGAAAAGTAGTGATTTTAAATTCATTAATAATATTATGGCAGCCAGTCCCTTTCTGGGTTTTGTTACATCATTAGCACAACGTCTATAGGCTTACATCTAGTAACACTCTAAGGATACTCTAACACATTGACCAAGGTATACCGATCATGTAGGCTCCACCATCTCGCTTGTTTATAGTTTTTTTCAAACTAAAGTTTTTGGATTGGCAGAGTTGATATTTCACTTCATATTATTTCACTTCTCTTGGCGTATTATCGAAAACTTCAATTTATCATATTCAATTAATTTTCTCTTTAAAATGCATCAAATATGTAATATTTCAAACCGGCTTATATGATATACCATCAATTGTTGAAAAAGATGTAATTTAGTTGCGGTTTCAGCATTTATGCTGGTAAGACAATAGAAGGGAGCGCGATGCATTCGGGTCGGCGATGTTCCCTATAGGGAAGCATGAGCTGAGGTATGGATTATAAGACATACAATATTCTAGAAAAATAGGCAGGGCGTCGGACCTGGGGGAGGGGGAGGGGTCGCCCCGGGGCTGCGCTCCTTCGTACAGCGACTCATTGTGAACAATGATAGATGCGCATTCTATATGGATCAGTGGTTATCTGGGTTCTTTCGGATCGAATGGTCATGGTCTAATAATTACCAAATAACCAATCTCTACTTGTCTATATGCATAGAGAAGATGGGAGGGAGACTTACATGCCTTTGAATAGGCCTATTCCCCTCCCACCCCATGCACAGGAAACAGTGGTTGAACGTCCTGTCTATGCTAAGGGCCACGGCCCATAGGGTCAAGACCATTTTCCACTAGGCGATTGTGACTATCTGGAATTTACGATAAATATTTTTTAATTGTTATTTGGTATATGAAAACTAGGCGATTGTGACTATCTGGAATTTACGATAAATAATTTTTATTTGTTATTTGATATATGAAAAGAACCCTTGCATGTTACATATCATTTGAAAGGGAATATGAAATCCTATCTAAAGATATATAACAATTCTATGTTTAATCGCTATTGCCATTGGCGATCTCTGAAATCATGACTACAGCTTTGAGAATAAAAGATCCCCTGGGCTGACGGCTTGGTCGTAATACCACGGGGAAACAGTGTAGGGGGGCAACCAGCATCAGTGGTGGATTTTATTTATCTATTCATTTTTTTGCCAAAATTTAGTGTGTTTTTTTAAATGTGGAATTCTTGAAATTAGGGGGCACCCCCCCCCCCCTCCTTTCTATTAGCACGCCCCCACCTTTTCTTTAAGAAAAAAAGAAACTAAAAAGCAAAAGGTTGTATCTGCCACTGAGCATGGTCCTGCTTTCAGAGGTCATTGACTGCCGTGCTAGCGACCGGCGCCAGTTAATACAATACATGTCTGTGGGAAGGGGTCGGGTTTCTCAGAATGGTCGGTTAACACGCAGGTAGTCTGTAGGCAATACGTGCGGCCCGTCATGTCCTACTCACATTTACCTAGTTCTCCTTCCCATAGCGAGTTCTAACCTTGACGTTATATAGAGGTACATTAATTTGGAATACATTGACTAGTGAATTACAAAATAGTGCAACTGTTAAGATTTTTTCACGACAGGTAAAGGAAAAGTACTAGAATTATCAAGATATTTTGCTCGGTGAAAATTTTATCTTACCATAGAAATACCTACCACAATAATCTGTAGATACTGATATATTTTCTAATATTTGTCTTATCTCTTAGCATGTATTCCACTTTAATTTCTTAAGGTACTAGTTCACTGTACTCTCTGTGTTTCATATGATTACTTAAATATTAATTGCTACATGCATTGTAAAAATATGTTGAATACCCATAATATAGTTCCATGTGTACATAATCTTCAATCACACTATTTGTAAATACATTTATTGTAAGTTTATTCAACACCCTTCATGTAATACTGAAAACCAGGGGTAATCCTGAACAATATTACGTAACAAAACCTTTAAAAATAACTGCGTGTCCTAGTTGAGTCTTTCCCTCTGCCCCTGCCCCCCCCCCCCCCCCACACACACACACACTTTTTTTTTTTTATTTATTAATGTCCACTTCCTACGAATAACATAAGATGAAATAATTACATCGAGATATTGATGGAAATATGAATATATACAATGAGTTATGAGGTGCCAACGACAAAATTCTTCTAGAATTAGTATTATCTTTCTTCTTATATATACAGCAGCCGATATTAATTCTTTTTTTTTTTCAAAATGCAGTAAGCACCGCAAATTTCTGTCATTCTGTTACTATTATGAGCCAGTAAATGATATTATTGGCAATTATTGCTGCAAATATATATTTTAACATAGATAATAACTTTCTATACCCATTGCAGACTATGTAATCATGTTTTTCTCTTATCATTTCCCTTCAGACGATGCCGCAGGTGGCTTGGCACACGGACGACGGGCGGTACTTCTCTGTTCTAGAATGTAACAGGTAGGCTTCTTTTCTTTTTTTCTAATTGTTTCTTCATAAATTTTTAACATCTTAATTTTGTTAGGGGCTGACCGTTAATCACGTACTCATTTTTTCCTGAATTCTGGATCCCCTATCTCCCTTAGCATGGTATAAGCATTAGTTGTTTGCAGGGAGTGTTCCAAATGGAACTATACCCGAATGAGAAAATGTTGGCATCTTAAATTTGGAAGATGCGTGTATGTCTGGTATTGTTTATTTTTTGTTTTTATAAGGGTGGCAGGGTCCCCCCACCCCCACCCCCGAGCACTGCCTCTCTCCGCTCCAAGGGACATACACACATTTTCAAGATTTCCGACCCCCCCCCCTCCAACACACACACACACACACACACACACACACACACACACACACACACACACACACACACGCATCCACCCACCCACCCACCACCATCCTCGATGCATACAAAAATAATATATTTTTTATTTCTTTATATAGAATCACATGGCTTTAATGGTTATTGAGTATTTTACTATGGTGAGTATTTGCCCTTATATAGAATCACATGGCTTTAACGGTTATTGACTAATTTACTATGTTGATCCTTCGTCTTTATATAGAATCCCATGGCTTTAACGGTTATTGATAATTTTACTATGGTGGGCATTTGCCCTTATAATTATAGAATCCCATGACCTTAACGGTTATTGACTAATTTACTATGTTGATCTTTCGCCTTTCTATAGAACCCCATGGCTTTAACAGTTGTTAACTATTAAAATAGTCAATCCCCCGACCTCCCCCGCCACACTTGTCCCCTTCAGAGAGCAATCATTGACCCCTCCCTCCTCCTCAGAGGTCAACATGCCCGAGCCGAAGACACATGAATGGAGGAGGTCCTTGGAAATGTCCAGCAGGCGGAAGTGATAGAAGGACATCGCTAGTATCTCTTCAGGGAATCCCCACACTTGGTCTTATACCACCCCATGCACACCTCAAAGAGCTCACACTCTGAAATGTTCAGGACTTGGCTGATCTTTTGCCCTTCTCATTCCCTCCCCCACAGGTACATGTTGGAGAATGAGGTGGCGTGTGACGTCACCTTTGAGGTGGCTCCCCCTGGTGAGCCGACGGAGACGGTACGCGCTCACCGCTACATGCTCATCGCCCGCAGCCCCGTCTTTAAGGCCATGTTCTGCGGGGCCATGGCCATGGCGGGTGACCAGGTCACGATAAGGGACGTTCAGCCGGGAGCCTTCCGTAAAATCATCAAGTAGGTTTCATGTTGTCACTAATTCATTTGAATAGCATGTAGTATCAGTGAGCAATTAGCATGATGATCGGTCATCCAATGTGTTGACACTATTACCACTATCTTGATGTTCAAATATCTTGTAAGTTTTGAACAAGTTCAATAAAACTAGATGTTTTATGAATTGTAATTTCTTGATTTGATCGACCTTGTTATCCTTGATATCTACAACTGAGGTATTATTGCAATGCATAAAACCCTTATAATATACCCTTATGGCCAAGTTAATCACGATTATATTTCACATTAAATACTGAAACTAATAGAGTATACCAAAGAGATATGATAATCAGTATACCAATGGTGGATTTAAGAATTCGTAGCGGAGCTTTCCACAAAATTTCATTCTTTAGTATCTTTGGAGTTGAACTGTCGCAAAACTGATTATCTTACTCTAGCTAATAAATGCCCTTATACCAAAGCCCCCTTGCCTTTCAGATACCTCTACTGTGAAAGCATAGAAGTCACAGAAGAAGACGTATTCGACATAATATATGCTGCCAAGAAGTACCTGGTCGATCCAGTGGTCCAGCAGTGTATGGACTTCCTGAACTCCCATGTGACCACAGAAACAGTCTGCCCCATCCTCACCTACGCCATCTTCTTTGACGACGACAACCTCATCAAGAAGTGTCTCCGACTGGTGGGAGTCAAGACCGGGGAGGTGCTGGAGTCGGACACCTTCCAGGAGCTGTCCAAGGAGGCCATTGGGAAGATCGTGGAATGCCAAGTCCTGAACATTTCAGAGAGCGAACTCTTTGAGGCATGCATGGGGTGGTGTAAGGCAGAGTGTGGGCGGAATGGGGAGCAGTATAGCCCTGATTCCCTGAAGAGACGCCTAGCAGCGTCCTTCTACCACTTCCGCCTGCTGGACATTTCCGAGGAGCTCCTCCATTCGTGCGTCCTTGGCTCGGGCATGTTGACCTCTGAGGAGGAGGAGGGAGTCAATGAGTGCTTGCTGAAGGGGAGCGGTGTGCGGGGGGAGGTCGGGAGTTTATCCAGGTTCACCCAGACCCCCCGGAGAAGGGTAGCTCCGGGGGAACACCAGTGCGACCTGGTCACAAAATGCTCGGGGTCAATCAACACCTTCAACCGGCCAATGTCACACACCTTCAAGGTCAGCCAGGACATCCTCCTTCACGGTTTGGACATTGTGGACGCCCCCCACTCTTTTATCAATGCCGTACAACTAGCCATCCTCCAGGACTCACAGACTGTCTACAAGACTGTTTTAAGTGTCACAGCTGCCCGGAGGACCGCCGCCTTCGGACCCGCCATCTCCATCTTCCTGCCCAAACACATCAAACTGCATGCCGGGGAGTTTGAGGTCAAACTTCACTTCCGGTCCATGGGAGGGAACGCCACGATTGGTTACTGCCGCCCGCCGCCAGAGGGGGTGGAGACCAATGGGGTCAGGTTCCAGATGAGCTGTCCGGATGTCTTTCACATTGGGGGGCTGAGGTTTTCTGTGGTTTAAGTAGCTCTAAAGTTCTTAATTAATTCCTGTACCCACTAGGCAATTCGGCAGACTGATCAGCGCTAGAATCAGCTGATACCAGAATAGTTGGCGTATGTTAGCATTGATTGATATTGAACATGTACATTTCAATAATCCATACTGATTGGTGATCAGAATCGGTGTGCACATTGGCCTACTCGGTGGCCATATCCAGCTAATTTGTGAACCGATTTAGCCTAGTGGGTATGGGACTCAAATATGTGTTCTAGATAATGATGATGATGTTTTGGAGTTTAAGGTCTGCTCAGCCACTTTTCAGCTATATCGAGACCAACTCTGATGTTTTGACGCAAGTCTATGATCGTATCTATGGGGGTGAGAACGACAACAAGGTAAGGTAATCTAACAGTCAGCGCCGGGAATCGAACCCCAGCCGGCGGCGTGCAATGCCAGGACGCTAACCACTAGACCACCCCACCCCCCTTGTGTTCTAGATCAAAATGACGATATCAAAAATGGGGATTCAACTTGGGAGGTGAACTGTTTGTGAATGAGATGAGAGAAAGCTTCTGAATGATCAAAAATGAAGAGTGAAATCATTTTTTGGTGTGAAAAGAAATCTATCAAACTCCTAGTATTATATTTAGTTTGTCATGGTTGGTTCATGATGTGTTCGATATATTATTATTTTATTCGTACTTTGTTATGTTGTAGTTATCCGTATTGTACTGAAATATACATGTTAGTGTTCGAGAAAGTATGGATGCTTTTGCACGATACAATTATGTGTTATGAAAATATCATGATTTCAGTCTTGCCATATGTGCTTGTAATAGTCTGTGTTTGTGTCTGTGTGTGTCTGTGCCTGTGTGGGGGAATGATCTCTAGATGTTAAAAACAGAATCTTCTCTCTGTGTAGAATGTGCATTTTCAAAGGAGGATTGTCAGGGGCAGATTCGGGGGGGGGGGGGTGTCCAGGGGGTCCTGACCCCCCCCCCCCCTCCCACCTTTGGATCCGCCCCTGAATTTACATTTGATATCATTAGCAGGCAATGCGCATGTAGATCACATTATATAATATTTATGTAAAAATCACCTTATACAAATTTATAAAATCATAATGTATTAGGATATAATTACACAAATCGATAGACTGTTTGGCATGAGAATGGGTGGCTGGTTACATGGCAATTTTTTACGGATACAGACATGAGTCGGTATCGGCTTTTAACTACACCAGAAGACCTCTCCCCTAACCTATAGATCTGGTCAGCATGAAACAGCTAGCTTCATTCTTTTTGTGACATGAGAATGGTAAGAGTATTGGCTTGATATTAAAATATATTTTGTTTTATATGAAGTGCTGATATTGAAAGACCAGTTCACGTTGCATTTGCCATTAGCGTTAAAGTTTGTTAAATGTACAAAAATACAGGGAAAGACAAAAAGCCAGGAGGGGACAGAAAATGTTCAGGTTTTCAAGTGGTTTCTGGTGTCCAAGATCTACAGATACATATCGGACGGATATGCCAGTGTCACATCTTTATCTCACACGGATAATCTCAGCCTGGTCATTGTACCTTTAATACAAAGCATTGGGGCCTTTTTCATCCGGCTGTAAAGCAAAAAACCTTTTTTTTTTTTTTTCGTGTAGTTGTTTGTGAAATTCAATGAAGTAGAAAGTACTATCTAGCCTACCATGTAGAAATCATTCATTGATACAAACATCACAATAAGTCTCCTGGCATTGGATTCCTTGTTTCTTCGTGTTTTCTCAATTCTTAATTTTATTTCATTCTATAACCTTGGTATAAACCAGTTCTTCTTGACTTTACACTTTGACATCTACCACAAACACTCAATTTCTGTTTTATAAATACTTCTATCTAAATATCAAATATTCATATATAATTGTTTCGATATGATGGTTTTGTTTAAAACATTTTGAATGGGATTAAGGAGGCAATATGCTTAGTATCAACAGGTAGAGCATTTCAGTTTGTCACACCTAGTACTGGGATCACAATGTGATAACTTCAAAAAGGAATTTCTAGCGGTAAAGACCTTTATCAGATGCATCAGATAGATCAAAATTACCTTAATAATTGCGAAATATTGCCTACTAAACCTGAATATTGATTCAAAAGCACAAATGACAAAATACAAGTTCACTGTATGATACCTTATCCTGATAAATAATTCTCATGCCACATTTGACCGAATAAAACCTTGATGTTTGCTACTAATAAAAACTTTTTTTTTTAAACTGTGCCTATAAAGCTGCTGTCCCGGTCATAACCAATCCTTGTCACCAGAGAACAGTTATCATAACATGTATTTACAACATGTATAAACGTTCACATGTCTTTCTTTATGTACGCCACGCAGCCCTATTTAACTATGTACAGTTTTAAACTTGCGTAGAACATATAATGTTGAAATCGAAATAATCTTGCATGGCTTTACAATGCGTTGAGATGTGTAGAGGGCCATGAGTGATTATAACTGAAGTGAATTGATGTATTCGCACCTGAGGCATTGAAGCACATTTGTGAAACTTTACACACGTGATTTTAATGGACTCTTTATTTTCTAGAGAATAAAGTTTGTGAAAACAAAATAATTGTTCATTTATTATGTTATTCTTTTCAATGTTCCTACCACATAGTAAGAAGTTTCCCATTATTCTAGAATGTTGTATAGCGAGAATGGGCGTATTATTTAATTTTCATGGCTTTATTCAATATAACATCTCAAAATCAGGAAAATTGGGATCTATATTTCCAGTTTTTAAGTTAAGAACCTTAAGGGTGGCAATGCTCCCTTTTTAAGAAAAATGTGGATTTATGGTTTTAAATTCTCAGAAACGATTTGAGAACAAAATTGGTGAGGTACTGGGTTTCTCAGTTTGTGTCAAGGCGGTAACCAGGGTACCAACGTGAATTCCATTTTCAAATTCCCTGTTTTCCCTGAGATTTCCCTGTCTCACGGCACTTTTTCGCTGTATCATATCAAGCAAGTTGTTCAAATTTAAAAACATGCAGAAAAAATTGAACAACCCAACAACAAAATGTTCAATACATAATATCATGAGAATCAGGAATTTCAGAACCTGGTCAAATGAAATTCCCTGTGTTTTTTTGCAAAATTTGCAAATTCCCTGTCAGTGATTTTTTTTGCCATTTTCCCTGTTTTCTCTGTTTTCCCTGTGCTGTTGGTACCCTGGGTAAAATATTCAGGTTACCAAAAATATGTCAAACATATCATTAAATAGAAAAGTGTATCAATTTATTCCATTATTTGATACATATATAAATGCATCTACAATTAGGAAAGCAACGAAGACCCTTAAAGATGTGGAACAAAAAAACCAAGTCATTGTATCTGCACCCGAATTCTCCCGACTACGGATAGCTGATTTAAGTACCTGCAGTTCAAGGTTGGCTAATTTTGTAAACGAAACACAAAGAATCGATAGAAAATATGCAAATATTTACCATATTTCTATCCGTAATGGATACATCAATACAATATAAAAATATTAGGTATATAGAAACAAAATATAAAAATACTAATTACTAGTTTTCCAGTCAGTTAAACCGCAAGGAATGCAATAATTAATGAGAAAAGTTTGCAGGAACAACGCAGTAAATAAGCTAGTCGTGGTAGGTAGAATTCTACGATGAATAAAGTAAAAATACCCAACAGTAAAGATTATAACTATAACATTCTGGTCACAGCTAAGGCCATTACCTATCACAAGTTTGCTAGATGCACATTGACAATTACAGTATTTTGGCAATTTGCTGCTTTCAAATGTAAACAATTGTAAATGAAACTTGGTCGACCAACTACTCAAAACAGAGGAAAGCATACTGATCATTCTTAAAGGGAGCCAAAACTAATAAATTCAACTTTTTCAAAACACAAATAAGCATAGAAATCCATTCCTTGAGCCTATTTCAGGCCTATGTTAAAATCTAAACAGTGAAATATGGTAGAAAATCATTGAAAACACGTTTTCCTTGCTCAAATCCATTAATGTGGATCAACAAATATGGGGTTTGTTTACAAACAAACAGAAATTTTACCATCTTTCATGGAACTCTACTTTGGTTTGGGCTAGTTTTAGTTAACAAACAAATAGAAATACCTCCATCTCTCCTTTCATTCTACTTCAGTTTGAGCTAGTTCTCACAGCTAATACTTTACCACTGCTCATCTAACATATTTCTATACTTTTCTGAGTTTTGACAATTTTATCAATTTTATTAGTTTTGACTCCCTTTAACTTAGTTTTCATGGAATGACTCCCTGGACACTAATGCAATAGGCAAAAGGATCCTATTTCAGTTTAAGTACAACGAATATTCAGGCGATAATTAGTTATATGAGCAACATTCATTCACTCTATTTCCAACAAATCTAGTATCCTTTCATAATGTTATTTTGAATTTAAATTGAGCATATTTTGATGTGTTCTTTGCGCTCGTGCAACAATAAACTGATTTTGATTCTTGGAGGGCAGTATTCCTATCATAAGGATAACATCGAAGTATTTCAAATACACAAAATATACACAGATATTCCCCAAACATGCTATTTTCCTCTCTCCCCAGAGTGTGTATGATGAAACCAAAAGAATGATAGATACTTGATCCAAACATGGTTTTCGAGTCTATTCTCTCAAGCAACGAGTCTGATTCGACCATAGAAGCTTTTTTTTTCATTATGTCATTAGTAACATCTGTTAGCCCTCAATTCCTTACCATATCAGACAAAAAGCAATCTTCTTGAAATGTATACATGCAATGTACACATGCCATATCTATACAAGTTGTAGTATCTTACCAGTAAAAGCAAAATAGCGTTTTCCAAAATAACACCCGAAATATTAGAATAAAGATGCTAATCTCATACCATAGCAAAATAAGGAATTTTCTGTACAATATTCCTAAGAGAAATAAAGAAAAACAAAACGTATAAGAAGTATTGGAAGTTCAAGAACACTTTGGCATTTCCCTCAAAGATAGCAGGTCAAATAGCAATTTCCTATATAGCAAACAATCATGAAACTGGCACTGTATCAATGATGACATTGAGCTGTTAGTCGTTTTATCTGTTAGCCTTATTAACCAATCTAAGTGAAGATTCCATAGAGGAACATTTTATTAGGGACCTTCCATTCAGTACGTACACATATTCGGAAAGGTTCTGACCCCAACCTCATCCCCTTGGGCTAAAATTTGCATTTGATTAGTACAGGAATGTACCAAATTTAAAAAATAAAAAGTCAGACCATCACTCCGCTTGACGCGAACAACTTACGTGGAGGCCTAATCAATGTGGTGGGGTGGGCAACAAATTCTGGGAGCAAAGTCGGGAAAACACGTGTCTTTACATTCCTGTGTAAATCGTTATGTCACATTTCAAAGTTTTTTTATGCTAGATGTTCAAGAATACTGTCAATGGTGCCGTCTAGGTTATGGGAAATATTACCAATTTACTATTTTTGGTTCAAATTACAAGTTTCACAACAATTACCGATCTAGTAAGCGACTTCACGAAAGGTAACTGTCAGGATGCCCGTGCTATTTTGTAAAACAAATCTAAGACCTTTTTAAGAATCATTCAAGACGAACATTCTGAAAATTTCAGACTTCCCTGTCACTCGATAAGAAAAATAGTTAGATATATACAGTTTAACATACAAATATTTAGCTGTAAGCGGCATCTGTATCTTATTATAATAA
Source organism: Lepidonotus clava (assembly GCA_936440205.1). Lineage (NCBI taxonomy): Eukaryota > Metazoa > Annelida > Polychaeta > Phyllodocida > Polynoidae > Lepidonotus > Lepidonotus clava. The sequence goes on along the minus strand of OW387138.1, from coordinate 41,528,506 downwards.
ATAAGTTTCTATTATCAAATCAGATATAATCTATGCCTTTTTCTGACCTCTTGTATGCAAAAGGCTTTTTAAGGCCTTAAATTTGATCAAATGAATTCACGACCTTCAAGAGAATTATGTGGTCACCCTGAATTTTGTCACCCGCACTGCTGAGGATCCGTACGTACAAGGGGCAGTGCATATTGGCAGAATGTACATACTGCTCCACATTTTCATGTTTTTCAACAGTATTTCGTACTTTGTGTGGGCGATAAGATATAGAAGACCTTTTGGGGTCGTCCTCGGGTGGCCATACGATTCATGGGGATTGTGCGAACCGAGGGCAAAGCACGACTCTCTGCTATGGGTCATATGGCCACCCCCTGACGACCCAAAAAATCGGAAAACCGACAAAAGTCGGAGAACTTACATCCCTGTTATATGGTCTCTGTAGCTTGTAGACATTAATTCAAATAAAACCATTCAGATAGTAATGGTCCCATTCACCTTGGTCCTGCCATTCCCATTGTTGTTGACCCCGCCATTCTGGTCCTGGTGGTACCCGTTGGTCTTCGGCTTGGTCCCGAGCGTGAAGGTGACTTCGGTGATGGGCGAGTGGTCGATGTCGCCCATCCCCATGTGGGCGTTAGACGGGTGGCCCGACTTACCGAAGTGCTCCAGCATCAACAACTCCGTGCCCAACGTAAACGATACACTGAAAAAAGGGCAGTTTTGAGAATGAGATATTGATGATGACGGTGACGATTGTTGGGATTAAGGTTCACTCAGCAGTATTTGGGCTATATCAGGACCAGCTCAGGTTTTGGACTTGTACAAAGTTCTATGATCAAATCTAGGGGGGGGGGGGGGGGGGTGAGAATCAGAGATCGACACGGAAGAAAGAGCTCAGGGTACCCAGGCCTACTGTACTGAAGTCCCTCAAGCTAATCCCCGGAACCCCCCCCCACCCCAATCAGACATCTATGGATAGTGCATAATACACAAATAGCTCGCGATCTTTATAAGGCATACATTGTATGAACTCATAATATGAACAATTGATATACATATTGGATGATATTTATACCTTCAATACACACAATACTCACATAAACTCATGCAGTATTAATACTGATATTATTTACTATACTATTCAGAGAGAGAAAAGATCATCTGATGGTTAATAAAAAAAGTTAATGTGTTTAAGTTGTCCACAACAGGGGTGTTACCTTAGTATATTTGTGGCGGTAATGCTGATGTTGAAGAGTAGGAGGGAGAGAAAGGAGGTCACGATCTGAAAAATAATAAAACACTTATTCAATGAATCAAAGTTTAGAAGTAACAAAGCAAAAACATCCTGGAGAGTTGAAAGTTCATGGGTCGATAACAGCACACATGAAAATGGACCAATGGGTCACAGCAGGTGCCGGAAGAACTATTTATAAAATAATGAGAAATTGGCAGTAGAACTAAAAGAATTCAAAGTGTTTTGCTGTGATGACATCCCCTACAATACATAAATCATTACCATGAATTCCAGAAAATACGTTGAGAACACAAATACCATTATTATCTAAATTTTATCAAGGCATAAATGGTATTTCAACATTGGGAGGTCACGATCTGAAAATAATATCACACTTATTCAATGAAAGTAACAAACCAAAAACATCCTGGAAAGTTAAATGTTCAAGGGTCAATAAGATCTATCTAAAAACTGACATCCTTCAGATTTTTAGTCCTTATCAGTGGTAGACATGTGTTTGAAAATCCAGGGGCCCCTAGCTTTCCAAATTTAGGGGCTCTTAATTAATTCTAGGGGCCCTCACATATAGTCTTTAACCCTTTGCTGTTCCCTAATGCAAATTTCGGTCATATGTGTCTGAAACTTTTAAATTGGCATAATTTATTTGATACTCAATGAATTTCAATAATTTTTTCAATCCCAATCCAACTTCAAGTCCTGCCATACATCCTCAGACAGTTATATTTTCAAAAAAATATTGACTGATATGATTTTGAGGACTTTGAAGGTTCAGTTTTAGCAATTTTTTTTATATATCTTAAAAAACAAACTTAAATTTTCCATAAATTCTGTGTGCCAGCACTTTTGAAATGTTGGTCAATAATTGTAATGAATGAAACTATATTTGTAATAGTGATATATTCTGATTTGAGAAGCTTTTCTATTAATTATTAGATAGTTTCCTTTGGCAAAATTTTGATTTAATGTAATTTTTCACTATGCTTATTGTTACACTAAATTTCCCCATATAGCTCAAAATTATTACCAAGAATTTTACACCAGCTGTGCATTTAGCAATGTCATAGGCACATCCTGTCCTAAAATGCTTATCCTTTCCGGAAAAAGACTGCCTCACATTCAATATTGCATGCATAACCTCTTAAACCATGATTACATATAATTATATGACATACAATACATTTCTATGGTAATTTCTTACTCCATGGTGTCTTTAACCTTTATCATGCAAAAATAATTGTCAACATTTTGCTAAATTTCTCAAATTTTCTTACGAAGAGTACCAAATTGATCCAATACAAATTAAATGACCACTTTGGCATATATTTTCATAATGTATATCATTTTATTCCAAATTTCACTGCCGACAATTCATCAATAATAAGTTTTTCTCTTAGATTAATATTTAATCATTTTTTCCTTGATTTTCTCAAAAAATGCTGAAAATTTACTGAAAATTTGGAAATTTCATAGGTCACATGACCTGGGTCACATGACCCAAAAATAGATATTTTAGAAATTTGATTTTTTGATAACTTACCTTGGATAATTAGCTTTCAAATGATATATAGATTGCTTATATCGCATTGTTTTTTGGTGGTAAACCCCAAAGCCAAAGTGGGAGATGTTGCATCTCACAATGGAAAATGTCAAAACTGTAGAACAGCAAAGGGTTAATAACAAAACACAATTTTCTTTTTTTACATTTTGTTCAATACAATAAGAGAAAATATTATAAATTGGAAACCATGTAGTGAACCACTTGACAGATTTTCTATTCTAGAACTTTAATTTTAGGGGCCAGTCGGGCCTCTAGACCAGAAACTCTAGGTGCCCGATCTGCTTTTTAAGCTCCTCTTGCTCCCGCTCCCCTGGTTATGTCCACCCCTGCTTATCCAGAGTTCAATAGATATAAAGTACAAAGGAAACTTAGAATTGGTCCAACGGGCCGCAACAGGTGCTGGGGGAACTATTTATAAAGTAATGAGAACTTGACAGTAACCGGATATCCTAATCGTTTTTAAGTAAAGATGTCTTCCACGCCTGTTTCCATCTGTTTAGGTGTCGACATAAAACACAGCTTTCTAGAAAGGTCTTCTCACGTTCTGGGATGTGAAGCCCATAGTTCACCTTGAAGCCTTCCATAGTACATATATGCACATTTCCCAAAGACCCCCCCCCCCCCCCATGAGCAAAAATATGTGAGGAATTGTACCAGAACGTACACACATTTTCAACAATATCATCTTAAAATGTTATAAACGTGTTGTGTGAAATTAACAGTGAGACTGTGATGGAAATCTGAAATCAGACAAAAATCTGAACCTTACATCTCTGCACGTGGGTGCTTTGAGTGAAAGCTTACCTTTGAAAAGCTGGCCAGGAACTCCTTGCTGGGTAGACTGCCCTCCGACTCTATCAGTTTGATCCCCTGAAGACCGAGAAACGTGCCGAACACGCCGCTACAACGAGAGAGCAGGACGGGGGTTCCAAGGTTATTGTATTACCCGCATGGGGTGTGAGCGGTGCATATTGAATACTGTCTGGTCGTACGTACTACTCCTCATTCTCATGATTCTGCACATATTTTGGATATTGTTAGAGTAATGCAGTGTTCGAGACTAACGCCTGCCCGTCGGCCAATGGCTGATAATTTCACATCAGGGCCGAGAAAAATCAAGGAAACTAGTCTCAAATTGGCCCGGATGGCTGATGTTTTTTTTTTTTTTGCCGATATCGTAGCTATTTCCCACGTATTCAGGGTGCCCACGTAGGTCTTATAAGGTCTTATTTTGCTTTTGCCATTTATAAGGCTCTTAGAAAGGTCTTGTTTTTGGTTAATCTCAATTTATTGCAAGATATAATTTTTCCTCCTGTCATTTCAATGTATATCTATTTTTGGTAGAATGTATGTAAATGTTTAAATAGGTCAAAATATCTTCTTAAAATGACTTGAAAAGGTCTTATTTTGGTGTCTGAAAAAGCGTGGGCACCCTGGTATTTAGACAGTTTTCCCGCAGTTTTTTTTAACCAATTTCACTAGGATTTTGCCCAGCCATATAGGAAAAGAAAATGTTTTTTGGGTAGAAGCAGGGCTAACCCATATTTGTCAGGGCCAACGAATTTTAGACATCATTGGCCCTGCTGGCCGACAGCCAAAAAAGTTAGTGTCGAACACTGTTTAATGTAACTGATATCATACAGAATAATCTTTGATGTCGTCCTCAGGTGGCCGTAGAAGCCATGGGGATCACACGACCCTCGGACTTCGCCCTCGGGCTGTGACAAAGTTGAAACCCCTCTGGGTCGTGCAGCCACTTCTTATATTACTTTTTTGACATCAGCAATTACAGAATTCAAAATACTACCGGTACTGATAACAAAGATAGTTTAACCATTCTAGTTTACCCGGTTTGTAAAATGGTAATTTCCATGTAGTATCTCAGATTAAATTGTGAACTGATATTCTAAAGATGCTATTTTGCAGGCTATATAAAACACAATTTTCTACTAAATTGAATAATTTTTAAGTCATAACCGTATTTCACAAGTAATCAATATGATATAAGATAAGAAAGGAATAAAGATGACATGAAAAGCTACTCACCTTGCAAAGCAACCCATATAGAATTTGTAGAAATAAAAGAATTCAAAGTTTTTTGCTGCGATAACATCCCCTACAATATATAAATCATTACAATGAATTCAAGGAGACAGGTTGAGAACGCAAATACCATTATTATCTGGATTTTATCAAGCCATAAATATCATTTTAATATTTGATCATAATTTATCAGTTTAACCCAAAAACTTTCTGAAACAGCGGACAAATGGACTAATAGGATTTAAAGGGGTTACATCGGACCATTCTACCCATAATCATTTACAAGAATTCAGAAATATAATAGTGATAAAATATGTCATTTTATATTGACAGAGTAAAAAAACTTTCATTGGCAAAATGTCCAACGTTAAAGGGTAAAACATCTGACTTTGATGTAAAAATGTCAGACATGTCCGCATGTCCGGCGGTTCGGGGGAAATACTGAACAATTTAATGTGAAGATTAAAGCCTGTATTCCACTAGGCAATTCTGACTGCTGAAAATTTGGAAGTTTCCAAATTTTGACTAAAAATGTTAAAGAAACCCATGCATACTACATATCATTTGAAAGAGAATTTGAAGACCTTTCTAATGGTAAGTAACATGTCTATGTTTAACAAATATTGCCACCACAGATTTCCGTTTCCCGAGTCATTAACAGTTAAATGATATGAAATATTGAGCCATCAGTGGGAGTACTTACCTAGTAACATACTGCTCGGGGCCAGGAGGATAATACTGTATGGGAACCAAAAGTATGTTAGTGTATAGTTAACAGCGGAACAGAGGAAGCAGCTATGTCATCTGGTGTCAAAGTAGCTAACTACATGGGAGGGGGGGGGGGTCAGCATAAAGCAGGGTCCCAACGAAAATTCCATTATTAAATTCCCTGTGTTTACCCTGAGATTTCCCTATCCCCGAGCAATTTTTCCCTCCGTCATATCCAGCAACTTGTTCAAATCTAAAAGGATTTGCATGCAGAAAAAATGTGGACAATCCAACAACAACAACAACAAAAAATCAAATCCTTAATATTTTGAGAATCAGGAATTTTAGAACCTGAACAAATGAAATTCCCTGTGTTTTCCCTATGTTCTGGCAACATTTGCAAATTTCCTGGTTTCTCTGTCAGGGAATTCATTTTGGCATTTTCCCTGTTTTCCTTGTGCTGCTAGGACCCTGTACTGACTAAATTAAAAAATGGTGATAATTTGAGCGTAATTTTCCCCTCTTTTAGATATTTTGGGGTCCACTAAAAGGGGAGCGTCAGGACCCCCTACCCCTCCCCCCCCCCCCGATCCTCCCTTGGGTATATGTCACTGTGAATGAGGTGCTAAACGTGTCGGCTTATAGAAATTTGCGGCCATGTAATCTAATAGATAACTCTCGATTTTTGTTAACGCTTATAGTATGATGTTGATTCTAATATGAGTGGCTAATTGAACAATGACCAAATGAAATATGGCTGTGAGTGTGATCGCAAATTTGAAAACTATTTCAGAGAGAAATGTCATTTACTTACCTAAATACGTAGTTACAAAATACTCTATCGACATATCTGAAAAGATAAAACATGACAAAGTGACACTAAAAACATATTAACCGAATATATATACCAAGGTTACCCTAGAAAGTGGAGATTAAAGCGGGTGGATTAGGATTAAAGCTGGTCTGAACAACCGGCTATAAGGGCCTGTGGAAAACACTGTACATACAAGCGCATTGATAATAATCAATTTGTCTTGCTCTAAATTACAAAGGAAGTGAAAACGTGGCTGAAGAGCTCATGTAAAAAAATGTCGGGTAAAAAAATTCTAAATTACCAAGGGACTGTCTTTATCAAAATTAATGTAATTCGAAAATATTTTGGAAAGATTCAAACTCACCCTAAATTAATCCTACTGCCCGCAATCTTCACGTATGTTTCATATAAAACTGAAATAAAGACAGAATTAAATTAAAAGACGCTACTGTTGAATACTTTTATATTCACCGCTGGTGATAGCGACCAAAGAGTGAATCTAACGGACCGAATGCAACATAATATATATTTCTCTTTCATTTTTTATCTAATGTGATGGATATAAACCGCAAACTGATGAATTTCTTGGAAGGATGACAATGTTGTACTAGTGATTGCGATGGCAACATCTTGTTTGTTCACCTGATAGTTGTCGCTCTTGGGCTAATACATACCTCCTTGAGTTATATTTTTTCGAATTTCCCAGAGGGGCCTTCCATTAAGTACGTACACATCAAGGGAGGGGAGGGCGGAATTTTTTGAAAATGTGCGTACGTTCTATTACAAAAGCAAAGCATATTTTTGCCTAGGGGGAGGGGTGGGAGGTCTGAAATTTTTGAAATGTGCGAACGTACTAAATGGAAGGCCCCAGAGCTTAGTACCGGTAGTTCACATACATCTAACTAGTCTGAAGCGGTTCATACCATTGGACGTATATCACTGTCCCCACTAGCCTACCATTGTGCCAACCATTTAGATAGATGATGATGATTGTTGGAGTTTAACATCCGCTCAGCAATTTTCAGCTACATCAGGACCACTCAATTTGTTGAATTCAAGTCTAGTATGATTGAATCTATGGAGGTGAGAACGACAGAAGGTAGGGTGGTGTAAGAGGCACAGCCCAGGCTCGAACCCGGGTCTTCAACATACAAGTCAGACTCCTTGACCACCCCCTTCCGTTTATCTAGATGATTTCACTATGTAGTATTTGAAGTATTAGGTAAGTGTGAATTTGGACATGAGGTTATTCACATGGCTACGGACGTGATTATAGTATCACAGTGTTACTGTGTAAGATAAGTGAACGAGGGTAGGATAACAAAGCGACATAAAGATCATAGTGATAATCAATAATGTCCTCTTTTTACATTACAGTGCAAAACATTTATGCACTAGTCTGAATATTACAATTGTGTAGAACCTTGTCAAACTGGCAAGAAGTACCAGTACCATGTGCTCTTAATTTCTTCTACATTTTGTTCTTGTAAATTTACTACCATTTGATCATAGAGCGTAGGCCATTTTCATGTGGACGAATGCTCTTAACAGCATTTTAAATTATATTTTCTGTTTAATCCTCAAAAGTAGAGTGAGGCGAAAAAGATGGACGTAACATTATAGTTAAGGTTTGAATGCAGGTTCTACAATATGGTATGTGTGACGGCGATATCGGCTTTTACTCCAAATAAAATGATGTTTTGTGAAAAGAGATGTAAATCTGTCTTGTGGTAGCATCAAAAGTAAAGTTTTTTCCACGTAATTTGAATGTTTGCAATTATCGTTACTATCGTGAAAAAGGGTAACCCTTGCCCATCAGATCATACGGGTAACGTGGCAATCCGTGAATGAAGTGCAATTTGATTGACAAAAAAGAAAAGATCAAACTACAAGACTACATTTATGCAAACATATAGCTGATGCAATTTATGGCTCACTTCAGAAAAAAGAAGTGATGATAAACTATGTGATCAAGTTGGTGTCAGTGTGATTTAGATGTAGTGCCACAAGCATGGTGTTAGTCTGTAGAATTTGTTACCAAAACTGGAGTCTGTAATGTTGAATGACAATGTTTGTCTGTAAGAAAGTCAAGAGATCAAATCGAAGAAAAATGATGAAAACTTTTGGATCCAGAACAAAAAGTACGCCTCCTTACTGTTAATTTTCAACGATTTATATATACAAGGTAGATGAATATAGTCAAATAACCTTAGGAATTGGGTTAAAGAAGTATTTTTTGAGAAAATAGGTTTTAAGAATGTACCTTACTTATGGTTATAGTGCAGAGCTTATCTATACAACTTTCTGACACAAGATTTTATCATCTTTTTATGGGGACCAAATATATTGGAAATATCTTCTTTATACCTTTTTAGCGTTAAGTGTCGAGCTTTTAAAAGTAAAGCACATAAATAATATGTATGTCTGTAAACTAATCTTTTATCGCAAGTTCAAAATTGAAGGCAGTTATCCTTAATACTCACCTACAGAGATAACGTGTGCTGTTGCCCATTGGTAAGCCCGCGCGTTATACTAAACAGAATAATTGAAAATACAATTAGATATCCCATATACATGAAGTAAATCGTTTATGAATGGTAAAGAATAAGTTAAGAATAAAACGGTTATAATCACTGACATGTTATGTTTATTTTGAAAAAAAGAAACAGGCCAAGGGCGGCGACTGGGGATCCTTTGGGGCTGAATATCACTTTCTTCTACATAAAATTGGAAAGGAGGGAGGGCGAGGGAGATAGGGGGAGTTAACCAGCAATAACACTAAGCAGAGAGAAAGGACCTGTTTAATTGTTACAAAGGACTTGTTTAATTGTTACAAATTGGTCGAAACACAGCCTTGCCACGTCCACCACAATTGTTACAAATTGGGCACAGGTCAAACACAATTGACAGATTTCATGCCTCTTGACTTTACACAATGAAAAACAGTAAAGCTTTGGTGGGGGTTGTCTTTATTCTATACAAGACGCTCCGCGTCTCGGCCTGCACAGAGTAGGCCACTTACTGTGCCCATGTAAGCTGTAAGCCCACAGTACATGGGCTTTTTCCCGCCTACAGTGGACACTCTCCGAGCATTCCCTGTCACTTTTGTGCAGATCTGCTGGGAGAGTGTGACGGGAGCGTCACCGTGGCAACGCTCATCGCAACGTCACGAAAACGCATGTCTCGGAAACCTTCGTGTACCTGTTTTTCAAACTTCGATGCATGATTAACTGCAGCAGTTGACGCTACGTTCGTTGACGTGACGACGTTCGTCGACGTGACGACGTTCGTCGACGTGACGACGTTCGTCGACGTGACGACGTTCGTCGACGTGACGACGTTCGTCGACGTTCGTCGACGTGACGACGTTCGTCGCCGTGTCGACGTTCGTCGCCGTGACGACGTTCGTTGCCGTGTTGACAGATATTGAGGAACCCAAGAGTTATTTTCTACAAATTAATTTGTTTTTGAACCCATCATCGGGAAGGGACTTTAAGTGAACATATTTATATACTAGCCCTAAAGAAAAGAAACTACTTTTGGGTTTCATATCTCATTTGCTCGTGAGTTTCTCCCGCTGGATTGAATTTCGGCAGGTTGATTTTCCATATTGAAAGGAATAGGTTGGAGAGGCTGAAACCAGCGAAAAAACATGGCGGCGCATGGAGCAAATCTCGTTTCCACAGCGTTTTTAGGAAGGGGGAACCAGCTTCGTAGCGCCTATACCTTCATCATTGTCCTACCCCGCTAGCAAAGGTGGAATAACGAGATGGCGTTATTGCCCCGCTTGTTTTTCATGAGTTAATGGGTTATTTCTCAGGGTTATTGGTATAGAATAAAACAATAACTAACCTCGGGGGCCCTCAGCCCTGATTATTGCCCCCTGTGAAGGGTCTCAGGCAAAGCCCTCGACCCTCCGACAGCAGGGCAATAATCAGGGCTTCGTGCCCCGTCAGTTAGTTCTGTGTATATATCTCATTAGAACAAGGTACGCCACTGCAGCAAAACCCAGGACACGGCGGCCTACCTGCAGGTTTGTCTGTCGAGTTCAGACCCACTGTTTCTCAAAGTGAGTCTGTACACCAGCAACCATTTTAGGTGGGAATTCCAACCCAAATCCGAGCATGCTTTGCAGCCGCTGGTTTATGTCAGGTAGGACCATAAACCAACCAGCAGTCCAAGAACCATGGGTCACCCATGCTATTTATAGAGGGCCAATAAAAGTATTCCTTACAAATTTTAAGTGTAATTTTGTATATGTACTGTTAGTATGGTATGGCTGATATTATATGTAAATATATAGAAATGATTATGAATTTTTTGTAATTGCTATCGGAAGAGCTCTGTATAAGAGAGATAGAATAAAATATTTTTTTTAAAAAAGTGACCAGTAAAAGCCATTGACTGTTGTAGGTGTGCAGAACCACTATGCAATAGCTAATCTGGGTCAGAACGGCCTACTATGCTGGGCACCCTTCTTTCTCGGCTGGGGGACTCGGCCTGTGAGAGTGCAGGTGGAGCCCATTGTGTCGATGGCTCTGATTGGTCGAAAAGTGATCACGTGACGCCGAGTTAGCCAAAATCTGGCTAACTCGGCAGTGGCTTCAACCTGCGCCCATTCGTGACGTACAGCGAAAGCGCGAGTTCGAGGCGCGGGGACCAGCGTAAACGGCCTACCTGCGGGTCGGTGTGCACGGTGACGGAGACGCAGGTGAGGAGGAAGGGCAGCAGCACCAGCTGGGACGCCCCCTGGGGAGGACAGAACACACCACGTCAACAGGGTACTGGCTTTCCACCATAAAGTGATCATCTCAGAAATTAAGTTTTTTTTATGGCTATTGGAAGAGCACAACTTGTTTGCGATGTAGCTTTGTTTCAAAAAGAAAAAATATATATAGCACTTAAAGTTAGACTTTCGAATTTTGCATCGTCCAAAAAAATCAACCTACATGGCATTCGTGTATGCAACTACTTATCATGTTATTATTACTTAATTTCAAAAATCCACAAAAGCCAAGACTACTTTCTTGGAGGCCCTGAAAACTGGACAACTTTGCCTGAAGACCAACCCAGTTTAAGTAAAAGCAAATTTGTTAAGACTTCAATGATATAATCTGCATGGTATTTACATCATTATAATTTCTTAATCTGTTTGTGTTCAGTTTATATATATATATATATATATATATATATAAACCGTTCTTGTGAAATTGTCAAAGACATTATGGCCAAACAGTTTTTTCTCACCTTTTTCCGGAGGGCGTAGTCTATGATGAAATTGGCAATTGTTATTAAACAGCGGAAACACATGAACATAGGGATGGGCTGAAAAAGAAAATGCGTTCACACACGGACTAATATGTTTGTAAGATTATGTATCTCTAGGGTTTACATAAAGAGCATCTTATACAGGATAGAATATAAAATGTGACCATTTGTTAAAGTTTTAATCTATTACATTTGTTTTACAATCAACACTATAGTCCAACTAATTCGGTCAAAGTAATTGTACAGTTGAAAATAAGGAAACAATTCGATCATTGAATAATAGCAGATATGTAACTCAATAAGATCTCCATCATACCAGCGACCATTTCAACCTACCAGATTAGCTAATGAGACAGAGCCGGTGTATATGGAGACTGTGAAGAGTAACATGGCCGGCGACCACGATATCAACGTCGGCCTGAAACACAACACGAGCTTTAGTACGAGTGGATGAAAGGGGGGAGGGAAAAGGGGAGGGAAAAAGGAGGACTGAGAAAGCGTCCTTTTAAGCTTGAGTGTTCATGTCCAAAGTGGGAATGCTGGGTAAAGTAAATATTTAGCAATACAAGTTAAATTTATATGCATTTGATTAGATTATTACTTATTTTGATGATGAGTTAACAGGTGAATGCCCCACACAACAATAATATTTTTCTGTGCAGGCTTTCATAATAATTATATTTACTGGTTTAGAAATGTTTTGTGGACAGAGATAGTTTAAATTTGATTAAACCTAAAGTGGACTTCTTATAATCTTTGTTTAGAAATTTATATATCTACAAAATTAAAACTGCGAACCATAACTGAATTTTACACCTATGTTAAAAAAGGAGAAGACAAATTACATATCCAAAAATAAAGTTATAATGTGAGATGATAAGATATTCCAATAAGACGTTGATAAGATATTGAAGTAAATCTTTACCTCTGGTAGTCTGTTGTCTTTAGTGTCACGTGACCCGACACGCCCAGGGCCCAGAGGATGAGGCCGCCCGCCATGACCTGCCACCTGGTGGAACAAGGGTTGTTTTTTGTTGTTGAAGTATTCATATTTTATATTTTGTGAAAGGTTTTATATTTTCCGTCCTCCAACCCCATAGTTAACCACTGGTATCCAGGGAGTTGTCACCAGCGCATGGTGCACTGATGGTTTCACACCTTGCAACGGCTTACATAAAAACAATGTTTTCCCAAAAACACACACGTTTACTTTTCAACGAAAACAAAACAAAAACTTTGTTATTCATTCAGGTGGTTGTTACAAACATTAACATTGCCTGGATATTTCCACTCTGCTACGAGATCTACCTCCGCGCCAGGAAATGAGTCCGTGAGAGTAGACTCTGCTATGAAGGAAGAAAACTCAACACCCATGCCTAATATTACTACGCCGATGACCTAGAAATGGTGACCTAAAAGTAGTCCGCGGTTTTCGCTGGTCATATCTAGGCCACAGGGGCCGGTATGCAGTGGTCACTGCAGTGCAGAGATGATTCGCCCGTAGCGAGCGTCGAAGTTGCAGAGTGGGATATTTCATTATAAAACCATGTATACTTACCCCTGAAATATGGTAGGGTAGGTGAACTTGAGCACTGACAGCACATACTGAAAATGGAAGGTCAAAGGGTTGAATATCTTAAATTCAAGATCGAGAGGAGTATAAATCATCACTGTAATGATCAACGATCTGAATTTAGTGATATAGTTCCCATTGAATCTGTTACAAACGACCTACTTATAGTAATAATACCGATTATAACAAAGTATAGAGAGAGACGTTGAAAGAAGAATTCTATGTATTGGCTTTTCGCAACTTTAAAAAATAATTTTCATAAAATATTAAATAAAGTATGTCCACTCTTAATACATAAAGCTCAAGGTCTGCCAGTCTTCAGAAAATCAATATAGCTTCATTTTCGATAGACATATCTTACCTTGTTAACAAAATTTGTTGATACATAGAAGAGGACATAGTAGAAAATGGTTGAGTGTTCAGTCCACGATTGTGAGACTCTGTTTTGGAACATCATTGGAGAGTGTTTCACTGAACAGCATAATTCACCATTCTCTGCGACTGAAATTATAAAAAGGAGATCTATTAATTCACGTGCATCGGGATCGAATTTCCTTAATTCAGCTTGGGAATTCCTCTGTAAATAATATATCTTATTAAGGCCGAAACAATAAAATACCCATGTTCAGGTAATAGGGGTTGGAAAATTAAAGTAGGTAGGCCGGTTTGATCTTTTTCGCTTTGAAATTCTTTTTCAGTAACACATATAGACTATCATTCTTGAAAATTGGTACATTGTTAGGATTTGGAAGGAGGCCAAAGAGAAAGACTAAACTCTAAAGTTACATTCTCAGGCTTCTGAGAAACAAAGGGATCCTAGATCCGCCCCTGTGATGATGAAGGCAATCTTGAACAAATATCAAGATCAAATCAGCGGCTAACAGCCCTTGCCAAGGCCTAACCCCAGACAAGGACAGGGTACCAAACTCAGTTTCATTTTCAAATTCCCTGTGTTTTCCCTGAGATTTTCCTGTCCTGCGGCAATTTTTCCCTGTGTCATATCCAGCAACTCTTCGTGCAGATAAAATTTGGACAATCCAACACGAAAAAGTGGACTCCCTAGTCTCATAGACATACATAACATAGATAGGAAACTTGTGTTGTTTCTAGATTTTCTTATGTATATCTATGCTAATCTTGAGACTCAGGAATTTCAGAACCTGGTTAAAAGCAACTTAACCAACGTGGTCAGTCCCACTCTTGCCCCGCCCCCTCCCTCTCTGTAGTGAGAGTCGGGGATGGATATTCCATCTAGTCAAAACTACAAGAGTCCATTTTCGGTCGGGGGGGGGGGGGGCAATTATTTGCCCCTTTTGCCCCCCCCCCCCCCGACCGAAAATGGACTCTCCCCCCCCCCCCCCCGACCAAAAATGGACTCTCGTAGTTTTGACTAGATCCGCCACTCGGGGGGGGGGGGGGGTGGGGGGTTCTGTCACTATTTGCAAATTTCCTGTGTTTTCCACAAAACTAGCCTGAGACGCATCCTCTCCCCGCTCCGCCAACTCCAGAGACGGAATACTTTGTTTAACAACAGTAGTCTGTCATATGGTGCCCTCAGACGAGTCAAAATCTGATACCTCCATTAACATGACGGTAGTTTCAAACTCACGAGTCATGTTTAAGCTACACATGCAAAACTACTGACTACTGTACTTTTTTGTAAATCATAGAGATAAGCTGTGTTATTGTTTATGTAATGACTGTATATATGTTATATTGTTTATGTAACCATTGTAAATATGTTGTTCATGTAGCCACTGGAAATACTTGTAAACTGTACCAGGAACATGTATTGTAAAATGACATAGAGTAGAGGAGCCAGTTTCCGCGCATTAAGGGCAAGAATTTAAGCTTTAACAAAATATTTAAAGAAAAAAATTATATTTTCAATATTTTTTCTTCCATATTCAGGGGAATGATATCTATGAACATAATCATAATAAAAAAAATCAAAGTTTGAAAATATTTTTGTAATATCTTAAGGTTTTACTTTAACATGTTAATTCTTCAGTTTCCGCGCACCTGGAGCCTATTTCCGCGCATTTTGGTGTCAGTTTCCGCGCATTTCCCATATTTTAGGTGTTAAATGAGTAAAATATCTTATAGAAAGAAAATATGATACATGGGGCATCAGAAAAAGATTATCTATTGATATCCGTTATACAAAATAATTGTTAAGTTCTAAAAAATACATAATAATGCAAATAGAAATGCTACCTTGTCAGGGAAAATCTAAAGAATATATTCATGAAAAGAAGGAAGAAATACGCATATTTATGCATTTTTATTATATGACAAAAGCATTAATTCGCCTCAGTTAAAGAGAGAACAAAAGTTCAGTTTTGAGTCTTTGGTTTATATTATTTTAGGAAAGTGTCTTAAGATTATATAGAACCTTGCTTTGAAAAAATTTTATTTTTATTTTTTTTTGAAAAATGTTTGAAAATTTGGAAATCTCGGAAAAATAGGTGAAAAATGCGCGGAAACTAGAGACTGTCTAATTTATTGTCCTTAGTTTCCGCGCAGGGGCCTATTTTCTATATTATCCATGAAATTTTATGTTTATGGCATTAAAATGATCGTATATCACTTTAAACTAATATCTATGACATTTTTTAAGAGAAAATTATATTTTTTCTTGAAGAAAATGATGTTATGCTCCTTATTTCAGAAATATTAACTTTTTAAGGATCCTGTCATTTTCCTTAATAATAAGGACATTGAAACATATATTTGGCCTTAGAATACATAAATATGTATGAAACATCATTAAAAAGGACAAATTAATTGCATAAGAACATTATTTTGGGTCTGGCATTTCAAAAATTGCATATCTAATACCTAGAGAAAAAATGTGTCCATAAAATCCGTAAAATGTGCGGAAACTAGAGATGCGCGGAAACTGGCTCCTCTACTCTATAAGTCAAATTTGACTTCTTGACTGTCAATGAAAGATCTACTACTACTTTAACCCAAAACAAGCACCGAGTTAGAAGAAGTTAGATCAGCGTTACCTGATGGCTCAGTAGCTTTGGAGTTACTGTCCTGTCAGTAAAGAAACGTAGTTCTACTCACTTGACTCTATCTTTTTAAAAGTTGCCCATCGATTGGTTCCGAAAACTGCTCATTTGTGGAAGAATTCCTTACCAACTTAGCAGTCGACGTAGCCAAAATCAGCGGAAGTTGATCACTGTCTTTCGCTGGTAGCTTGTGAGAAAAAACAACAAAAATGTGACGTCTCGCCGGTAACAAGTTACGTGTGACGCCGTCGTTTCCCGCCAGATGGCAGCACGTGTCGTTTAGTTTCTGAGTTTTCCGCCAGACGTCAGCACGTGAGGAAATTTGTTGGAAAACTGGCTGTTCTCGGTAGGTCAAAGTTATTTCTCAATATTTGTGATGTTTATGTTTTCCTCGTATTATTTAATGTGTGATTTTATTGCCTCATATTGTTCTGAAACTAATTACGTGGTATAAAAGTATTGCCATCAAACAGGAGAGACACTTGACCGTGTATTTTGGTATTATCGCCCATAGGCTATGCCCTGGGCCTGTTTCACTTTCGCTCCCACTTTCGCGACAGGGTGGTCTTAATACTACTTATGATTACTTTGATTGATATTCTCATGACTTATTGGCGGGCTTATTGGGTAGCCGTGGCCATAAAAACAACGATCAGCATTAACCCTTTCCAGTAGACTACGTGGGGAAGCCACCATTTTTATCTTTTAATGACTTGGGAGATATTGATTAATCTTTGTAATGACCTGTATTTCCTAGACAATTACTACAATAATACATAGAGTCTAGCATATATCAATAGAAAACATATAACCCCAAGAGTCTAGATTTAGCATGGGTATTACAAAATTGAACTTTCTGGTCAAGGATCAGGTCATTCAGGTTCATGTGAATTAACAAATTGGATGAAAAATTGGATTTTTTCTTGTTCATTTTTCAGAAAATCAAGCAAAAAGGGTTACTTATTGATTTTCTTAGAGAATTTTGAATTGAAAAAAATTAAAACAATGACAACTTTTAAATACTTTCTTTTTTTTTATTCTATATGTACCGCCAATTTGAAAAAAAATGTCAATGGATAGAATGTTGGTTTGATGTAAAAATGTGTAAAAAAAAAAAAAAAATCCATGATCCTCTCCTAATTATCAATGCCCGGTACATAAGTTCTGGAAAGACCCAAAATCATGCACATGTGAGCGACATTTCCACTCTCCTTGCAAGATCCGCAGCTGGACAATCTCTTACTTGCCCACCTCACCAATAGTAGATATTATAAGATATTTTAAGCATAAGAGTCTGCCTCTGTTTGTATAGTTGTGGGTGACGTGACTCTTCCCTTTCAGTTTTTTCTAATATTCCCACTGACCAGGATTGGATAAAAAAAATTCCACTAAGAATATGGATAAGATTTTCAACCTATATTCTGCCTCTTTTTGTACTTAATTTTGTCTATTAATTTTTATCCACAGGGACTTCCCTCCCTGTAACTGACCATTAATTGGAAGGACCATGGGGAACACTCTGTCGTCTGGCTTATTTGGTGACCGTCCCACTGAACCGACATGGTCCCCGAACATTGCGCCCGATCAGCCGGAGAGATTAAACAATGTGAACAGACCCTACTCCGTACAGATGAGGGAGATGGTGGTCCAGTTTGCTGTGCCACTCTTCTTCATCGCTGCATTCGGTAAGAGCGTGTTTTTTCGTTTTCACTATTTCAGGGTAATATCGTAAAGTTGGGGCAGGTAAATTCAAAGGTCGGGCAGGCAACATTTCAAACAGACCTGCCCGACGGGCAGCCAAGCTAAAAGCCTTAACGTTGAGCCCTGTATTTTCACAGGAATGCTTTCTGTAATTGTTTGGTGTTTGTGGGTTTTCAGCGTTGGATACATGTACATGTTTATTAGAATAGAATTCTAATTTCCTAATTTTTAATGGCATTTAAGGATTTTAAAACACGTGACAGATACGAAAAATATAGTTTAGTTTGGAAAAACTTGTTTAGAACCAGCCGATAGGAATGAGCTTTTGTCTGTGGGATCTTTAATATTTGCTCAAGGGCCTCTGCATGTCCATGTTCTGGTTATTTTGACCAAGTAAATCTTCATGAATTCGCTAAGGGTTTTAGATATTGGTTTATCCTAAGTTTTGTAGCTTTTATTCTGTAGTAAACTGTAAGCCGAGGTGATACTTTTGTTTTCATTCTTTGTTTACAAAAACAAACTAGGGCATAGCATTAAATTCGGTCTCGGAGCATAAGGGACAATCAATTAATTACATACGCACTAAGGGAGGGCGGGGGGGCTGGTGACAAAGTTCTTGAAAATGTTTCTATATCTCTGTACAACTATAATACGTAGGTAAGGCTAAGGCAGTAAGGAGTAAGGGTGGTCCAGAATATTTAGGAGACAGGGTGCCAACTGCACTGGGAAAACAGATAAAATGGCAAAAGAAATTCCCTGACAGGAAAAACACGGGGAACTTGCAAATTGTGCCAAAACACAGGAAAAAGGTAGGGAATTTCATTTGGCAAGGTTCTGAAATTCCTGATTCTCAAGATATTCGGGATTTTTGTTGGGTTGTCCAGTTTTTTATGCACACAGAGGCTTTTAGATTTGAAAAATTTGCTGGATATGACACAGGGAAAAATTGTCGCAGGACAGGGGAATCTCAGGGAAAACACAGCGTATTTGAAAATGGAATTTTGGTTGGGACCCTGAGGGGATATTGCGTACATACTTAATTTATGGGCTGTCCCTAGTGTTTTAGTGCGTCTTCACAGTCAGTCCCTGATAAAACTCTCCACCTTTATGTTGTAGCCGCCCGTGAAAGCCTTCACAGGACGAAGGAGAGTGAGTTGTCGGCCCGCCTGGAGGGGGCGCTGCGCAGGTCTCGGCAACAACGAGATGACGAACGAGACGCGCCCACAATGCACCGCGACCACCAGGTCGTCAAGGACCGTCTGCGTGACGTCATAGCCAGCGTCGAGACAGAGGCAGAACAGAAGCGCCAGCAAAACCTGAAGACGATCGATTTATATGACAAGAGCCTCAAAGAAATAATGCACATCAAATGCAGTCTGTTCAAAAAGAAAGGAAAGCGCGAAAAAATGGAGGAACAATTAGTTAAACAACTTGACACTCAAAATGCTGATTTATATGGGATTGCGACGTACTCTGACGTTCAGAATGTGATAAAGCATGACGCCCACTTCTGTGGGGACAGTAAGGAGACGAACGGGAGGTTGAGACAGCTGTACGTACAGAACTGGAAACTCCAACTGCAGTTGGAGAAGCAGAGGGCTGTGTTACGAAAAATCAAAGAAGTGATTTACCCAAAAGAATGATAATCATAAGAAATAATCTCGAAAAGTGAATTGTGATAGATCGTTTTAGGACCAATCTGCTGATTTTTGTCATTTTTCTTTATTTGTTATCTTTCTTCAAAAAAGTATTATGACAATCATGAAAGTTTGACCGAAATAGATTATTTTAGGGGCTTAATGGATCTAAATCGATCAATATGATTGGACGAGGTGAAACACAAGATCTGAAGATCTCAGTAAACCTGTAGAAATAATTAATTGTTTTACAAGAATATGAGTTCTCCAAATGTTGAGACCAAAACTTTCCTCAGGCATTCCCCTCAATCTTTATAAGAACAAAGTAGTAACTGATTATTTCGATCCGTTCTGTCCCACTTGGACTGCCTTTTTCGGAATGTTTTATGTTTTGTTGTGCTCGAATTGCTTTTCACCCAGAATGTTATGAAAATATCATTATTGTTGTTCCCATTAGGACGAGAAATGTATAAATAGTTCATCATGTTCATTGTCCCACTCTTGTTAAAATTGGTGGCATTTTCCTGATTGACATGACTGTATAGTATTAGATGCTAGTGCCAAGGCCTGTGGTTCTTCAAACATCGCCAAGCTTAGAACTTGGATGCTTTCAATCAGTACTTAATCCCAGTCTTCTAACAACATTGTTTTGGTGATATGATTATGATACATTTCTCATTAACGAATGTGTAAAATTAACCACATGACAGAATTCTTATATAAACAAGTATGTTATTACTTGTGTAGTAACTATGTACAATATAATAATTTGTATAGCGACCATAGGGCAGGTAGACCAAGTGCTTCCATTCTGTCCATCCTCTAATTAAATGACTGAGATCTAGTATGATGGTTGACGGGTCCGAAAACTTTTCTGGATGGCAATATCACAGAACCTCATCCGCTAGAAGTAAGTTGTCAGACTTAAAAATAATAAAAATACCTGTATACAGTGGTTCGCTAATATCTTTTTAATACTGTCCTTTACTGGAAACAACCACATGTAGAGAAGCGTTTTATTGTATGTATGTATGTATGTATGTATGTATGTATATTCAGTAATATTTCCATGTGAGACTTTCATTACATGAAATCTCTGTGTCTACATCACACGTATGAGTAGTTCTGGCTTTTACCACCAGATGACACCACCTCAATGAACATAGATGATGACTCCCAACGTACTTGAAGATCATTCAAAAATTGGCTATCATAGTCGATGAGATATCGCCAAATTTTGTTGAATTATGCAGGAAATAAGAAAATTTGCTTCAGGGTTAAACTCTAAAACATAAACCCAGAAGCTCTCAATCGACGGAATTGCTCGTCTGGTAGAAAAACTGTAATTTTTTTAGAAGTTTAGTTTAATAAAACAACAA
Source organism: Lepidonotus clava (assembly GCA_936440205.1). Taxonomy (NCBI): domain Eukaryota; kingdom Metazoa; phylum Annelida; class Polychaeta; order Phyllodocida; family Polynoidae; genus Lepidonotus; species Lepidonotus clava. The sequence goes on along the minus strand of OW387138.1, from coordinate 41,507,559 downwards.
CATTGCAATTTAAGTTTCAAGTTAGACACGGGAGGGCTGCGCTATGATTTGCCCTATTTAGGCCTCAGTTCTATTTATGTCAATAGACGGGTAACTTTTTATTATTGCAAATAATTATACATTTAAAAAAGATTTTTTTTGGTGGGTAATCTGTATTATTTTACATGGAAATGTATGTACGCAATTGAACGTTCGTTTGATGTGAGATTTGTTCTCATTATCCTCATTGGGATACAACAAAGCTGATCGGTCACCATGCCAATAACATAATACTTTAATGAAAGGTAAATCGTTCGGTAAAAATCATTTGAGGAAGACATGGACAGAATGGAGACATTTCAAATTGATAAGCAATATTCCCGAGCAGTTTGATTGCCTTTTCTATTTAGATAATATGTTCATCAATACAAATTGACATTCAAAGTCAAAGAAACTCATATTACCAGAGTATCGTATTGGTTTTTTTTTCTTGAAATAAAAGGGCTTTTATAGGTATGCATCCAATGTCTAAAAGTGCTTCAGTTTTTCTGTGGACCAAAAAGACATAATCCGCGTGAATATCTGAATAAACAAACGAACTCAAGATCTATACAATATAATAATCGGAATACTCGCATAACTTAAATTATACACTTTTTTGTTAACCGTTCAATTAGTCTGATAGAAATGAAAAAGAATCTTATAAAGAAATGGTGAGTAATAAACATAAATTTCGGGCATATCCCATTGCAATTTAAACATGTTTCGCCACATTACAGTTATTTACTGTTCTGATTACTGTGAACCGGAGCAGGTTCCCAACTTCACAGGGAAAATTGAAGAAAACGTCCCTGTCAGGGAAAACAGGGACTTTGAAAACACATAGGGAACACACTGGGATTTCTGTTTGCCCAGTTTCAAGATTTTCAGATTTTTAGGATTTAGGAGATTGCAATTTTCGGGGGGGGGGGGATTTCCCTGGAACTTTCTTTTAGACTTGAAATTGTAAAGAAAAAATAAAGAAAATAAAAGGAAAATCTGCCATAGCACAGTGAAAACCCAGTGAACTTTGAGTGGGGGCCCTGTCTGAATAACTGAGTCTGAGAAGGACCATTAATGACTCTTTGTGTCAGCAGTCCGCAGAACTAAGGCGGCTATTTCAGTCTCCAGGAAGGAAGAGACAAAAGACGGCTCATTTAGCTTCCGCAACTTCAAAAAAAAACCCAACACAAATTAGGTCAAAAGGAGCGCCTCCTTCGGAGTACCAGCCCGCACGGCTCTAAGATGCAAATGTCGGTAACTAAAATACACTTTCTCGTTTTCCTTTCATTAATTAGTGAATCCTAATTAAGAGTTAATTAATTTTAGAGTTAATTAATTACCAAGACGCGCTGTGACATCTTCTCTGCTGATTTGTGGGGTTGGGATCCCATTTTGTGACAGATGGCGTTTTCCACCGTAATTTTTACAAACTGCTTTACTCATTTAAATGTTTCCATGTTAATAGGGCATAAACCCCTCTACTTAAAAAAAAAAGAAAAAAAAGTTGGATATGAACTTAATTCAGTATATAAAAATAACGATAATATTGTTAGGTTCTTTTGATAATATTACTTTGTATCACTCTTCCCGAGGAAGACGATATAATTTATGGTTCGACGTCTTTATTTGATCATACCGAGTGTTCCTAAGCTTCCAAACAAAGGCTGACATATTTTCATCAGTCTATAAATTTACAGGAATGTAAATTTTCAGATTTGTGTCCGATTTAAGATTGCACTTCAATATATTTTACACTAACTTCAAATATCGATTTTTGCAGAACTTTAAAATCGTTTCTAGATAAATTTAGATTTTCTTAATGCTGTTTGAGATGTTTTCATTAACCCTGACTTACACCTCTAAAGATCTACACCATTCCCTGAACAACGTACGACCCGCTGCCCAATCCCACAAGAGTTATATATTGTTTGTAAATTCCCTGATTGTTTAGACAACACAGCAATTTATACTCGTACTTAGTACTATAGGCTCCATTATTTCTGTAACGTTTACATACTTTAGTCGCTTTATATTTTTTTTTATCTAAAGTGAGTTTTCTATCGTTTCCATAGCTATTATATTAGATATCATTCATTGCCATAGATATTATATTTTGAAGCGAAAAATAGATCGACCGTCACCCTATATCGTACTGTTCCCGTTTTAAATAAAATTTAATTTAGCTATGTCTAAATACCCTTAGACTAAATACTTCGCCAATCGGTACTGTTAAAAACTAGTCTTAAAAACAACAAGGCGTGATTTTTCCAACACAAATATGTAACAGATAACATTTTATTGAGTCTGATTGACAACACGTCGACGACTTGTGTCTCCTCCCAGTCAGAACCAGTTATACGTGAACACACAGAAGGCTCGTATGAAACAAAATACAAACTCTTGACAAAACATTCACAAGAATCAGGGGTTTTCTCTTAGCAAAAAAAAATGTGTTAGCTTAACAATCTTGGTTAATGAATTTAACGCAACGGGTTAGAATCTTGCATCGAATCCTCCTATTTTTGTTTTTAACTTCGGTCAAATTGGTGTGGCGCGGTTCAAACCTGCAGTTTATCTACTCGGCAAATGACTAATGGAAAGAGGTATACTTGCAGTAATACTCGTTCGGATATGAAGTTTATGTGGCTAGCGGATATAAAGTGGGTGCGGAAATAAATGTTATTCCACTGCTGCTATAGAGAAATGAAGAGCACAAGTATAGTCTTAGACAAAAGCAATTCAGAGGTTTGGATTTTTGTTTTTCATCAACACAGATTTATTTTTCTCTTTGATCATGTTGTGGTGATCCAAGTAACAAACAACGCTGACTGTTGAGACTTTGAAATCTCCTGGGTCAATGGACTCAAAATGACAAAATGGTTGGCCAGTTAAGGTCGTGACGTCATACTTCTAGTCTGTACATGTACAAGGGCCTCACCGTAGTGGTAAACAATGAAAACATTACTCAACAATGTACAGTAACGAGATGAAGAGTGGGGGATTGGAGGAGGGGGTTAGGGAGTGTCAATAATAAAAGTGGGTACTTATAAGGAGGAGGAGGAGGGGGGGGGGGGTATAGGAGATCGTAGGGCCACATAGGCACGTGACAATATACTATTTGTTTACCTAACCAATGAATATCATCATCTGATCAACATGATCTACTAGTATTAACACTGTGCGCATGGACATTGCTGAGGACTTCTCGGGGGGTTTGTCTTTACGTAAATACATATTTAAATGGTATATAAATTAGCTAGCAATTTGAAGTAAAGAGTGACAGAGACTATGAAATACACCCAAGTGCTCTTCCCCCTTTTCCTACTGTTGGTAAAATAGGTAAGATTCCCAATGTATACTGTCATATAGGTGATGACAAGGCTACCCATTAAATACAGACACGATGTTTGTTTAGATACCTGATGCTCAGTGGTCAGATACGGGTAGAATTATATGCATAAAGGCTAAGACCTGATGCTCAGTGCTTTGTCCTTCTCACAACGTTTCACAAAGAATTTCCGTTGGTAAATCTCAACTGGAACCCTTGCACCCTTGATACAGCCTTGCATGTTTCTCTTACTCTCTTTCCACTTTTTAAGTTTGTTTACTTTGTCTCTCCACACTGGGTGAAGTTTCGATGAAAACCTGTTGGTAATATAATGTATGCGTCGTGTATAATTATTATGTGGGTATATGTTGTATTATCACGTGCTGCCAAAGTCATAACATCAGTTCATGTACGTTCTCTGTTAATATTCCCCCTGGTCTGTTTTTACAGTACTTCGTTGAATTCACACACAAGTCACGCCTCCGCCTCATGACCTTATAGTTCACATTGCAGCGGAGCTTTTTCTTTTTGTTTAAATTTCCCCTGCAACAACATTTGCCAGTCCCCCGGTTTTGAACCGGAGAGCGAGGGGCAAAAGATTTCCTGAGTTTTTTTCCCCATTAACAATTGAAGCGTTTCGAAGCTAGGCTGGCCTTAGCCGCTGATACTATACAGCCGCAGCCTTGTGCGAGTTCTTGCCGTCTTGTTTTTGGCGACCACACCAAGTTTGTTTCCTTTCTGGATGGACAGATTTTTGTTTAAAGGTGAACAGTGTGGGTAGGAGTGGTTAGGAAAAAAATACTCATTTTCCTAACTTAATTTATCCCGAGTTCCTTTACACAATTACAGCGATTTTATGGAATTTGCGAAAGGCCATAGTCATATTTCAGATTTTTTCAGTTTACTCGCAATTTTTATCCTGCAAAAATTGAGAAATACAACTGACAGTGCAGAAAATCGCAATACAGTTAATACCTCTGTTGTGCGAAGTTCACGCTCATGCTCCGCGCTCGCGATCCAATTGCGATTTTTTGCATAGCAAAGGAGGCAAATAGAAAGGATCGCGAGCGGGGAAAATCGCAAAGTTGACAATGGCCTTTTGACACAATCCGATAAAGCGGCCGCCCTGGTGGTGGTGGTGAACACTAACAGTGGGTGGGCCTCAGGTTGTAACGGGTATCTCTAATAAATCACACATGTATACAACAATCACAACCTAACTCTGGTAACCTCCTAACACACGATGAGATGACGGCATTCGGGTCGGACCTCTCTCACTCACACAAGTCTACATTTAGGTCTAGCGTGCTTATTTATGGCTCGATGCATTTTTAACAGAATAGTAGTACTTATCAGTTAGTCGTTTTTTAAGTTTTAAAGAAAGCGCTATTCTTTTTACAGCCTGGTACAATCCACGTCTGGTTTCCATGGAGACAGGGCTTTTTGATCACCATACCGAGTCCATTTTATCCCAACTTTCGTTTCTTTCGCAAGCCAAACAAGTTTTTACACGTTCAGTTCCCTATTGACATTGTAACTGTTCCAATTCAAACATCCTAGCTATAATTAATATGTACCATCGTATTAACATCATGATGTAATCATTATACATTTAACCATAATTATAATATTATTTATATATAAAGTCCTATTAGCGGTTGGCCGGCCCAAAATAAGTATAGACTCATTCAGGCCAGCCAAACCACAGTTTTCTTTTGTATTTGGAAAAAGAAAAACCATAATTTTTGTAATCATCATAAGAAATAGGCAGAGTTCTGTTTTCATCAGAAAAAGAACGGTTCTGAGTCTTCTAGTTTGACGTTGGGTACGGTTTGGTCTGTCTCCTTTTTGTGCTTGGAGACGGAGGCGAGGGCGGCCGAAGACCCGACCCGGAACCAGGGGTGCTGAAGGAGCTGTTCGGCAGTGAGTCGCTCTTTGGGAGCTCGGCGGAGAAGACTTCGGATGAGACACTTGGCTCGCGAGCTCACCGAGTCCGGGATGGAGTAGTGCCCGCGACGGATCTTGGTGAAGAGCGCGGAGGGCTCGACATCGTGGAAAGGGTATCGCCCGACGAGCATGGTGTAGAGCATGACTCCCAATGACCAGACGTCGGCTGCCTTGCCCGAGTAGCCGTCCCGGGTGTTGAGGATCTCCGGGCTCACGTAGGCCGGACAACCGTGCTTGTCGGCTAGGTGGTCATCTCCCTCGTCGTCTAAAACACACGCGTCCTCCAGACCCTCCAGCTTCAGCTCCGTCCTGAGAAAACACAAAGTGAAGAGGATTTGGTTAGTTTTTTTTTGTGTTTTTTTTTCAATTAAAAAATAATAATACAGGAAAAAAAAGTTGGGTCAGGATAATTTTTAAATGCAATTGTGTACATAGCTAAAGGTGTCTAGCAGCGATGCTACCAGTGAAAGGACTGGTTTGGAAGTAAAAAAAGAAAAGAAAAAAGAAAGCATCACTGATTTCCCCACCATGTCAGTCATGAGGCATGTCATATTTCCTGCCAATACCTTGTCCTTGTCCTAAAACACGAGTAAACTAACATCAGCAGAATTTACAAACCCAGCCGTATCTAGGTAACCAGGGGTTTTCCCCGCGCTCAGACCGAGTCTTTCCCGGACTGAGTCCATCTGGATTCCCCCTACCTCAGCACCTCCTGTGTATCGACTTTCCCTTTCCCTTTCCTAAGGTGAGCTCAGCTTTGACACCACCGGCGCCTGCTTCCCTCTGCTGGCAACCCCACGAACTACTCACTCCTCCCCCTGCTGGCTCATAATGCAGGGATGAGTCCTGGCTGAATCTGATCACTCATCGGGGCATCCTGTCTGAACACTCATCACCCAGGGCATTTCTCACCGTCCCAGCTCACGACCCCTCCCCCGCCCTCCCAACCGCTCTACAGTCCTCATCATTACCCCCCCCCCCCCCCCCCCTTCAAAGCTCTCCCTCCCCTTTCACAAACCCTGGAGTTGTGGCCACTCATCCCCTCCTTGGATCCCGGGAATCCCCCCTCCGTCTCGGTTCATTGGCCATGACTGCGATGTTTGGCTGTCCTCCAACAGGATCACTTCATGCACTGCACCCCCCCCCCCCCCCCTACACACACACACACCGCCCAAGCCTCTCTTAAAGTTAAGTTACTCACCCCCTCTTTTACGAACACCCCCGTCCCTTATAAGGAGTCGTTTCGTAATGTTGACCCAGACCTTTGCCACGCTTCAAAACCTCACCCGGAAGAAAATAATTTTGGCGGAAAGCACTGGAATAAACTTCAGCTTCCTCCTTGGGCAATGTCAAGTTTAAACGTGGCCGTTATTTTCGATGTGAGACAAAGGGTAGGGTCGGAGTAACCATGAATGACGTGTATGCGTCATGAGGTGATGCATATTATTCCATCCCGGAGACAAAAAGAGTGGAACTAGGTTGGAAAGTACAACCGACCCTCAGACTGTAATGGGAGCAGATAGTGCAGAAACATCCTGCCGGACCACTTCTAAAATAACGTTTGAACTTTTATCATCTAAGGTTTGGTATTAATCTACTGACTCCACAATCCATCGTCCCATACGCCCCCCCCCCCCTCCCCAAACTGTCATAATATCCCCTTTTAGGTATCTCTATGTATAAGTAATGTATATCCAAGATTGTCTTTACTTTTCTTCTATTGCCCCCATAATTTTCTATCTACTGATACAAATAGAAGAACTTCATCTTATGTAAAGTTACTGGACAAAGATATTTTTACATACTGATACACCTGGGAGAACATGTAATCTTATGTGAAGTTATTGAATAATATTTCCATACGCTGATCCAACTGGAAGAACATGTAATCATATGTGAATTGTTCCAAGAAAGTTATTGAATAAACATTATTTTTAAACGACAGGTAAATTCAGAAGAGGACCCATCCCTGTTTATCACATTGTGTAGTGAGTAGCAGTAAGAAGGTGCTCCGACCGTCAGGTGACTGAATCGTGACTCAGTGAGTGGAGTCGTGTTCTCTACCCCTACACACTACGACAGTTAACGACGACTCCCCTCTCCCCCCTTATACACTCAGTCAACCGACCCCCAGCAGGGCCTGAGCATACTCCCGCCCAGCCCTGCCCTGCTGCCATAACCACAGCCGAGCTTACTATCACACACAAACCGGTAAAAACAGTGTAGTATGGACCACGCCCCCTCTTCTAGCACGCACTAGTTATTTGCGTTCGTTTAATTCTTTTAAGATTTTTTTTTCAAATGTTATGAAAAACAGCGTTGATTTATACTTCCTTCAACGTGTTTTCTCTAGTATTACTGGCTGTTGTATTACATATGGTTGCTAAATTTTTCCATGATTATTCCCCATAGTTTCAATGAGCACTGACATTTTTTGTTTTTTCCTGTTTCTATATTCTTTCTGTACTAACAGGCTCATTTTCCTTTGTTTATGTACACCCTGGGACTCTCTCCATGGTTGCACGGCTGGATTCAGAGGAGCGCTGAGTCACACGGTTTGAATCAGTCCCCGTTCCGTTGGCCAACTCTGTCCTGTTTCACTGAGAGAGAGGTCGACGCACTCAAGGTCGCCGGTTACCGGAGGGGACCATTCAACAAACAACACGGCCCGCCACATACCAGCGGCGTGACGTCACGGCCCGCGTCTCAGGTGTTTCTTAGACCTCAGGTGATAGCGGACAGGTTCTGGGTTAGGGGACCTGTAAACCACTTGTTGTTCAGGGATGGGGAGGGGGTAGGGGCGGAGTCCCATGCTCACTATATAGGCTGAATCGGTGTAAAATCGGCCTAAAAATCGGTCCAATTTACCTACTGTGTATGGGACTTTGGTAAGAGTAAACAACTTGTTTGTAAGTTGGAGGCGGTGGAGAGGG
>OW387138.1:41179607-41499130 GCA_936440205.1 Lepidonotus clava | reverse complement strand
CCATTCTGGGCGAGCCGCGGCCGGAGCATTCTGGGCGAGCCGCGGCCGGAGCGGACCGAGACTCTGGCAGCTACCATGACGTCATCACTCAGAGGGGGCGACGGACGAATGCCGCGGGAGAGAGGGTGCACGGACGTCGCATTAGAGTAGTTTTCAGGTGCGTGCATTTACCTTTCAGATTTGTTTTTCAACTAAACCAACTATCAGGGTTTCTTAGGCTGCTCTTGGTGTTTCATTTGAACATGATATGGTGTTTGGAAAGAATGCTAATAACTAGTGGTGAGTGAGGGAAGTCAGTGGATGGAAAAGTGTTGCCAAGAAAGAAACTTTTAGAAACATATCAATAACTAGAAAACTCCCTGTCTCAAAACTTTTTCACTAATTATGAGGCATCTCAACAATTCAATAAACAGTTATGTGTAACAAGAACAAAATGAGACAGGTGGTTCAACAGTTATTCCATCCCAAAGGTCGAGTCTTCAAATCCCCTATTATCGCTCACGTTGTTGATTGTCACATCGGGTTCAAGTGTAGTCTTACAGACTACAGAGACTGGCCCCGGGTCCGGTGTTCAACTACCTCACTGCCAATTTCAAGTCCAATATTTTCTTAAAGGACTCGTACTTCTTAGATCATGAGTTTTTATTGCATCAAAATCGGATTATTCATTCAAAAGTTATGAGCCCAGTTACTAGTTAGGGGCTGTCCTACTCCTAACCTCGTATGAGACACTGCTTGCCGTGAGAGAAGGGTCCACAGAGCTTGGGGCTGTCCTAACTTAGTCCGAGAAGCCCTGACTGTCGGACGTTCCCACTGACCCTAGTGTCAACGTCGGGCCAGGCTTCTCTCAGACTAGGGCTGTCCATAAATGACCTCATGCTACTTTTTACCCTTTTTGACCGCCCCCCCCCCCCCCCTTGTCATGTTTCGACATGCAACCCTCACCCCCCCACCCCCCTCCATTCCAAACAGGCATGCCAGACTTCTGTGAATCCGCGGAATGCCGGGGTTTTTGAAACATTTTAGATCATTTTTGAGATTGGTCTAAATCTGAGGAATTTCTTTTTCATGTAGGAGGGTAGGGGCACCCTTGAGAAATTTTGATTGATGAAAAATATGAAAAAATTAAGATCTATGAGGGATTTTTTGCTCTATTTAGCGAGGAAGCAGTTGTTTGGTACCTTCTAACAACATAATAGAGTATTTCTTTCCTTAAAACGAGTTTGAAATGCGTTTTTAATTAATTTGATGATTTTCCGCTGAAATGACATTAGTTCTGTCACTGACATGCCTGTTCCAAATAGTAGAAATAATATAATATAACATGGATTTTGTTACCTAGGAGTCTGACTGGCCTTTAGAAATATTTTATCTTAACTGAAAATAAAAAAATACGGCATTTGATATCCCAACCTAACCTAAAGTTTTCCCAGGAATTCTTGAAATTGAATTTCTTCGAACATGATGTCATGCTCCAAATGACCCCCCTCCCCCCTTTGTCTCCCGTCCACTCAGATGTAAAAGTAGGACAGTAATCGTTCTTCAAAATAGAAAACACAGGCAGGCTAGGAAAATCTGCGTGTCCGCGTGTCCTCGACGACCAGAAAATGGCTGTGGACGACCAGAAAATGATTTCTGGTCGTCCTCATGACGACCAGATATTCTGGAATTATCACTAAAATATTTATCTGTAAAACATTGTTTTCTGTCTATTTTAATAGCTTTTTAAAATATAAGAAATAGTCTGAATATTGTGGACGACTTAAAGCTGTGTGTGGACGACCAGAGTTTTGCTTATGGTCGTCCTCTGACGACCAGAATTTTAGCCGAATTTTCCTAGCCTGACAGGCATGCCAGAATTCCACGGATCCGCGGAAATTCGCGGTTTTTGAAATATTTTGGGTCATTTTTCAGATTCGTCCAAATCCGAGGAGACAATATTTTATATATAGGGGGGTAGGGGCTGCTGACAGTTTTTATGAAAAAAAACCACAAAATTTGTTGACTTTTTTGGGTTTGATTTCTTGTTTTATTTGAAAGGAAATCATCCTTTTGTTGCTGTAAATTAGATAATAGATCTAATTACCCTTTTTAAATGAGGTTTATAGGTGTTTTTGAAGAATTTCCGAATTTGCCGCGGAAATGACTCAATGGTTGGCATTGCCTGAAAACACCCCCTTTATGCTGATTTTTATATCCAAAAGAACGACCTTTTTTTTTGCAAAATGCTGACTTTTTGAGGTTATAAACCTATCCTTTTTTCCTGAAATTACAAACTCTCAAGGAAAAAGCAACCCTTTTTTCCAAATCACGGCCATTTAGCTTGAAAAGGTACCCTTTTTTTTTTTTTTAGAAAAAAGGACATGCAAAGTTTGTAACCATAGACCCTTTCTTCAAGTTTTTAAAACTAAGATGCATATATCCTTTGCACTAAGAGTGGACAGACTGGGGTTATGAGTGAATTTATTATGGAAAATTGACCACATTTTCAGCAGATTGCCAATGATATAAGTAGCTATATGACAGAATGGACCCCCCAAATCCCTGCAATAATGAAATTCAGAAGAAAAAAAATGTAAATAGTGGGGAGGGCTCACTCCTGAGGGTAGGTTGGCACTGAAAAGTTTTATCAGAAGAGGGAGGGGTTAATCTCAGGAAGCTGTTGGGCCATTAATAGGTGTGTCAAATGGGAGGGCTGGTATGCATGCTGGAATAGTTTTATCAGAGCAGAGAGGGGCTGACATCAGAGGGCTTGTGGGCCTTGAAAAGGTTTGTCAGATGAGAGAGATGTGTCACACCCTCATAAATCAGCCACCTTTCAGGGCATAGTAGTAGGGTAAGGATAGACTAAAAACAATCATGGATAAAGGCAGTGTTCGAAATTAAGAGAGCACCCTGCACCCGGTGTTCACAATTTGACTTCAGGGTTCACACTTTTGGGGAGGCATGCACCCGGCATATGCATGATTTTCTTAGAGATTGAATACCTTAATATAGGGCTGTGTACATAAAAAGATTGCCGGGTGCATGCTTTTAAACCTCTATGCACCCTGTGCGTGCATGAAATAAATCCTTAATTTCGAACACTGATAAAGGGTAACAGTCAATAGATCAGGGGGCCTGCAAAGTATGGGAGGGGGCTAGGGTTGGGCAGGGTTTGACCTTAACATACAGTTACTAGTACAGGGCTTGCGCAACCCAGTTGCCAAAACACCACAAAAGTGACCACCCTCTTGTTAAACTAGGTCAAGCTCTAAAATTGGGGGAGGGCCATTACAGGACCTACAGTGGTAGGACAACCATGCCCAGTAAATTTTAAAATAGCCTTTCTGTTGCCACTTTACCATTCCTGACTATCACTATACTAACCCCTACTAAAGGTATTGTCTTGGGGAAGATCTTCAGAGTGTCTTTGGGGAGGTCTTAATCCATTTCTATATACTGATCTAAACTTTAGTATGAATTATGAATTTAATAACATCATTGTTGGTACTGGGTTCAACTCCCAGCCTGGCTAATTTGCATGTTGATTTAACATGTTTTCAAGGATTTGGTATGGAGCAGACGAGCCAGGGCTCCGCAACAATGATGTTATTGGAAATATAATTCAGCATCAGGGTGCCCACACTCTTTCAGAAATCAAAATAAGACCAAAATAAGACCTCTATAATACCTTGTCGGACTTCAAAATAAGACCTTTTCAAGACATTTTTAAGGTTTTTAGTGAAAAAAATGGATTTATATTGCTGTAATTGCGTGAATGGATACCATTTTTTCACTAGTAAGGGTCGAACGCCGATCCTTTGTGTTCAGTTGAGTACATAACAGAAAGTTGTGTAGTAGTTAGCTGCCCATTGTGTTGGGCCAATGGGTTACATAAGGTCCCTAGTGGCCAGGGTCGCCCACTTCAAGCCTCAGTAGTTTCAGTAGTGGTCAGGGGACCATCTCTGTCCTGTGCTCATTGGTTGGCTGTCCAGGTGGAGGGCCGCCCCCTCTGGTCTCGGCATGGATGGTGAGTGGGAGTGTGTGTGGGGGGTAAGAAACCCCTGTAATCATTGGTTGGCTGTCCAAGTATAGGACCGCCTCTGCTGGTCTGGGCACGGACGGTGAGTGGGAGTGTGTGTGTGTGGGGTACCCTTAGACTGGTCCCCGCCCCTGTGCCGCACCGCTCTACAAGGGGCCTGTCTTGTGAGGCGATCTAGGTCAGCCGAGCGGTCTGAGCGAGCGGTGTCAACTGTTACATAATAGTCGCGCAGCCTGGACAGGAGTCCACCTGATACCTCTGACTGAAGAAACCATTCTCAAAGTAGCACAACCTCAAACCTCAAACCTGTCAAGTAACCATCAAAGTGACACAACTATCACCCCCAGCCTGTGAAATGACTTCCTACCTTTAATGCATTGAAATATCTGGGTTTTTTTTTATTTATTTACATAGACTGGTTTCTGAGGTGAAGGTCGTTCATTTCTCAAGACCAGTAGTATATGTAGAGAAGCGGAATTACCACGGGGTACCAGTGTAGGTACCCCTGTGGTCATTGGTTGGCTGTTCAGAGGCTGGTCTGGGCATGGACGGTGAGTGGGAGTGTGTGTGTGTGGGGGGGGGGGGGGGGGGGTAAGGGACACCTGTGATCATTGGTCGGCTGTCCAGGTAGAGGACCGCCCCTGCTAGTCTGGGCACGGACGGTGAGTGTGGGAGTGTGTATGACACCGCAGAAGCCCTTACGTAATTTTGGTGCGAAACCCTGGTTCCAGGGTCCCACTGGTTCAAAATAGGGCCATGTGGGTTCTCTTTGAACCATAGTGAACCAGTTGTAAACATTGGCTTTTCTCTTAATATATTCATTTCTTACCAATGAAACTCATAAGATGTATACAGAAGGACATCATAACATACATATTCATGGTCGAAACTCTTAAATATGTTTAGTTTAGAAACAATCAGCTTTTATTTAACACCCTGATATGTTGTCGGGGTCTGGAGCACCGGGTGCGTAAACCTGTTATGCACTACCTTCATGTATGTATAGTTGATCCTATATATATATAAGGCCCTCAGCCCTGATCACAGTTCTTGCATTTTTTTCACTCTAGATCGTTTACGATCTACCTTCACGTATTTCTTGTTTCTGGACCTTTTTAATCATTTAGTACATACTACTGTGATGAATGCCTATTCATCCGATATGTAAAGAGACCAAAGTGAGAAAAGTAAGGTAATATGACAAAAGTATATATGTTGATAAAGGAACGAAAGTGTAAAGGAACGAAAAGTGTAAAAGCCCCAAAAAGAGGCCCGAAAATGTAAAAAGGAACGAAAGTGTAAAGGAACGAAAGTGTAAAGGACCGAAACCCGAAAGGTCCCGAGAAATGTAAACCGGAAGTGATATGTAAACCGGAAGCGATAATGTAAACCGGAAGTGACGTCAATTGTAATCACGTGACCAAAAGCAGCCAATCAGGGCTAACCTCTAGAGTATATAAAGGGGCGGTGAGGCCCGAATAAACGAGTTCTTTCACAGTTCTCCTTGTGTCTACACGTGTCTTCTTCCCTTAAACAACCGCTGAGATGAGCCGATACGAGTTAATTAACTACAAGAGTAAAATAGTAGAAGTTCGAGGTAATTAGGCGAAACTTAGGACGGGGGCCCGAAGGCCCGAGGAACGGAAGTAAGGCCCGGAGGACCGAAGTAGGGCACGAAGGCCCGAAACTGGCCCGGATGGAGTCCCGGAAACGCAGGCCCGGAATGGCACGAAGGCCCGAAACCCGGCACGGAGACCCGGAATCCAGGGGAACGACGGCGCGACTGGCTCGGCCCCACGCTACCAAACAATAGGCGACCGTCGGCCCGACAACCACGTGGACTGGAACCCGGGGTGGACCGCCCTATCGAAGTGAATACCGGCATTGGAGATAGAGAGACGATCCACAACTCCCCCCTACCCCTACCATATTTTCCCTTCCCCGCAGTCCTCCGTACGACACCGAGCACCGATTCCCGACCGACTCGCTCAAACCCCCTCGTGCGCGAGGCACGACTCTAAAAACATCACGTCTCGGTTTCTTGCCCGGATTCTCCGTCCGTCCGAGACCCGAAACAATTCCCACGTCCCTCTGCTGTAGGACTCGGAAACCCCGACCTACCAGGGAACGTCACACTACCAAAAAAATGTGAAGTAAGAAATGACTGGAAGAAAAATTACATCTTGTAATAATTTCAGATTGAGCTAAAATAAGACCTTTCTAAGACCTCTATACCCAAAATAAGACCTTTCTAATAGCCTTATGAATGGCAAAATCAAAATAAGACCTTTTAAGACCTCATAAGACCTGCGTGGGCACCCTGACTGCATAGTGACTTGCGGACTTGCTAAGCCTGCTGCAGACTTCCTAGTGTTCTTACCTTCAGGCTGACATTTTCTGGTCAGGGCTGACAATTTTGGGCAATGATACCAAGTTATTTACCTTGTGCAGTCTGGTAAAAGAACCCTAAAGGGTTGGCCGGCTGTTAAACTAACCCAACAAACAAACAAAGTAATGTTTATATGTAAGGTTTTCATCATACAAATTTCGGGTTGACAGTTTTCTATCAGGGCTGACATTTTGACATGAATGTCAGCCTGGATGCCTGACATCTGAAAAAAGTTTTTCGGGCATGGAGTGTTCCGGACATCTGGCAGAGGTGGATAAGTTTTTTGTTAGGGGGCAGGGATGGATGTTGACGTTCCTGCAACCGGTCCGATTGTCCGTGGGGGTCGGGTCACTGCTTGCCTAGTGGTTAGTAGCGTGGGGGCAAGCGGGTCTCACCTTCGTCCCGGTGGTCACAGGCCGGCTTCTTACAATTTTGGGCTTCTCTTCCCTACCTGTCCGGTCTTCCAGTCTCGGGTCGATCTTCGGGCCGATGCACATAGTTTATAAGCACTTTTCCTTCATTATAATATTCACTTTTCCACTGTGGTAGAGGGGGCCAGGTGGGGTATTATAGGGCTCATAGTGGTAGGAAGGGGCAGGATGGGGCATTATAGGGCTCACAGTGGTAGGAAGGGGCCGGATGGGCATTGCAGGGCTCGTATTGGTAGGAGGGGGCAGGATGGGCTCACAGTGGTAGGAAGGGGTCGAGGTTGGGCATTACAGGGCCCACAGTGTGGCTCTCATCTCGTATGTTGCAAATAGTGATACTCATGCACACAGCACATCTTTGTGGTGGGACCATTGGCCTTTCTGTCCTCTTTGCACCAGCACTTATTGTGTTTACCAAGCCAGGAATTGAACCTTGGTACGACAAGATGAGCTTTGGCAAGCCTAAATTTCACATCCTCACATTTCACTTACCTGAACAACCCAAACTCACCTCAAACTTGTTGAGCCTTGTTTAAGTCCTCTACTGTCCACTTGAGAAGTAATATCCCCAATTAAGCCCTAGAAAGCCCTGTGGCTGTGGGCTTCAAAGGGCTCCACAGGGTTATCACTTTGCAAATAACCCTATTATAGGTGTTCATATATCAGATGGGTAGTAAGAAATATCTGAATATTAGATAAAAAGTTCAGGAGAAAATTGTAAGTAAACAAAAATTGAGGATATTAAAAAAAGTAACAATTTTTAGCTCTGTCTCCAGGAAACTCATATTTTCAAATTATGAATTTTTCATTGCAAGAAATTATCAGTATTTTTACTGGCTGCACAGGGGTCCTAGGCTTACAGGGATGACAGGGTGTGCAGGGGTACTACAGGGCCACAGGGGGCGTACAGAGGTACTACAGGGCCACAGGGGGTGTACAGAGGTACTACAGGGCCACAGGGGGTGTACAGAGGTACTGTAGAGTGCCCTGGGCCACATACCCAACCGGGGGGTGGGGGGGGGGGGGGGGAGTCAAGACCCAAGTTGATCACTAGGATTGGCACAGTGTGACCTAACAACCATTCTCTTAAGGTAAATACAGTTTATTAAACAACTCTCTTGTAATAACAATACTTAAGGTCAAACTTCGTTACAGATCTAAATCCTATACATTACCTGTAAAATACCTACTAAACAGTCAGATCAAATACATAAAAGGTCTAGGATAAACATGGGAGAACACAAAACACTTGTGGGACACACCATCTATGTCAGCTTAAAGCCTCAGCTAGGAGTCTGCCCTAATCAGACCATCAAATTGACATAGTCTAATAGTGGGGTCTGTTAACAACATTTTCGTTACGCGGCGGATAAAAGTACCAAATTTTGCATGAGGCACCTCTGAGGCATAACTATTGAATCTAGAAGGGGAGCCACCTTGAAATACTAAAATGAAATTTTGACAAATTTTGTATGTTTTTAGCATTTGAAATTTAAGGTATTTAACCAAAACGTTTGGCTAGCTTCGATTAGACCTATTGTATAGATTCGAAAGGTAAATAATTGAATTCCCTGATCTCTAATCTACCAATTTAGACAATAGCAATGTGTTTCTAGGCATTTCAGAAGCTGAGATATAAGATTATTTCAAAAAAAAGTCAGCCATATTGGATTTTTGGCCCTGTCCGGGTTGTATTGATATTTCAAGGTGGCTCCCCTTTTAAATTTAATGAAGGGGTCCCAGGGGATCATCATACCAAAGGAAATCAAGAAATCATGTGGCAAAAGAGTAAAGTCTATATCCTTTCTTTTGAATTATTTTGGAATCCAGAGGTCATTATCAAAGGTATTATGCTAATGAATTCAGCCATTTTAAATTTATGGTATTGTATTGGATGAATATCATATTTATTGGGCCCTCTAGGCTATTAACAACTGATATTGGAACCATTTCCCCTAGCCTTATGCCTTAGTAGCTAAAAATCATAATATCTTATAATAGGTCAGCCATGTTGGATTTTGGATTTCTGCATTGACTTGAAACATAAATAATATAATTTCCTGACCCATAATCCCTCGATTTTGACACCAACCATGTCTCTTTAGTCTTTTTAGAAGCTGAGATATAAGAATTTTTATAGTAAAAGTCGGCCATATTGGATTTTTGGCCCCCACATCCGTCCTATTTATATTTCAACGTGGCTCCCCTTCCAGATTTGATAGTTATGCCTCAGAGGTGCCTCATACCAAATTTGGTGCTTTTATCCGCCGCGTAACGATTTCACTAAAAAATGACCTTAACAGACCCCACTATAAAGAGACATAGGTATAGCATAAGACCATCACAAGTAAGCAAACAGCAGCCTAAATATAGGCTAGGCCTAAACCATTAATCCTCTCCCATCAATCATCAAGGTCTTCTTAAGCCAAAGGGGATCTCAAAGACGGAATAATTCATTATGAATTTTAATTGTATTTTTAGTGTGGTATTGCTAATCACAGGACCCACAGTGGTAGGACGGGGTGGGGAGGGGTATCACATGGCCCACAGTGGTAGGAGGAGAGGGGTATCACAGGACCCAAAGTGGTAGGAGGGGGCGGGGAGGGGAGGGGTATCACAGGGCCCACAGTGGTAGGAGGAGAGGGGTATCACAGGACCCAAAGTGGTAGGAGGATAAAACCTCACCGAAAAAAACAGTTAAAATCTGGAATTACCCTTCCTACTTTTCTGGATTTTTCATCTGTCCTGAGTGGCAACTTTGTAAAGGCTATTCGAACTCATCTATGTGGTACCCAGGTTCGATTCCTGGCTTGGCCATTGTAAGACCTGCTGGTGCAAAGAGGACAGATAGGCCAATGGTCCCACCATATTGATGAGTTAGAATATGTCTCAATCAAATTTGCCCAAGGATATGCCTCAAGCAAATGCCCCCATGCTTTTTTTTGAGAACCAAAATTCAGACCTTAGTTGTTTCCTTTATAAGACCGTGCTTACCAAGAAAAAAATTCAAGAAGGTGTCTTTGGTATCTAAAGCCATTTAACCTAATAATTTAGTAGCAGCTTACAACAATAATTTCCAATGAACAGGGGGAGGAGATACCAAGCTTACCTACCTTTCAGTTGCAGGTTCTGACATTTTCTCATGTCCCCATCTCGTAGTATGACTTAATATTAACCTCCCCACCCCTGTCATATCCTGACCTCCTAGGGTGACCTAGATTTTCTCACCCTAACCTCTCCTAGCCTTGAAAACTGTCAACTTTAGCTTGCCTTGACCTGCTGAGGGGAATGCTGAGTCTCCCATACCTGCTGAGGGGTTCCCTGAAATGCTGACACTATCCGTTACTGTTCCCTACCTACCAAGATACTGCTCAGAAGCTCTCCAACCTTCTTGCAGTACTCAATCCCTGTTGAAGCCTGTCACTACCTACTAGAACCCTCCAATGCTCCCAGAGAACCACCAATGTACACGTCTGCTTCCAATAACATCATTATTGTGGAGCCCTGACTCATCTGCTCCATACCAAATTGTTTAAAAACATGTTAAACCAACATGTTAATCAGCCAGGCTGGGAGTTGAACCCAGTAACAATAGCGATGTAATTGGATTAATGAATCGTGCTACACTTTTAGATCAGTATTTAAGGTAGATGAAGACCTCCAAAGACACTGAAGGTGTCGACCCCTGAGGGCTGGTGGGCCAAAGATTTGAAAAATTTCTAGAAACCTTAGGAAGAACAGAAACATTTTCAAAAATAAAAATAAAATTGATTTCTTTGAGACACAACCTTTGGTTACTCAGCCAAGGCGTGGTGGAACTCTCTGCAGAGATTGTGTTATTCCCCTCAGTTATTTTCAGATTGGTGTTTGTTTGGCCCTAAATTGGTCTGACGGGCCCTTACCTGAGGCCCCAACGCCTTGAGAGGGATGTGCACCAGGTTTATTTTAGGGATCTAATGACGACACACTGTGACAGATACAGGGTCACGTTCACTGGAGCAATATCTAAAGCTCTCTTGCTGAAATCTGCATTTTTAGACAACAATAAATGATTGTATGGTATTTTTGTGCACGTAATCGGAATCCCAGCATTTTCTCCCTGGAATACGTCATTTGTAGCTCAAATTATGATATATTAACTAATTTGACAGCACTGTTGTGCAGTGTTTTTATAAATTATATAGTGCCAGAATAGAGTTTTTATGTATATTCTTTTAGGAATCACGGATCCGCATGATCCCCTAAATCAGGGACCACGGACATGCTCTTTTAGAGCTATGAAATCACATGGTTTTCACAGATGGTTAGCAACACTGAAAGTTTAAGCCCCAGCACATGGCCCAACTCGACCCAGCTCTAACAGAGCCACAGGTGCCGTAATCGAGCTAGGTTGCCACTGTTTACCTATAAATACACTAAAGGTGGGAAGGTGGCCATGTTAGCAGTCCACCCGTGATGTCAACACAATCTATTATGTGCCAGGAAATACCTTTAAATGTAATATTTTTAAGGACCAACCTATCAGGGATACCACCAACGCGTCTGGTAAGAAACTCATGAATGAAAGTATCCCATATTTCTTGGTATAATATGGAAATTCCAAGGAACAAATCTCAGGAGGATCAGCATGGACGTTCACAGGACCTGTTACCTGCAGGTCCCTCTCATGTCACTATCATTTTATAGGCCCATGTCGTGTCGTTAAGGTCCCATGTCGCATGTCGATTTTGAGAAATGGCCATATCGCCGTGTCGAATTTAGTGTTCCAGACCCATTCTCTGTGAAGCCCTTCTGAATTTCATTCAACCAACGGCCCCATTCATTAGGACACCCAAAATGTGACGTCAATGGGCCATTCGTATTTTTTTTATCCAATGATATTTCACTTCTGTCCACCATGATCTGGTCAATAGCAGGGACAATAGCAACAACCCGACCTTCCCACCTTTAGTGTCTTATTTATTATTAATTATTTATTCATTATTAATAATCAGTGTTGCCTACTTTTTAAGAGGCAAAATTACGGACATTTATTTTGATGTTCCAAAACAGCCATATATGGGGGGTCTGGGGACATGGTCTTCCGAGAAAATTTTGAATTTTTAACGTCCAGAGTGAGACTGACAGATATTAAGCAAATTCTGGAGGTTTTGTGATTTTTTCCTGAAAATAAGGAGGTTTTGAGGGGCTTTCCCTTGTTTCAGCAAAATTACACATCTCATCCCCTAAATTACAGATTACAGACCCATCCTTTTTCACTGGTAAAATTACGGAAATTACGTAATTTTTAAGGAGGGTTGGAAACATATAATATACAGTATATATATGTAAACAGAGCGGTGAACTGACTCAACTACGCTGCCTGTGATTCTGTATTTCTGATCTCGTGAAGGTGTCTGGAGAACTCGGTCCGTAGGAGAACTATTTTAGTATTTAGCCATAAATTGTGGAGTAGGGACGAGTGGTAGACAGTCACTTAGGCCCCCCGCCACTTAGGCCCCGCCACTTAGGCCCCGCAACTTAGGCCTCCTGGGAGTCACCCCAACCCATGGTAGGCCGTCACCCTTAGGCCCGATATTTCGAGACGTCTTAGATCTACCTTAAAGTTTCAGTTTTTCCTGACCTTAAACGTCCAATGGGAACCCCTCCCTTACCCTGAATCCCTTACCCAAACAAAGTTCAAAATATTAGGGCAACAACTTATTATTACTTAAGGTCACCAAGGTGCCTTAGAATGCCTAAGATTGCATGAATGAGAGGTCATATTTTCAAAATTTTCCTGGGGGTGGCCCCCCATACCCCTCCCATACTCTCCCCCTGGACGGCTCTGCCGTCCACAAATTGTGTCCTCATATACTACTTATCAATATTCTCAAATCCCCCCCCCTTAAAAATTCCCGGATCCGCCCCTGACTTATTATGGATGTTTCATACATCTTATTCCTTGAGAGGTCCACAACTGACCAAAGGCTGGGTATGGAAGAGTCTCCTGTGCTAAGATAGAACAGAGATTCCTCTTCAATACGGACAGCTAGGGGACATTCCCTGGAATACTGGTATTTTGTCTCAGCAATATATATATATGGTAGTAAACTGCCAATGACAACGTGGAAGAACAGTTGATCAATTGGACATTAAGTGCCTGATAAGGTATCTCCTCAAAATGTAGCATTGAGACAGCAGGAAGAACACCCAGATAATGGTAAACCAGTTATTGGAAAGATGGAAATATATATAGATTAGGATGTGATATAGTTATGAAAAAAGATAAAGAAATATGACTGTTGAGGGCATATAAGTGCATGTACTGAGACTCTTATGAGATATGAACAGATGTATAGGTTGATGCAGTATTAAATTCAGGAAGAATATTTTTTAACATTTTATATCTTCTGTAAGATACCGTAAACATGCAATCAACCCCCGACCCCCCCCCCCCCACCCCCACCCCAATATAAATAAAGAATTTTTTTTTTTTTTTCTTTTAACATTTGGACTACACAGGACTTTTCGAAGCCAGCTGGGAGCTCCCAGCTGGATTTTAGCCTACAGTTATTTAAAAGGGGCTCCCACTGCCCCTTCTTCTCTCCACCTATCTTTAGCAGAAGGGGTTTATCTCCTATCACTGCTCTAGATTTTTCCCTTTCAGGGAAATTCCTAAACACTTTTAGGTACCGCATTTTATAATATGTTGCCCGTAGAGACACTTGTCGAAACCGCATATGTAGGGGTTTCCAACCTTTTGGTTCCCCACCCCCTTTTGGTCACACCCACTGGTAACTAACCAGTACAGTGACTCTTTTGGCATCACTAAGGCCCCACACAGCCAAGTGAGCCCCAACAATTTTGGCCCCTGGCCATCTCCTTGGAGACAACTGGTAGGCACCAATCAGATGCCGGATCCAAGATCCAGGCACTCACAGCGGTAGCAACAACTTTATGACACAGCCAGAACCAAGGCCGGGTATAAGTATATAGCCGGCCTAAAAATGGGACAATCACACTCAGAAAAAAGGTTAAAACAAGAAATGCGTAGTGTCCGCGGAAAAAAAGCAATCCGTAATGACGTCCGTCGACGTTATTACGACGTCCGTCGACGTTGTTACTTTGTAAAAAGTAATCCTTGCTAATGCTATGTTCGTCGCTAATGCTATGTTCGTCACGTCCGTCGTCGTGACGACGTCCGTCACTGTGACGTCACATAATTTCTGTTAACGAATCAGATTGAAGATAACAACTGTGTTTGGCAATTTTTCTCTACAACAGGAAGTATCCTTCAGCAAAGTGAGCCACCAAAACGAGGCCCTTACTCCCGTGAGACCTTAACTTTTCTATAAATTAATCACCTCTCATCCTCCCAGTCATTTCAGAAACACATCTGAAAATTTAGATTGATAACACAAATTTTATAAGTTGAAATTTGTTGTTCACGAACACAGCATTCTCACATTCTCTTTGTCCTCATGTCTAGACCACCATTTAATGATATGAGACCTGAAGATTCCCCCTCCCCATGAATTTTGGACAGGGGGTAAAGCGATCACGTCGCTACGCTCCGTGGCGGCTTCGCCGCGGATCGCTTTAAAAAATTTTGTAGCATAATGTAGAGACATGTTTTGAGGTCTGTAGGTAAGTTTCATTAAGTAACCTTTATTTAATCTTTTTGATAAATTAGTTTAAAGATTAAAAACTCATTTTTCTCAATAGTTGAATCCGTTTTTCAATGGAATTTTCGGATTGTATCAAAGCTGGGGCAATTCTGTACTGATTCCTGATGACAGAAAAAATAGATGGTCCATATTCAGACAACATGAAACAGTTTTGAAGGGATATAAAAAGGTGTCAAACAGGGAAGAGCAGAGCTGCCGGCTTGTGCTGGGGTAGGTGCCGTCAAAACTAGGGGACCTGTGGACAGGGACCTATGCGTCAGGGGACCTCTGGACTTGTTACCCTAACGAACCTACATACGGCAATAAGTAGGAAAGATATAAAAATATTTTATATAAATTATGACAATGTCACCACGTAACGGCAACACCACGTTCGGCCTCACCACGTACGGCCATCAACAAGAAAGATGTTTGTATAAATTTCAATTGTGAGTTCAATTTACTTTTTGAAAAATAAGTTCAAAACGTATTTCTAAGGCTCATATCATTTAACTCTCTGTGTAAGTTTTTTTTATTCATGAGGTCGAGATCACCATATATCATTCTAAATGAAAGAAAAAATTGTTTGAACAATATTTCTTCCTCCTACGACAGTTTTAAAATCATATAAACTTGGCTGTATGGTTGAGAGCTACACACGTCATTACTGATATCCCCTACACTTATTTTTGTTAAAATGTCAAGGTTAAAATTGTGATGAGATACGAATAAATAATTAAAATTGATAAAGTGGTAATGTTAAAAAATATAGAGAGGGCAGGCTTTTTGGGCACAATAATTTATTATAAACAGATCGCCTCGCGATAAATATTAAAAGTGATTGAGTAAATACATGAATTGGATAAGATAAATGTGCCACACATGTGGTAATAAATAATGGTAATAAAATGTTGTACAAGCGGAGTGGGTGGGTGGGTAAAATAACCGTGTGGCCTGTAAGAAGGCTGACACACAATGAATTGTAAAATGGCGCCGAAGCGACCGAAATGAAACACCCGGTGAAAATCGGGACATAACATTTAAAAGATACCTGTAGGGGGCAGCAATGCATCGCAATAGTCCAATAGCAGCAACATTACTGATATCCCCTACACTTATTTTTGTTAAAATGTCAAGGTTAAAATTGTGATGAGATACGAATAAATAATTAAAATTGATAAAGTGGTAATGTTAAAAAATATAGAGAGGGCAGGCTTTTTGGGCACAATAATTTATTATAAACAGATCGCCTCGCGATAAATATTAAAAGTGATTGAGTAAATACATGAATTGGATAAGATAAATGTGCCAAGCCGCCAAGAATGTATTGTGTATGGTATTATAGTGGATGGAGAGACGACGCGAGGACCGTGGCCACGTGACTGTCCTGTCTAGTGTGAATGTATGTCCGGTAGGCCTGGGAGGCCCACCCACCGAAATGCTGAATGTGTTGCTGGTCGACCCCGGCGTTAAAAGCCGTGGTTGCCGCTGCTTTGCGAAGTGTATGTAAAGTGTACTGTTGGGGGGGCGCACCGATGACAACAAGGGCGTCCCTCCACTGTTTTCTAATGTAGGAGGCTGGGATAGGCCGCACGCTACCAGCGAACACAAACATCGGCTGCTGTGGAGACTGGGTGGGGGACTCAGCGAGCACCGCTGCCACCGCCTCCAGCAAACACAGTTCTTTGTCTTGGGCTGGGTGCACTACTACCGTCCTCCTCTGATCGTAGCGTTGTTGATTCTTTGCAGCTTTTATCACTACTTCGAGCTGTCCAGCCTGCAAAGTCACATCCGCCCTGGTCAGGTTTCGGAGGGGGTCGAATGCGGCTATTGAGGCCGGAACCACCTCCGACTGGCGGAGGGCGGCGTAGTACATCATAAGTATCGCCGCCCTCACCGACGTGTAGTCTTTCGTTCTTGGGAGGGCTGCGACGGCCTTTACTATTATATGACTCGGCGGCGGAGGGCGATGGGCCGGAACGAAGTCCTTCCTTCTCATCGTCGCCTGGATCGCCCAATCCACTCTGAAGTTGTCGGCTGCCGGGGCCGCCCCTATCAGCCTGAGGTGCATCCGTACGTGTCCTATGTGGTTTCTCACCGTCGGGGGGGCCAGGCCCTGCATGTTCAGCTTCTCTATATACATGCACACATGATGCGGCTCCAACGCCAGTGGGTTCATCCTGTATGTGTGACAAAAGAGAAGGAAGGCTGTCACCGCAGAGCGCCGATTTGCCATCGTCCCTGGCGCCCTCGCCATCTCCTGTCGCTCCAGCGCCATCCGTCCGAGCTGCCTCAGCATGTGACCTGGAATGCATAAGATGTTTGACCACACTGAGAATATGCAAGGAAGGGCGGACCCAGGCCATATTTCTGGCTGATACCATGTTGTTAGCCTTATGGGCATGGGCGGGAGAGATGACCGCTCTGCTTAATGCGTCCGCAAGGTCATTAAGGTGGCCCGGTATGTGATAGTACAGGATATTGACTTGGTACAGGGCCTGAGTCATCCAGGCAGCGCGCGCAGCCTCGAGTATGACCGGGTTACGCCCCCTACCGGACCGCAATACCTGAACGGCGGGGAGGTTGTCGCAGAAAACTACTATGGTCGATCCGCGATCCGCCTCTCCCACGAACGTGTGGAGGGCGACGGCCACATTGACCGCCTCCAACTCCGAGATGTTGTTTACTGGATCCGCCGGGCTAGCCACTCTTGCAGCATAGGCGCGGCCGTCGCAGGCGCCGCCGATGCCGGTGAGGCAGGCGTCCACGACCACCTCCCGTGTAGGGGTGGGGTTAGTGAACACGGCGACCCCGTTCCACTCACACGCGAATTCCCTAAACCAGATAAGGTCATTCCGCATGGAGGAATTAATGTTGACGTGATTACGTGGAATACCGCGCAGCGCGTCCAACAGGCGGGCGATGAACAGGCGTGCCGGCCTGACGCACTTAGCGATGTGGAGCAGCTTGCCGAGGAGGGACTGCAAGCGTCGCCGCGTAATGGAACGACGCGGAATAACCTCCTCGACCAAGGCTAATATGTCCTTCATTTTTTCGGGGGGGATGGTGAGCGTGCCCCGCTCCGCACTTATGTCAATGCCGAGCCACCGAATGGACTGAGCCGGGGGTTGCGCTTTTTCTTCAGCCTCCTGCAGGCCTAATTCCCTGAACAACGCCCGGGCGGTCGCGAACTGCTCGCGCGCAGTTTCTTCATCCTCCGTGACGACCACCAGGTCGTCCAGGTACATGTGTGCGACGATTCCTTTCTGGGCCAGTATAGCGACAACTGCGTCGGCGACACGCTGCATGTGGCCGCTGCTCGCCCTCGCGCCGAAGGGCATAGTGATGTCAAGGTAATAGGCACCACCCCATTTGAGGGCGAGCAGCGGCCAGTCAAGGGGGCAACTCTTGAAATTTTTGTAAGCCCGCGCCACGTCCATAGAAAACATGAACGCACCGGGGCCGATGTGTTGGATGCGATCGACCACATCGTCGACAGAGGGCAGACAATGGGAGTGTGACAGTCCCATCACCATGTTCTTCCGGATATATGCATTAATCGACCTCTCCTCCGGAAAGGTGAGGTCGGATATAATGCGCCTGTCGCCCTGAGTGGCTTTTGGCCGCGACATCAGCGGGGACACGTGGCACCACTCTGCGAAAGGTTGGTCGTCAAGAGGGCCAATGACCCCGCCGAACTCCATCTCCTTGTGCATAAATGCGTCCACCTGGTCCGGGAAATTTCGCGCCGAAGGGTGGTTGTCGATTTTTGTAGTATCGGAGATGGGGCCAACGTACCCCATCGGGAAGCCGTACTTTATGTAAGACAAAAGGGTATCATCACGCCCCTTTAGGTACGTCTCCCAGGCCATGATGTTTAAGTCCGTGGGTAGTTGCGCTCTAACACCGATAGCATTTGGGACACCTGAATTTTTGACGGCCTCATATATATCGTTGAGATGTACGTGTGATTCACCGAATGTCGCGGTGGGCCAGTGTTTTTTACGGTGGCCCTTGAACACGGACGGTGCGAGGCTAACGTCACAGTCTAGTTTATCCTTAGTACACAACTCTCGTATATGGGGAAAGTCTATGTGAGAAAGAGAATCACTTACAGCACGCTGCGTGTCGATGTGGACCGGACGAGCATGTGTGGGGCCGGGGCCAGCCTGTATGACCAGCTGATCCGCGTCCGGGGGTCCCTCCTCAGCGCAAGCCATAGGTGGACCGTCGGGGCGTGGAGCGTGGCCAATGGGCGGCACCACGGGCGTGCTGCCTACTGGTTTTTTGGCGGTGGGTTGGCTGGTTGCTGCTGGTTGGCTGCTCCATGTGTATTGGCATGTTGTTGATATTGGCGATATTTGGGGGGGTTGGCCGCATTCGGATGCTGATAGAGATGCGACGGGAAGCCCTGGGCCGCCGGAGCGGCTGCGGCGAGGGCAGAGTGCCTCTCCTTCCGTTTACACTGAACTGCTGGGTGGTCGTACCTCTGTGTGGCCGACGCGAAGCAGTAGATACAGTAGTGCATCAATTTTACAGAACCGGTAGGGTGATGTTGTCCCCGGCCCCCGTGCGGACACGCGTTATTGTTGAAATCGGGACAGATGACCTCCT
Source organism: Lepidonotus clava (assembly GCA_936440205.1). Lineage (NCBI taxonomy): Eukaryota > Metazoa > Annelida > Polychaeta > Phyllodocida > Polynoidae > Lepidonotus > Lepidonotus clava. The sequence goes on along the minus strand of OW387138.1, from coordinate 41,480,026 downwards.
TCAGCGCGGCATCATCCGACTGCGAGTCTCCTGACGCGTCCTGTCTATGACCGTGACCGCGGTGCGCGACCCTAAATCTATCGTTCTGTATGCGTTGATTGTCTGACCAACCATAGACACCCCTCTCTATATTGTCAAACGTAAGCTGCGACCATCGGCGGACGGAGGGCCAGGCACAAGTGAGGGCGTCCTGCGTGACGTCACGGAGATGTGCTATTTGGTGAGGGAGGGCCAAGGGGTCGTGGGCCCTGGGGTCACAGAGCATTTCAACGTACGCATTTACATACTCAAGGGCAGACAGTGACCCTCTATTGTCCTGTTTCTTCTTTAACGTGGCCCCGACCAACTTGTCAACGTACATATAGGGTTTGGGAATTAACTGGCGGACAAAAATGTCGCCGGCAATGTTCTTACCCTCATGTTGCGGGATACTCATTCTTTCCCTGTCGAGATGAGCCTGGATGAATGCATCGGGGGCCACGGAGAACGGGGCCGCTGGAGATGGCTGTGCAGGGTAGTGGTGGAGTGTGCGGCCGGTGACCGACGGGGGCGGACACGATGGCGGCTGGGGAGGGTGAAGCACCGGCTGTTGTGACCATTGCTGGGGTGTTTCCCGGGGTAGCAACCGATCCAATCTCCTCGCGATGGCTGAGATATCCCTCTCCATAGCATCCACACGAGTTGCACTATATGACCTATCATCTGAGTAGGCCCGTGTGCTTTCAAAGTCAATCGGGTGCCCTCTAATGGCGCTTGTGTTACCAACCTCGTCCAGGACTCGAAAACCACCCGACTCCATAAAGTCAACGCGAGCTAACTCCGGGACCTGGCGAGGTAGCGTCGTGTACTCCATGCTCTCCAACTCTCCAATACAGCTCGTACTGAACTACCGCTCCAGGTACTTTGTATTCCCCAGTTAAGTTGAACAGATACGTGCGAGAAGAGTAAAAAACAGAGAGAGTAAAATAACCGTGTGGCCTGTAAGAAGGCTGACACACAATGAATTGTAAAATGGCGCCGAAGCGACCGAAATGAAACACCCGGTGAAAATCGGGACATAACATTTAAAAGATACCTGTAGGGGGCAGCAATGCATCGCAATAGTCCAATAGCAGCAAAACACAGCGGCCGCGTAAATATCACTTGCCGAAATTCATATTTTGGGGCACTAAAAATGGCTTATATAGTATTTTCACGGCCATAATCGCATTTCCCGGTATGTTTTCCATAAGATAAGTTATTTTTTTGGTCAAATAGTGACATATTAAATAAGCTATGAGCAGTTTCGTAGAGGTTGTGACAGAATAGCACAGCGCGAAAACAAGATGTAGAGTCTAGGCGTCGCCGTTTTTTTCAATAAATTTCAGATTTCTAGGTTTGAACCCTGCAAAATATCGTCATAATTACTTCCATAATTCCTTATTTCGAATGTTACTACTTTAAACCCTGTCTTTACCTACGAAATATGTGCATGAATCCAGCTTGTTTCGTGTTCATTCAGAGCCCGACTCCCGCCAACTTCCGCGCGTTGCTTGGTGCAACACTCACAACAGTCCGGCTGCAACGGCGCTCTCAGACGCGTTACCACGTCGTGACGTCATGGTAGCCGCCAGGGCCTCCTTCCCCCCATGGGAGCATCCTGGACGGGCCTCTCGCGGCGGATGGGCGAAGGAGACCCTGGCGGCTACCATGACGTCACGACGTGGTAACGCGTCTGAGCGGCCCGTTGCAGCCGCACTGTTGTGAGTGTTGCACCGAGCAGCGTACGTAAATATGGCGGCAGTTGGCGCTCGGAATGAACACTAAACAACCTGGTTTTAGCCTCACATTTCGCAGGAAACGGCAGGAGTTTTACGTGCAGAATTTCCGTAGACCCTTTGATGATGGCACCAAAATGGATTTTGTACAAATAGAAGAACATTAGAGGCTAGGCTTGATCCTCGCGGGACAACAGTCAACATGCGTTTTTTGCAGTGCCAGTGCCGCTGGCACAGTGGCAGTGGGTGACGTTAACTTTACTACTAGTACCTTCCTTTGCCTCTATTTAGCACTGTGAATTTTACGAACTGAGCCCTGAAACTTGCCGCATAGGACAATCAGACCCTCGGGATTCCAAAAACGTAAGTTTCATTAAAATCTAATCAGTACAACCAGAGATATCGGCAAAACAACGCGATACGAAATTTCGGCCCCGAATCATTGACGTTCCGAAACTCGCCGGTTATCGCCACCTTGGCCTGGGGGAAGGCAGGGACATTCACAAAAAGTTTTTTTTTCTTGATATAACGAACTGTAAAAATTACTTTATTTGTTCACAATACAAAGTTAGTTAACCTCTAAATTTAGACTTGATTTTCGAATCTCACTTTATTATTTGTAATTTATCAAAAGTTTGACAGATTTCCTCAGTTTGGCTTCAACTTAGCTCTGTTACTAGTGTTAGCCTTCCGTGTACTACCCTGAAGGCTCTGAAGCTATCCATACTGATTTGGGGAACTGGTGCAATGGGTACTCATACAGACATCACCTGTAAACATTGAGAAATTGCTCTCAGGGAGATTTGTCGGTCGGTCAGTCCATTGATCGGTAAGTATGGAAAAATTCAAGCAGATTATCAGATTTATCTAAAACGTATCATCATACTATTCATAGACTTAGCAGGGTTCGAAATTAATGTAAGCCCGTCAGCCCCTGGCCGATAGTTTTATGGTCCTAGACCCCTAAATTCGCCACGGCGACACGGCCCTATTAAGGCATAGTGACATCCGACATCACACTTTCTTAAATTTGACAGGGCGACATCCCACTTTCTTAAATTCGACAGGGCGACATGGACGTTTCTTAAATTCGACATGCGACATTAGAACCCCCCATCAAGGGCCCCAGTTTTGAATCAGGGCTGACAAATTTTGAGAAAATTACATTAAAATCAGCCCTGATTTTTCCCACTTGCCATACCCTTCAGGCTAGGAAAATTCGTCCATTTTTCTGGTCATCAGAGGACGACCAATAATATAGATCTGGTTGTCCTCAAACACTTACAGCATGTCCACATTTTAAGGACAAGTTTGAAATAGGTAAACAGTAGATATTTAGCCTAAATTTTAGGAGGGAATTTCACTAATTGCTTTGGAAATATCTGGTTGTCAGGAGGATGACCAAATCTAATTTTCTGGTCGTCCACACCCATTTTCTGGTTGTCGAGGACACGTGGACACGCAGATTTTCCTACCCTGACTCTCTACTATGCCTAGGCTGACAGTCTGAAATGTCAATTTCGACCCCTGCTTAGGAGTGTGGTATCTTTATACCACATCTCGAAATACTATTTGATAAACCTTGAACAACCTTCTGAACCTGAAAATTATTTTACATGAATTCTCGCTACCACAGATAGCTGATTTACAGTATTTCAATCACCTGCAGGCTAATTTAGACTGAATTTGTAGACAAAACCCCTTAGAATACTATAGAAAATTAACAAACAATTGTCGTATATCCATCTATAATGAATGAATTTTCAAAATACTTTCAAAATATTAGATGTATATGGATACAAACTTAGAAAAATATGATCTGTAGTTTTACATCATGTTTAACTTCTAATAATGAAATGATTCATGAAAATTCCTATACTAAAGCCTTGTGATTTGTCTACATATTACCCAGCATGCACCTTAATCTAGGCTTACCTGTAGGTAAAACTCAAGAACATGGCTATCTGTGGTAGGGAGAATTGATATTATGACTAATGCCTAGATAAAGTTTAATTATCTAAATGATGGTGAAATAAAAGTTGTAGTACTTTACTCACAATTATTATCCTAAAATAGCAGGCAATGTTCTCCTCAGAAAAAAATCCCTGGTGCAAAGGGCCGGGGGTTGGGGGAAGCAATATATCCATGTCACTAAAGAATAATTAATGGAGTATTTTTCATAAAAATTAACTTAGAGAAAAATAAGCAATGACATGTGTCAATGGACGGGAATTTCAATACTCTTTTGAATGATATATTGGCCATTGCTATAGATAATATAACCTCTGAGATAGGATATTTTATGAGAAAGAATCATTTTAAAGATTTTTTTTCAAAAAATGTACTGCCCAGCGTTCAAAGACTACAAACCTGCTCTAATAGGAGTGGCTAATCTACGTCCAATGTGGCGAATCCATTTAGACTCAAATTCGCCACTGTATGGGTGTAGACCCCTAAATTCGACAGGGCGACATGGTCATTTCTTAAATTCGACAGGGTGACATGGCTATTTCTTAGATTCGACAGGGGACATGGCAACTTAGTGACAAATTACATAGCCCTTTTCTTAAATTCGACAGGGGACAACAGCTCTAAAAAGATAGTGACATGCAACATGGTTATTTCTTAAATTCAACAAGGGACAGGACTGTAAACTGAAATATTATGACAGGCGACAGAACCATTCGACGGGACAAGGGACCCCCCATCTTTACCCCCCACAGTGGCTAGGGCATTTTGATTCCTAGCGCGAGCCCAGCTAATGACCATAAATGTCTGTCTCCTGTAACACTACACCCATGTACACTAGAGAACTGACTCCCCAGAAGTTGTTTGCCCTGCTTTCTATAATACAATTTACCCTTTACCCATGTTTTAATGTAAGCTTCATGCCGAAAGTACATGTTTTATGGTATTTTTTTTTACAATATTTTAGGTTTGCTAAATCCCATGCCTTGTAGACTCCTAATACTCTCTAGTTAACCCTTACTCCCTATCCATACTTTGTGAACCCCCTGATCCTCTCTAGTCAAACCTTACCCCCCTACAGTATTTAAGAGTTACACCTAACCCTTGGCCATTGGCTGGTAATTTTGGATCAGGGCTGACAATTTTTGTGGAAAACACATTAAAGTCAGTCTGGATGGCAGACACTCTAAAGGGTTAATGTCGATCACTGCCCTAGAGGGGGGATAAAAGTCGAACATTAAGGCCAGTTGGGTGCCTAACGTCAATTGAGAAGGGAACCCCTGTAACAAAGTGCCATTTGTTTTGTTTTAATCTATCACCCTGAAATTCATTATACTGTTTGTGAGAACCCTGTCTAAGCCTGCCAAAATACTAGTGGCGTGATCAGGAACAAGGGTAAGGGTCTACAAGATAGGACCTTAGGACCCTCCGGTTAAATGAGCAGGGCAAGGGTAGTTCAAGGCAGCCAAAAGCAATTTAAGGTCAAAATTTTGCAAACTCAGTTGACTATTGAAATATTTTCTACGGTCTACTTAGGTCAGTGGTAAAATATAGACAGTGAATACATAATTTAACTGCATTGAAATACATTACAGGCTAGGAAAATTCGTCCAATAATGAAATCCTGGTAGTCCAAATAGAGTCATAGGTCGTCCTGATTATTGGGACAGTTTAGAAATGAGTAAAGTGTAGGTTTCTAAGGGGGAAAATACCAGTAATTTCCTCAAAATATCTGGTCGTCAGGAGGACGACTAGAAATCATCTTCTGGTCGTCCACAACGATTTTCTGGTCGTCGTGGACACGCGGACACGCAGATTTTCCTACCCTGCATTACAAATCATCCCCTGTCAATTTTGGTGGCCCACTAAAATTGGTTTGTTCACAAAGAGTGCTGTCTTCAGGCATAAATTACATAAGTATTATGGAATTCAAGTAGCGTTATAGCTAGTTGTCATGATTTATACTTTATTATACGTCGGTGCACGCATCCTAAGCGATGATCGCGTGTTACCGCGGATTTGGTATCAGACAGTGTCCCGCACGCCCTGACAGAATACTCACCGGGCTGATGGGGCTGCTGGAGCGTCATTCTCCCTGAGGCCTCCCATTTTGCGCGGGTGGGCCTGGAGCAGGGACAGAATGCCTAGCAACGCCCATCACTAAGGCAGCCAAGGTGAAGGACGCACAGCGTACGGCGAACATCGGAGATTGTTTATGTGATAACTTTGGCACTTTCCAACGGATTTTATTGATTTTTTTTTTCAATTCAACACAAAAATGTTATTCCTGTATGATTGATGCACCTTAGATTCATGGAAATGCACATGAATGCACTATTTTGCACATTTTACTAGGGGAAAGTAGAACAAGAAGCCCCGTGAGTATTCTGTGATACCAGTTGACTATGAAATGTTGGCTTAGGAGAGTCTAGATTTGTTATCTTTGCTACCAATTCGACATATAATAAAAGTAAAACTGCATTCGGATGATGGGATAAGGCAGGATACTCACTGGGGATACAAATTTATCCTGCACGAGCCCGAAGGGTGAGTGCAGGATTATAGGAAAACTGCATGAGGATGTGGGATGATGCAGAATACGAGCTGGTAGTAAAAAATCATCCTGCACGAGCCCGAAGGGTGAGTGCAGGATGATTTTTTACTACCAGTGAGTATTCTGCATCATCCCACCATCCGAGTGCAGTTTTCCTTTTATTATATGTCGAATTTGTAGCAAAAATAGCAAAAGTAACAAGTCCCAACTCTCCTAAGCCAACATTTCGTACTCAACTGGTATCAATGAATACTAAACAGGCTGCTTGTGCTGCTCAGAGCTCCGTGCAGGATGAAGAATACTCACCAGGCTTCTTGTTCTACTTTCCCCTAGTAAAATGTGCAAAATAGTGCATTCATGTGCATTTTCGTGAATCTATGGTGCATCAATCATACAGGAATAACATTTTTGTGATGAATTGAGAAAAAAAATCAAGAAAATCCGTTGGAAATTGCCCAAGTTAGCAAATAAACAAAACCACTCGCTTGCCGACGGCTGCCGTCCTTGACCTTGGTTCCCTAGTGACGGCCGTTGCTAGGTGGCACGACGTGACAACGTGCGGCACGACGTAACGACGGGTAGTACTCTGTCAGCTACGTGTGGTACACTCTCTGATACCAAAACCTTAGTACTATCAGATGAGCAGGCGGGATGCATGCACCGACGTATAATAAAAATTTTTTATCCCCAGCTCGTATCCTGCCTTATCCCACATCCTCATGCAGTTTTCCTATAGTACCAATGGCTTAAGTTAGACTCTCGAGAATGATTTTGGGCATTGCTTACCCAGTGAGTGCATGTTTAGATAATAATTCTTCGCAGTCTGGTGACCTTTCCTTCCACTTTTAATATCTAATCTATTAGAGTATTACTGTTGCTTTTAATTACACTAGGTAATAATTCCTACATTTTCTAATTTTATATTTGATAATTTGTATGTGGCCAAATACATAGAAATTGTGTTAAGGCACTTATTTATTTCTATAAATATTTTAGGAATGGGATTCCCTTTTATGGAAAGAAGGCAATTCCCAATTACTAAAAATAAAACATAAATATTCCACCATATTTTAGAGATCCATAACTTTTTCTATATTTGAAATATATTTTAGATATCTCTAGTATTATTAGTTCCTGACGCAAAAGCCATGTCTGAGGAGTGTCATTGAAAAATATTCATCCTATAATGATGTGCAGGGTTTCCTTTAAGAATTGGCACTGTTGCATGTCACTAGGCTCAAAAACGGCTGTGTCGCGGTGTGGAATTTATGGACCTAGATCTATATTACAATTTGTATAAAATCAATAGGGAAAAATATATAGACCAGGGGTGGATCATTCTCTCCGGCTGTTCGCAGGTGCACCCTCCCGACGATGTCATGGTTGCTGCAAGAGCTTCAGTCTATTCCATGCTGTTTCAATCTTTTCTGGTCAATTCTTTTGGATTTTGATATATTGTTGAATGTGAATCTTGAAAAAATGTTAGGGTAGGTTTGGTTACGTGAACTCAACAGCTTTCTTTTAGGCCTAAATAATTGATTATAATATTTTGTATTATGATGTAAGCCATCATCACAGGATTTAGAAATTATATTATCTGAAATTTGTTTGCTGTGGTTAAAGTCAGTGTATCGTCAGTGTGACAGATGTGATTTGCTACGTTGTAACCACCTTGAAGTGCCACCAAATTCTTGACATGACCAATAATCTCCCTGGATTATGTTCTAGCGTCTCAAAACACATTGAAGGCTATGATGTCGTTAGGCTTAGGGGTGGAGTCCCTAAGGTTAGAAACACACGGACGATACACTGGCTTTAACAATGTACACATTTTAATGCCACAAGAAACAAATTCTGCATTTATAGGCCAATTCCACATAAAGCATATAGATCCATTGAACCAATGTTGTGAAATCTATAATTTCACTGTTGCCAAAATTACAGATTGTTATGTTTTATCATCATTTTGTTTATTTTTCAACTTTCTAGTAACCCATCATAACCTACTGAGAGCCATCACTGCTTTCTGAGAGCCATCACTGTCCTGATCCCTATCACTGTCGTAACTGCCTGTTGACAGCTGTTGCTTTCTGCTGATGGTGGCCACTGCCTTCTGAGGGGTTTCCACTGCCTGCTGGGAGCCGCCACTGCCTGCCGGGTAGCCGTCACTGCCTGCCGGGTAGCCGCCACTGTCTGCTGAGGAGCAGCCACTGCCCGCTGGGATTGTCACAACCTGCTTAGTGCCACCACTGCCTGTTTTGGGACATGAATGCCTTCTGAGGGCGAATCACTCTCTATGTAGACGTGTATAGAGCTGTCAACATGTAGATAGGTCCCTTGGGATGCGGATAACTAAGTGACGGCATTTAATCAGTAGGAAATTGTTTCAAATGAATTGTAGTTATTTCTCAGAAAAATACAGGATTCATAGATTAAAAATAAAGATAGATAATGTTTTCCGACTTAAAAACATTAAAATAGCTCTGAATATTTGCCAGTAGTTGAATGTTGATTGGAAAAGTATTTCCCTGGTCCACTAACTCACCCATTTTTGAACACCATATTTTTATAATCAACTCACTATTTAGTGCAAACAAAAATCTCATATTTGTTTCTGATAAAGCATGGGCTCCCTGTATTATCATTTGCTTGTATAGATAATCATTTATATCTAGAAAAATCTTAACTTCATTATTCAGAAAACCAAGGGCCATGATAACCTGCCAGTTCTTGTTGGTCCCTGCTGAGGGCTGCTACTGCTTCCAGAGGTTCGTCCTTGCCAACTGACAGTCATCAATGCCTGCGTAGATCAGTCACAGACTGTGGGTTGTCGCCACTGCTGCCTAGAAGGCATTTCTGCATGCTGAGGGCAGACATTGCCAGCTGAGGGATCTTCATTGCTGCCTGCTGAATTATAGCACCTGCTTTTCTGTACTAAGGACTGACTACCCAAAAGTTGCTTGCCCTGCTTTCTACCTTAGAATTGGCAGGACAGCAATTTGTGGGTTGTGGGTTTCCTCTGAATCAACTGCTTCTCTCAAGCTGGACCACCCACAGCAGGAATAGGTAGGTCTGTCTGGTTGTTATTTTCCCCTCCTCTCATTAAACCTGTAACCTTAAGTTTGTCTCCCCCCCCCCCCCACCCCCACCCTCCGTTATAACATGCAACCTGTTATTATCAATATTATATATAATATTGTTTCATTAAATCAAATTTGCTTTATATTGTATTTGTTAATAGGTATGAAATCTTAAATTCTGAATTAAAAATGCAATCATGATGCAGGCTTTTTTCTAGGCATGCAGGCTGAATGGTTTTGAACTATTTGGGTTCACTGTACCAATAATGTTAGGGGAGTGTTTATGAGTGATCCTCGATTCATAATGATGCTGTATTAGCTAGTTCAAACACGGTCTTCCATCCTGTAGACCACACACCATCCCAGCATGTAGTTCTCTGCAGTATTAATTCATATCAAAGTCGTACAAAGTAAAGGAAAACAAACAATTTGATTTCAGTTGAGCACTTTTACTACTTTCCATCAAATTAACAATAATAAAATATCAATGTCCAATAGACAGTCCGTTTTCTTTAATACTGTTTTCTTTAACACAGTGACTATATTATAACTTTCAGCTTCAACATGGAATTTCCTTCTGCATCCTGTTAGTGAGCGCCTCTTGTTTGCATATTTATAAACCTTAATGGATGATGGGTATAGTTTTAAACCCTTACTTTATCTTTTAAGAACCTGTGTTGTGGCATATATAGTTCATTAGCAATCTTCACATCTCGCGTCTCCCTGTTTTTCATCCATACCTGCAAGGAGTCAAGAAAACAATTTAAATACATTTATCAGTTTAAGCATCATTTCATACCATTGCATAAGCAAGCAAGTCTTCCCCTTTTATTGGAAGATGCAACTGTCCAGTACAGACAGTTGGGCCCTAGCAGCATACCTACTGGCCTTGGCAAAGTTCACACAAAATGTTGAACACTTTGATAACATTCTGAATATGTATTAAGCCTGAAAAGGTTTAATATAGATTCATTATTCAAATTTGATGGTGATTTTAAATTTTGCCTTATCAATTGTTGGAAAATATTTTCTTTTTAAATGGGCTGGAGGTATGCTTTAAGCAGTATTCATCCTTGCTTAAAAAGATAGGAAATTTCATATATACTAAGAAGTGGAAATTACATGAGTGTTTCATTCACATGGTAGGACTGTACTGTTTTTGCCAAGTAAAGTTGTTAAAGGTTAATGGAAAGTACTGTACCAATGTATGCAACATTGAATATCATTTATAGTTGCAGGGTGATCTACGTCTGGAACTGGTTCAATAAGAATGAATAATTACGTATATGAAAGTAAAAAAATAGTTGTAATCAGTGGTATACCCAGGGGGGGGTTCCGAGGGTGTCTGATTTTTCAAAGTTTACATAATTAAACTACAAATAAAAGAAAATATATAAAATATTAGACGTCTGGAACCCCCTCAGATTTATTATGTATAATTGAACTTCAAATACTGGAAATTTCCATCAAAACAAGTAGTCAGAACCCCCTCAGTTTTGGATGAAACCCCCTAAATTTACCTGGAACCCCCTCAGATTTCCAGGCTGGGTACGCCCCTGTGTAAAATACTTCATTGTATTGGATCAGAATGTATACTGCCTGTGGTTTTTTTCAAAGAACTGAAAATGTTGGCACAAAACCACAATGTGCAATAAACCACAACAGGAAAGTTCTTAAAACATGAAACCAAAAACTTCATGATGTTAGCTTATTTGCTAAATTTTGAACAGTAAAATATCAATTTCAGAGAATCTGAAACTTGTGGCACCCCTGAAAAGTAAAGTATCATTAATAACTGTTATGCATTTCCAAGCATGAGATATTCCTGATTAAGTATCTGAAAGAGAAGGAAAGGCTATCAGTTTGGTCAAAACATTATAATTTGTTCAATATGCTTTTAAATTATACTTTTTAGTATTTGGAATTTCACACTGCATAACCAGTCATACTGCCATGATCCATGGTCAGCATTTAATTGAAAATGGATTTTCTGCCATGATCAATTCTCAATGCACAATCACAACCAGTCACATATATACTGCCATGATCCATGGTCAGTATATCATCGTTACCAGTCCTACTGCCATGATCCATGGTCAGCATTTAATTGCAACTGGTCTTACTGCCATGATCCATGGTCAGTAGAATATCATCACCAGTCATACTGCCATGATCCATGGTCAGCATTTACTTGCAACTGGTCTTACTGCCATGATCCATGGTCAGTGTATAGTCACATCTAGTCATGCTGCCATGATCCATGGTCAACATACTATCACATCCAGTCATACTGCCATGATCCATGGTCAGCAGAGATACTGCCACGCCTAAAGCTGCACAGAGGCACCAAGTATAAAGGGAAGTCAACTCATAATTTCATGAAATGCTCTTAGGAATAAAAATTCATTGAAAAATGGTAAACTTCCAGGAGATTGTAGAGACCGAGAGGATTTCGTAATTTGTTAAAATATTCAGGACATCTCCCTTAATTCCAAGAGACTCGGTACCTCTGGCTGCAAAGCTGCAGTATGGATGTCATCTGTCCATGATCCATAGACAGGAAATACAATGCAAACTGGTTGTGACCTAGCATTCTTAAGCTGGTGTTGTAAGGTTTTAAATTTATTATTTTACAGTCCTTAAACACCTCTTCAATTTTAAAAAGAGGTGTTTTTTTTTTAGCAAATTTAAATCACATGCTGTGTTCAGGATTGGGAATAGTTGTGAGTGCCATATATACACACTACTGTCCCAATTCAGTGTTAAAAGTTGCCCTGTGTTGATGGATCCAGGTTTGCAACTTTTCCTTTGAAATGTTGCACCGAACACTTCTTCTCATCAGTCGGAACCCATTGTATGCGCGTGCAAGCACCAGGTTGAATGGGCGCACCTGGCGAAGGTCTTCCAGAATGGCGCATCGGTCTACGTTGGATGAGGGCCTTACATGGCGGTGTGCCCTGACCAGGTGCACAGTGGCTGTGTCATAGGCATTGCACACTGCAGATATGCCTGACAGACTTTTGGCCTTCTTGCTTACAGAGGCGGACTTGCGCTTGTTGGAACCCATGGAGCGCAAAAGGCCTTTGCACTGCCGGACCAAGAACTCCATTTGCAGGTCAGCTGGAACATGGGAATCTATCTTTCCATGGGTGTTGACAAAAAGTCCATAGAATGACTCGTGTGCCATTCTGTTGCTCAAGGTAGCAAGCTGGTGGGCTAGAAGCCTAAGACATTCCAGGGCATATTTTGACTGCCAGTTGTGTGCCTTGAAAATCACCATCAGGTACTTTGCAACAACAAGGAACCTGTCCCTGTCTGGCATCTTGATGCAGTCTTTCAGTTCAAGGTAGAGAAGGCCAATTTCCAGGGTTTGAAGTGCATAATTCCTAACATGGTCGTCCGGACCAACGAATGACTTCTGCCGTCCCGTAGGTACAGTAAGAACGGCTGTTTCCCCGTTGGGATAGAGCACAGTGACTTCTTTGGTTGCCTGGTAGTTTACAACCAGCTGACTGACTTCAGGATCCAGAAGTCCCATTGATGTTATCATCTGTTGCAGCGAGGACAGAAGAGCAGCTTGTTTCTCAGATTTTGATAGGCCTGTGAACTCGTCAGGAATGTTTCTCTTTGGCATGTCATCCAATGTTTCCATATCAAACCAATGGAGAGCCGCTTCTAGGATGGTGGCTTCGATGAATGTGATTGCAAAATCCTCGTCCGCATCAAATGCCTTGGTCACATCTTTGTCTATGTTGGTCCTATGGATACGGATCCTCGCCGAGTTTAGGGTTCCAACATCATGGGTGTCTTTGTAGAGCACCCCATAAAAGACATTCAGCAATGCCATACAGGTATGGAACAGCTCAAAAGTTATTGGTTTCAGGTGGTCGTAGCGCTGTTCAGGTGGCACGTTCAGTCCCTGCTTGTTTGTTTTCGCACCCGAAAACCGTTCTCTGGTGAGCTGGTCACCACCGACGTGAATGGTGCAGGTCTCTTTACCTGCATCCTGACAAGTCTTTGCCACCATGTCCTCATAGCTTTCCAGTATTTGGTAGGTGTGCTTGTAACAGCACTCATTCCATGGGTTGAGGGAAAGAGGCACTACCTTGTTCACGGCTGACATCTCTTTTGCCATTTTGCCTCTAATCACCCCAGGAGCCAGGCCACGGCAAAATGGCACTTGCTTAGCAAGACACCGCAGGACAAGTTTTGCATAGTCCTCCGTCATCTTGTCTTGATCTTGCTTGCCTGGCAAGATGTCCTCGAATGGTAAGGTCATTATGCTCCTCTGTGGAGCAGCGATAGAGAGGTGTGGGAACTGGACGTTTTGTACGATGGCCGCAGAAGCAAACCAGTGCTTCTTGTGTACCCCTCTTTCCTTGTCCTTTCTCTGAATTTGTTCTGCCATGTTGAAATTTACGTTGTCTCCAACGATCCGGAAAGATTTCCCTTCTTTTAAGGCATTTACAAGGGCATCGTTGAAGTGGCCCGCAATTTTTTGAACAACTTCATTAGTCCTCTCATGGCACAGGCAAATGCCCAGTGGTTGTAGTCGATCAAAGACCTGGAAAAGTCAAGTTCAGCTTTAGTAAACATGCACATGGCAATTTTGAAATATTTTGACATGTATTACTTATATATTATTATGATACTCTTAAATTATAATACACTTCACGGTTGCTGTCTGAGGATGAAGGAGCTTTCGTTTACAACTAATATTATAATACACTATATTATCATATTCTAGCTACTGTCTGACTGGCATCTGGTGTGGGTCCAATTTGTAAAACAATAAAATCTAGTAAACATTTCAGTAAACAGTAAACAAAATGAAACATCAAATCAATGTCTAATTGCATAATACCTGCTGGGAAGTATTTTGATCACACAGCAGTAGAGACAACACTCTCTGCACTTGGGACAGTGTCATAGCACGATTCTGCATCAGAATGGCATAGACAAGGCCAATTTTCGGAGCAAGCTTGGCCAGTGAGTTTGTTGTGCCAAGAAGACCAGCTGGCAATCCCACTGCCATGAGCATTTGCGTAAGGGCAGGTTGTTTCTCCACAAGTTCTTTCAGGATTGGGCTCCATGTGAAGTTGGCAAGATGCTTAAAGTCTTTTGGGTGGAGCACACTTGACTTGTTGACAATGTCATATTTGCTGGGCTGGACAGCTAAGTCTCTACTGGTGGCCTCCACCCCATGTGCCAGCTTTCTCACAACTGCTTGGTTAGCCAGTTTTATGTCGAGCAGAGCATCGACAACTTCATCAATAGAATTTTCTAATATTTTAGAAATGAGGGCGGTCTGTTGTTCTGGTGTAAAGTGGCCTTCAGATGTGACCAGCCTGTCACAGGCTGCAGTGTGCAGCAGCTCGAGGTCTGATGTAACCTCAACTTTTCCCTCTTTTTTCAGTGCTGGCATGGCATATCGCACCTCAGGACTTGTTTCCTTCCTGTATGGAGAGGCAAAACTAGCTCTCACTGGACATTTCACACAAGTGTACATAGATTGTAGTCCAATGCATTAAGAATGGATTCAGTCTCTTTTCTAGCAAGTGTTTTTCCCTCACCAATGCAAGGATGGAAACAGTATAATTTGCATGAAGGTACCTTTATGTTTTATTACCTTATTAAGCATCAATGTCTCTCAACTGTAAGTAATTTACATGGATCGAAATAAAAAGAATATGAAATATGAACAAATGAATACCTTTCTGGTGTTGTTATTCTGGTTTGAGTACCAATGGTGTTGGTTGTTACAATACCAGGCTGTTTCGAGGGCATGTCAGGTATTTCTGTTGATCTTGCAACAGGATTTATACTGAGAGGTTCTTCATTCTTGAGGAGCTTGAATTTCGTCGTACAGGCCTTTGCTGGAAGTGTATGCAAAAGAGAAAACTGTATCTTTTTTTTTAAAGAATACATGAATGGTATTTTTGAACTACTGCCTTCATCTGCAAATTTATTATTTTAATGTGCCTATCCGAGAACAATATTTTATTCAAAGAAATGTGTAGAATGCATTATAATTTTTTTTTGCTTTCATAGAACATTTAAAGTTTAAAAGGTTGAAAACAGGGCTCCTGAATTCCAGTTTTGGGGACATGCAAAGCAACATATGGATAAGGTGTATGGTTACCTGTACGACCAAGACTCGTTGCAATTTCCGTCCATGCAGAGGGAAACCCTAATTTATCTTTGGTGATGGTGTTTGCGAAATCCTGAAGTTGTCTAATTTCACCATGAGACCATCTTCCAGATTTCAAAGGTTCACACTTTGCATGAAAGAAGAAACGTGAGTCATGGTCAAATAGGTGAGATAAGTGAAGCCAAGTAGTTATGATTTCTTCTTCTATTTCAATTCTACTTTGTCTGATAACAGTGATTGTTGCTTTCAGGACTGTAACAAATAATGAAAGTAAAAGTTTTTAGAAAAAAAACTCACCCCCAAGTCAAAATTCTCTCCGTCATCTGTGTTGAACAGGTTTTTCTGGCAACGTCTACCTGTTCGCTTTGGCTGAGGTGTATCCCCTAAAGTAAAAGATATGTTAGTTTTTGCAACATGCTAATAAAATATCTATACATATATTACAAGTGTAAAGTAGTTTTGATAAAGCCCCAACATGAACCTCTGTCTAATGACATGTAAAAAAAGCAGCAAACATAGCTGTTTTCCTAGGGAAGTTCGACACCAAGAAATTTAATATGGCAAAAGACAAACTGGAGAGATACATCTTCATTTGAGGCAATTATGTTGTGATGAATTGTCCATTCATCTTTTCAGGTATGAACTATTGACCTAGAAATTGTGTATAACGAATTTGTATTGTGAAATGATTGAACAAGGTCAAGCTTGTTGGGTTCGTCTTATCCACCTTGAGGAAGGAGGGAGGGAGGGAGGGAGGGAGAGGGAGAGGGAGATGGAGGGAGATGGAGAGGGAGAGGGGGAGGAAGAGGAAGAGGTAGACAACACCAGCATATTTTCAATATGGCTGCCCCCAGGGGAGGAAGGGGCTATTCCCGACCTATTTTTAGAATAGCGTAAGGATGTCATCCAATCAATCTCCAAATCATGATTTGGTCGATATGAAAAATGTTCGAATCCCATAGAGATCCTATGTTAAAACCACTCTCCATACAGAGTTTGCCTTTTTGATTCCGTACACTGTCCCCCCTCCGCTGGTTCCCAGCAAGACAAGCTATAGCCCTACACCAATTTATGCTGTTATCAGATGTTTGGTTCAACTTCCTACTCCGTAGAAGCAGACTTTATCGACTTAATCGACTGGACGATTACAGAAATAAATATAGCGGATACCGCCTAATAATGAAATGATATAATGGAACGAAAATGGGTACAAAATGGACCGAAACTTTTAACATCCGGTCTCTTGCTCGGACTCCTCATTCGGCTTGAGACAGAGGCAACCCGAAAGTCTCTTCGTCTTAGAGTTCGGAAACCCCGACTCACCAAAGAACGTCACCATGTTTTCATATTCAAAATTCTGAACTGAACTGAAACTCAGGCCTAAAAACAAAAATTGTTGTGTTCAGGTAAGCCGACCTACCCTAATATTTTGGCCCTACCCTAACTTTTTTTGATAATTTTTCTTTTCTAAATCTGTTAAAATTTCATAAAACTGTCTTAAATTAAAGGAAATGATATATATTTGATCAACTGATGTATTTTAGATGCTGAAAATTGTTCCCAAGGGTGTTTTGTGTGTTTACTGAAGTTTCAAGAATTCCTGAGTCTATTTGTGACAAGAAAGAATTTGAAGAAAATAAAATTATATCAACCTCTGTTACTTGAACACAACAATTTTTTTATTGGCTTCATCTATGCAAAAATTACCTGTAGGCGATGTAACTGATTTCTGTCGTTTGACACCCTTCGTAGGTGTTGTTTCTGCAAGGTCACTCTCCATTTTCGTTGTATTTTTTTCATGCAAGAAGGTACATATGCCTGAGTTATAAAAAACTGAATGTTAATTCCTAAATCAACTAGAAGTATCTGCTCAAGTGGGTCATTCATATTTGGTTAACATGACTGCAAGCGGTTATAAACATTCTCAACCCCATGTAACTATACAATTCAGTATATTTTTATAAGGACCAATTAGGCCTGAAGACTCATCTGATACAACATTATTGTTATATCATCATTACTACAGATGTTGTGTAGAAGACGTCACAACTTCTAAAACAAGGTGGTGGCCATATTTATGATCAAATAATATCAATGTTTATTTGCATTTTTTAAGCATTTAGACCATATTTTTATAAACAAAATACTTAGGAAAATCTGATTGAATAATAATAAACAATTATTATCAGTTACAAATTATTAGTTTTGGATTTATTTCACGGCCATGTGGTGATGATCTCATGTTGATCACCAAAAAGTGATCCCGTGACCGCATCTGAACAAGGTCTATAGGACAGTGGGAAGGTGGCTGAAGGCCAGCCCCAACTCCATTTAACAATACAATTTAGTATATTCTCTTACTGCTCCCCTGTGATACAATAACACAAGGCAGTGGGTTGGCTGATGACCGCCCTTTTAAAAAAAATCTTTATTTGTTGAGAACACATAAACTTGAAACCAATATCAAAAAGGTTTCAAAAACAAATATGTTTATGTCTGGCTAACAGTAACATCATAATATAGAGTTTTATATCTGGAAACAATTCTTAATATCTTCAAAATATTTTCCCCAGCTAAATATAGGTATAACCATACATTTTCTGAATTGTCAATGTCTACACTATATGTAGGTAATACAGTGTTGCAAACTTTAGATAGGGTTTGGGGGCTTTGCGCCCAGAAAAATTGTGTCTTTTGACAAACAATTGTAACAAAAAATTGGATTAAATGCTGGAGTATTTAGGTAGATAACTCCTAACATGAAATGTTTTTACATGCTAAGAATTCAAATTCTTTTATGCACCTCAGTAAGTTTTGGGGGCCCTCTGAGGTTTTTACAAGGTTGTTTCCACACCCCACATCAGTATGTCTTGGTTGTGATACCACAGAAAGTGGCAGCGGTCCTAAGGATTTAACATATTTCAAAATGAAATTAAATGAAAAGATTAGATTTTTGATTGGAAATCAATATACAATAAGCTCATGTGTATATGACTAAGTTCTCCATTTTGGTACTGACAAAATGTTTCTGTAAGCTCTGTAAATATTGTAAGTAAATGGACCATTAGATTTTGTCCCTACCTATTAATGTCAGCATTGTACTATGTGTGAATAGCAGTGGACAGAAAGGAATGCACAGAGAAGGCTACATCTGCAGTCAGTCCAAAGGAAATCAGCCTTTCCACATTCAACGAATTTGCACTGAAAGATATTGCAACTTTTCGCATCACGTCATGAGTTAGTACGGCAATCAGTGTGCCTGTCGGATCATGAGCAGTGTACATTGTTAGTAGTTCCATGACCCTGCTGTCAGGCATAGGAGGAGGAGTGGGGATACTGCCTGAGCATATGTCACAGCAGGGTTGTGCAGATTCTTCTATGTCCATTTGGCCAAAGTGCTGAGCCAACAAGGTCCTTCGACAGGTGTTCATGTTCTTGCAATATTCCTGCATTGAGGATGTCAGGTCTGGAGTGTTGTGGAGGTCTGCCATGTTGTAGTACAATACTGCCATACTTGACTGTCCCCGCCGACCTGCTCTGCCTACCTCTTGGGTGTATGCTGTAAAAAGGACAGCAGAGAAACATAATTTCACTGAAATTTACTAAAGATATTAATTCGTTGGGTGAATAACATAAGGTCGTATCTGACATAGGTTAACCTATGTCAGATACAACTTTATGTTACTCACCTGACATTGTGTAATAAATAATTCATGCAGCAGTCCATTCTTTGATTTATTGCAAGGGACATAGCATAGACAATCTTCAAAAGATTAGAACCTTTATACCACATTACAGGGTTTCTAGTACACAATTTTTATAATTGTTACTTTTCTGTGCACTCAATTCTACTTATGTACAAGCATTTAAGACAAAAAGAGAAAGGGAAAATCCTGTCAAATAAGGACTTATTTGTGGAAGAATTTTGCCTTCCATTATTCTTACTTCACTTTCTATGTCTTGCCGATGGGTAATTCCATCTTGAAAAGCCTAATGTAGGTTAACAAAGGAATTTAGCTGAGTAGAAAATACAACTGCTATAGCCCGAACAGGGCCTAATATAAATAGTCTATCCTAGATCTCCATTGCCTTTCTAAACATTATTGAGTTGGTCATTCCCTTTCATAGGAAGATAGGGTAAGTCCTCTTGTGACATGAATTTAGAAATTTCCCTTAAAAAAAGCAAATTAAGCAGAACATTTTAAGGTATCACAATGTTTTTTCCAAGATTTCTCAAACATTGTAAGTGTTTGGGGAATTCAACAAACTGTATTCATAGCATTCAGACACAATTATTCCTCTAGGTTTACCTTCTAGGTTTGATGGTGGACGTATGTGCAGCACCTGTTGTACCAAGCTCAAATCAGCACCAACACCGAGTGCCATTGTGGCCATGACCAGGCGAAGGTTCGACTCAGGCGACTGCAGGGCTACCTCCACATACCTCTTTTGCTATTTGGTAATAAGAAAAGAATAAAAGATTAAATTCAATTGGCACATTAAAGTGTTACATGCAACATATTCTGGCTAAGTTGGTTGTATTGGTCTGGCAAGCACAGCAACAGTTCTGTTCAATGAGCGTCCATTTTAATAATAATCAGTAAAGTTCTTCAAAAGTTAAGAACTTCCAACAGCATACGCATTTGTATACATATATTGTTCACTAAATTTCAGTTAAGTGTCGAAATATATTCCAAGTTGATTTGGTAATTGATATGCTCTTCATCACTTCCAGCTTGTAATAATGATAGTACTTATGCCATAGCAGGCCAACCAAACCTACCACAAAACGATTTGGAAATTTGCAACGTGTGAAACAAAACATAAGGTAAGACATGTGAATATATCAAATGAAAGGCAACAGGCTTCAGACAACTGTCACATGAAACGATCAAATGAATACCATTCTCTAGGAACATCTACCTACTTCTTTAGCATGGCTCGAGTGGTACTCGGCGACCACTTCTTCTTCCCCATGCCAAAAGGCTTCCCCAAGAGTTGCCTTTGCCTTCTGATAGGCGTAAGCCATGTAGTTTTGCGTCACATACAGTATAGTGCGGGGGAACATTGAGAAATTGTCCTTGAGCTGATCAAACAATGGAATCAGAATCTGATCCATTGATTTCTGTATGCCAGTGGCACAGTGGTATCTTTTGATGACAGACAGATAAATGTTGTCTCTGACTGGATTCCTGATGACTAAATCATAGTTTACCATGTTCAGCTTCTTGGCAATCTGAGATACAGTTTTTGAGGTAGCTGTTGCTGTCATTGCCACAACCTTGGCATCAGGCAAAATTGATGACAGTTCACCCAGTCTGTTAAATGCTGGGCGAAATTCATCGCCCCAGTCCAGAACGAGATGCGCTTCATCCACACACACATATCTGATATCGTGTCCAATGGACTTTAGTAACTTATGATGTGTACGAGCCTGCTCAGGGTGGGCAAACAAATATGTCACTGTTGAGCAGGCAGTTATAGAAAAGTCTTTGTCTATTTTGATAGCTCTGCCAGGAAACTTGCATAGCTCCTGGGAAATGATGCTATCTAAGGGCTCAATGATCAGGATTTTACAGTCATTGCCATATAGTTCATTGTGATATAAAGGAGCTATTTCAAAAATCAATGACTTTCCAGAACCAGTAGGCAAGACAACAAAGCAGTCTTTTTGGCTGCTAACCAAAGTGTCCAGTACCCTCTCCTGATCCTTTGTCAATGAGACTATGTTAGAGTTGGTCAGTTTGTTGTAGTGGTACAGTGCACGAGCGAGAGGGGAATCACTGAAAAGCAATCCTAGACTTAACAGTACTTCGGTTGTTACATTTTCATTGATTTTCAAGATTTTCACCTCTGAAGGTGGCAATGCCATGTTTCACTGCTATAATCAGGGATATAAGTTGGGGCCAGTGGAAAAAATCGGAAATAGTATTAACAAAATCTTAAAGTATCCTAAAATGTTGTAAAATGTGATCCAAACATAAAATTTTGACAATGATTGTAGGTGGAGAGAAAAAGTCAGAAATCTGACAATAATCAGAAATTTACATCCCTGTATAATCAGCGTATTCTGTAGTCATAGGTTAATTCCCCAGTGAGTGAAGAAGATATTGCAGGGCTCGATAAATCAGATGGCTGGACGCCTGGGACCACCAGAAATAGATGCTAGGTGACCAGGGCCCATATCTTCGTAACTGATTTGGCTGATCAGGGAAAATTTGATTAGGGTCCCATGATCAGTGATTTTGCTTTTTACCAAAATTCAGTGTTATTGCAAAATAGTGTCAAAGAGGAATTATTAGGTGTAAATGTTATTCATGATAGACAGAGTATCTGATCATGGGACCCTAATCAAATTTTCCCTGATAAGCCAAATCAGTTACGAAGATATGGGCCAAGACCTTAAGGACCGGTGGACAACCATGGAAATGACCGTCACTTTCAATATTTTTCAATAAATGTAAGTGCACATGGAAAACTGCAAAAATATATTTTTCTACACAATTTTGATGCAAGAATAGATAGGTTAAAAAATAAAATTTTCCAGGCATCTAAGTTAAGAACCTGGCAACCATTAAATGATGGAAGTTTGCCCTAAGGCAAACCACATTTGTAGGAGATTTGTAAAGCCCTGTATTAGTTTACAAAATGTTACAGCGGAATGTCAAAAATCAGGTGAACAACATGACCTACCAACACAACCTTGATTATGGACCTCAGTTATTGCTGCAGTATTCTTCATATCTAGTGGTTAAACTAGCAATACCACACAAAAAATAGATTTTAAAGTGTCAGTGGTTTGACAATGCCTGAAAGGTCCATCAGTATTAGTGCTTTTTGTAATTTCAAACAGACTTATCAAACCTGAAATAATGCAAGAAATGCAGAGGTGCCAAGTCCAATGTCTGCGAAAACGGGAGACCTCCTCTTTCAAGGGCTTCAAAACGGCAGATTTGTATTTTGGTGTTTTGGAACTGCAAAGCTGTCCCAGGGGTGTGTGTGGGAGGGGTGTCCCCTCCTGCTAGGGGGGTATGGGGGGCCTCCCCCTGGAAAACTTTGAAAAATTAACCCCTAAAATATGAAATTGAGGACACTCTGAGTGAGTTCAGATATCTATAATCTGAGGAGAAAAACCTCTCATTTATGGCTCAGTATTTATCATGGACCTTGTTACTGTAACATGCCCCAAAATATAGATATTTAAAGTGTCTGGGGACATGAGTTCCCTAGAAAATTTTTGATTTTTAATGTCTTATTTGAGCCAAGTTAAGCACAAATTTAACTATAAAATGGGTTGGGAAATTGTTTTAAATGCGGCAGAAATGCTGCTGAATGCGGGAGATCGGGAGATATCTTCAAATATGCTAAAAAAATCGGGAGATCTCCCAAAATTCTGGGAGACTTGGCACCTCTGAAAATGTCATTATTAAAGTACATATTTTGAGCATCAATTTTAGATTAAAATGGTAGCAGAGGTATGGACTCCCTAATGACCTTAATTTCCACATATTTTCTCTCTATACTGTCAACTTTAAGCTAAAACCCACATTGTATTCCCATGTATCATATATCATTAAAAAGATCATTTCTAGTGCAGATCTCACATTTATTTGCCATGTTTCCTCAGATCAAAATTATTGGTAATAAACTTGAATAATTTCTTTAAGGCTTTAGATTAAAATTCTGAAAAAATCGGCCCATATTAGGTGAGTAACAGTGGACCAGAATCTGGAGTCCTCTCTTAAAATAATCATGCATGAAAAATAATTAAATCAATGCTAATCTTAATAAAACATTAGGTTTTATACTTAAGAATATCCTTTCTTGTTGTAGTATTGGGGTTGCTCTGCTGTCAGAATTGAAAACGTTATGGTCAAATCCTTGTTGAGAACCTTGTAAAAATAAGGAATTTTGTGTTTTGTACAAGATTTCTAAGGGGTTGTGGTATTGCCAGTTAAACCCAAAAGGTGGACAAGTGGATACTTTTGGCAGATTGCCTCTGCCTAGAACTTGTTACAAGTATGTGTACATACGTTGAGGAAGGTGCTGGCGATGGTGAGAATGTTGCACTTGTTTCACCCATCATTCTGCTGATTTGAAGGGTGGATGACTTAGCAGCGTGGCGTGTGAGCGGTGGTGGTGGCGTGTCAGCAAGTGGGCTTGTTGGCACAGGGTGTCTGAAAAGGGAAAGGTAACAGATGGGCTACTTAACTATGTCCTCACATGCCTATCTTCACCCTCACACACCATCTACCCCCTCACAAATATCTACAAGCTCACAGACCTAACTATGCCCTCGCCTAATCATCTAGACCTTCATAGACATATCTACGTCCTCACAGGTTTATTTATGTCCTCAAGGATTTATCTATACCCTTAGACTTATATACCGGCCTTTAATCCCCTATGTTATGGTACGTTGACTAGTGGATGGCAGCCCCCCCATCCATAACCCCTTAAGTGATTCCACTGAAAATAATTATGATAGCTTACTTCAACTGCAAGCAATGGCGTCCAGTGTTGTCATCCAACAGGCATCTTACAATGTCCAGCAGGCATCTACATCGTCCAGGTCGGATCAGCAGTCCCGTGCATTAACCTGCAAATCCCAAGTTATTCAAAAAGTAATCCCCACAGTTACGATGTAGCAAGGGGAGTACAAATGTCAGAATCTAAGGGATTCATATTTTAATTTTTATTATCTTGAATAATTCAATATCAAATCGATATTTCACTTAGTTTCTTTTGAAATACTTAAATATAATACTTACTTGAAATAGAATACCCAAATAATAGAGATTCAGAAAGTTATGTGCTATGAACTCTTAAAGATTAGTAAAAAATCATACAGTTTCCTTTCTTGGAAAAGACTATCTAGAATCCCTGTATACTTGCAAAATAGCAATGAGTGCCTACATGTGATGATGACATGCTGCTGGTGACAACATCCTGCAAGTAGTGACAATGACTGAAGACAACAGGCAGCACCTGCAGTGGGAAACAGTGCCGATAATATATTATGACACAACTTGAAAAGAAAGTCAACTTAATAGTTATCTTAACAATTTTTTAAAAAAAGCTATCATATTTTAGGCGTCGGAATTAACGTCTGACCCTTGCTGATGAATTTCTTGATCAGAGCTTGCAATTATGAGGAATACTACTTTTCTGGCCTGCTGGGTACTAGAAGTAGGTTACCAGTGAAGCACACCAGAAACTTTCTTCTTCTAATCTTGGATAGGAATAACTAACAATCAGCCCAGAGTGCTGACAACTTTTAAGCCATAATGCATGCAGGCCTGCCAACATGTCTACTCCTCCGACAGCACTCCCTAGGACATATCCTTAAACATACTTAGGAAAACGGGGCATTTACATATAGATTAGCACACTGTTCCTTAGTATTGGTTTAGACTCTTAAAATCAGCAGGGCGATACGGGCATTTCTTAAGGATAGACCCCAGTGATGGGAGTGTGAATGGCATGACGGTCTTTTATTATGATCATTATATTTGTGTCTTAAAGCATCATAAAACGGAAAACATCATTAGATAGGCAATACATAACAGTATCTATTGATATAACTTAGATAAAAATCCATAGGACAGAAGCTCTGTAAATGGGTTGCAAACCTGAAAAACATGATATTCAAATTTAATTTTTGAACATAAATGTCTCAGTAAATTATCAACCTATAGCTTTGAAATTTTCAGTATATCTTCTTGAGATATATATGGAGGGAACCGTGTCTCAAATTCTTGATAAAGGGTTTATTTTCATTTTTATGACATGTAGAAAATGGTGACAAAAAAGTTTTAAAAAGTTGCCCGTTTTTTGCCGTTTTTGATCATAAAATTAAATCTAGGGCCTCAATAAAAAATCTGAGACACGGTTCCCTGCATATGAATGCTGTAAACATCTGTGTAAAACTTTATGCATCTTAGTCTAATATTAACCAAGATATCAAAGTTCAAAAAATAAAAGTAAAAAAAACAGTTTTTATTTGATAAAATCTAGAATTTTGAATATATCATAACTTCATATATATCAGTCGATAGAGAAAAATCTAAGCTTTAACATGATATATAACACTTTATAATCAAAGCAGTTGTAAGAAAGGCATTAATGCTTTCTTGAATTGGCCGACCATCACTGGGGTCTATCCTTAAATTCGACATGGCAACATAGCCCTTTCAAGTGGCAAATGACATGACCCTTTTCTTGAATTTGACATGGGACAGGTATAAAATACATAGTGACATGCGACAAGGTTTTTTCTTAAATTTGAAATGTGACATTAGCAATACCACACTAAAAATAGTATTCAAATTTTCAGATATTTGTCTATGCTTATGAGACTTGTTTTTTCCACTGCTTTATAGAACTTTTTACAGAATCAAAATCGGACACAGCACTCCTAAGATAGTGAGAAGAATGTAATGAAAAAAGTGGTATCTTTTAGCACAAAGATTACGTTAAATCAGTTGCAAAGCCATGGACCCCCAAAACAGCTTAATTTTTACATAATTCTGGTGTATAATGACAATTTCATCATTAAATCCGCGGCTCTCTTCATCTCTGCATGTATTTATGCCATATATCATTGACAAGATGGATGTTTATTGGGGGATTGCTAGAATTGGTATTGTTCGAAAAAAAACACGAAAATTTCGCCCATTGGATTGATGTTTGATAAAGATTACGACAAAGGAAAACATCTGACCTAATGACGGGAGTGTGTCTTAAGATTAAAGATTAAAAGGCAGCAACCAGCAAAATTGTTTTCTGACCACTGGTTTCTGGCGCTTGCGTAAAAATGCTTGCTTTGAATAAGTAGGTAACCATCTTGTTTGCCAGAAACGACTCATCCCTTTTAAAGATTTCGCCATTGACTTGATGATGGACTTGACAGACTATGGTTACGACACAAGCGCAGGGCGAAAAAAAAGACCATGTTTTTCCCCTGATCTCAGTTCTTTTGCCCTATTTCCCTGATTAGAATCTATGTTTACAGGTAGAAATAATTGTGTAAAATCATGAAATTAAATTTGTGAAAAAAGTGGCCCACATTGCATGGGTAACAGTGAACCAAAATTACATGCTTTATCTGATGATACAAAAAATAAATGTCAAACCTAGTCATAAGACCTCGTGAATATATTCTCAAGAATCTCCTCTTTCTTATGATATCATTAGTTTCTCTCTGATGTCAAAATTAGAAAAGATATGGTCAAATTAATATGGCAAAGCCTGTGAAATAAGCAAATTTTCTATTTTGTCCTTAGATGTTGCAGTGGTTGTGGTATTGCTAGTGACTTTGGTCTAAACTGAGTTATAACGACACATATTGTGTAGTGACATCGTTTACGTTATAACGACAGGCAACAAGGCATATTTTTTTAAGTTCGACACATGACATTTAACCCCTCCATCCATACCCCTCTTATTTATATGCACACACAGTTGGACGTTTTTTCCTAGAACAGATGTAATTTTTGTATATAGATCTATTTCCGGCAAGAAGCCAATGATTGTTTTTCAAGAGAATATTGGACAGTTAGAAGGCCTGTACGTGTGACAAAGTATACTAGTGTTTGTCAGCTGAAAATGACAAAAAAATTCAGAAACAAACGTGGCCATATCATCTAATATCATCAAACATGACTATCTCTACAATGGATCACATAATTTGTTGATAAGCAAAAAAGATTATTTTCAAGATTTGATCTTTAATTCATAGGAAATTAAGAAAGTGGGGCTGCCCTAAAAATAGTTATTAACTAGGACGTTTTGGACTGTTTCAAAGATAATAAAATGAGCTAAAAACACATGTTTTACTAATAGCAGATTCCAACCTATGTAAGAAATCTAAATAATATACCCACGGCCTTCATAATTATATAATTATATATATATTCAGTGTTCGACACTAACTTTTTCGGCCCGCAGCCGTCAGGGCCAATACTATAAAAAATGTGTCGGCCCTGATGGTTTACAGTCGGCCCAGATAAAAAAAATTGTAGAAATAACAGCCAAAAAGATGCGGAAATGAGGCTGAAAACATGGTCAAATAACGGCCGAAAACATGGTCTAATGACGGCCGAAAATATTGCCAAATAATGGCCAATAAAAAGACGTTGGCCATCCGGACCAATTTAACCATGAATCCCTCAATTTCTGTTGGCCCTAATTCGTTATTCTCGAACACTGATATTGATATTCTGGTTACAAAACTTCAACATTACCAAAGAAATATATTACAAAGTCAACAAAATGTGCCACACATATTTGAGTTAGCAAGTTTAGATAATAAAATGCAGTTAACATTAAAGTTGATAAATAGCAAATGCCAAAACGTATTGAAGAGGACTCAGTACACATAGGCCCTTATTAGCGGAAGACTCTAGACACTAGTGAATATATTAGAGCCCTTCTGGTATAGATATTTAGCACACATGACTACGTCGTGGTAAAGGTAGGTTCTCAGTAAGGCTATGCCAAGACATGTTCAACTGTTCTTTTATAACATCACCCCAAACCACCAGATACTGCTAAAACGTATTCATTTATAATGTTAATTAGCATAATTAGGGTATCGAAATACATTACAATGACAAAACATATATTTTTTATAGGAAGTTTCAGATTTTCATTTAGCAGGAAATCTTCAAAATGTACGCTTTTGTCAAATCTTGGCGGAAAATAGCCCATGAAAATCATGTGTCTCTTTAATGAATACTAAATTTAACCAATTATCGTATTTCTACTCTAATTAAACATAAAATATAAAAACGCAGACTCCCAAGCTTGTGTCTATTTGTAAATCTGTCTTTGACTCAGGTCCCTGTCACAGTATAAAAGGGCAAACATCAAGTCATTTACTGTTCTTTCCCAACAAAATCTGCAAAAAATACTGAAATTCCTGGTAGTTGATGGCCATTTGACTTTTCAATATGCTGGCGTTTTGAGAGCTGTTTTTTACTGAACATGACAGTATGTTTTGACGGCCCTGTATACAGAAAATACTGGCATTTAGAGGGTCATTTTTACTGCACGTTTTAATACGTTTTGGCAGGCCTAAGGATATTCAATTAAAAAACATTATTTTGGACTTGAAGGTGTGATTGATCTTTTTTCCTGTGAAAAATTATAGTATAAATTAACGTTTTCATCGTAGTTATTGATAATATATGTAGTAGGGTGCCAATGATACACGACAGGTGCCGATAATACACTCCAAGTCTAATACATCATTACATGAAAATATGATTAAACAAATATCCTTCTTGACAAATTCTGAAAATGGGGCATCATACAGATCTATCTTGGGTGTTTAATTTTAAATATAGGCCCTATACGGACTGTATAATTTTAACTTTAAGGGATATTAGACGGGAGGATCCAGAAATCGGAAGAGGTGGCCACAAACATGGATGTAGCATACTGCCCCACCAAAACATGATTTAGATCTAACAGGGGAGGGGGGGGGGGGGCAAGGCCCTACCCAAACAAAACCAAGCTCCAACTATATCAATTACATATCGTTATACAGATCTGACAAAATGTTTAAATTCCCCTCTTTATACAGCTGTTAGATTATGGAATGAGCTGCCCTGTGAAACCAGAATCATTATTCCTTTATCCAAATGTGATAATGATTCATCCAATTTAGAATACAAACCTTGTGCTGTTTTGTTATATAAGCTAATAGGCACTGGTTACAAGAGGACGAACAGATTTGTATTATATGATCTTGTCATCAGTATAAATAAAAATGTGTAAAAACAAAAATACATGCCACTTACTATTCTCAGTGATGCCACTCAGGAGTCATGAAAAATCCGGGAAAGTAGGATGGACATTTCTGGATTTTCAGTTTAGACAGTAAAAGGTTGGAAATATTGACCAGAAAATGTAAATTTATGGTTTGAATGTTTTAGAAAGGATATAGGAATGATTTAAAAAGGAAAATTGGTCACTGATAAAGAAAAATAAATGAATTTCATTTTTATATTGAACTGAAAAAAAGCAGGAAATCCAGAAAAAGAAGGAAAAGTGGCATCTCTGTATTCTCTAATCTAGGAATCTGCAAGGACCCTAAGTGACGGACACCTCTAGGCATAGTCTAGGCCTAAATTTGCTCTGTGGAGCCTACTATCATGGCAAGCTGTATCCAGCTGTGGTAGCTGTGTATGACATAAAGGAACAGAACAACCCTTTTGAGTTTCGGCACAGATTGTGATTGATCTACATATTTCTAACAAAA
Organism: Lepidonotus clava; assembly: GCA_936440205.1. Taxonomy (NCBI): domain Eukaryota; kingdom Metazoa; phylum Annelida; class Polychaeta; order Phyllodocida; family Polynoidae; genus Lepidonotus; species Lepidonotus clava. The sequence goes on along the minus strand of OW387138.1, from coordinate 41,450,250 downwards.
ACCTCAGAATTGTTGACATGTTTCTACAAGTTACTTTCATGGCAACACATTTCCATTCATTGGCTTCCCTCACTCACCACTGTTAATAAACATTCTTCGCAAACACTATAATTATTACGCTCAAACGAATCACAAAGTATATGTTATGAAATACTGACTGTTGTTTTAGGTCAAATACACATTTGACTGGTATATTCTTCTACCTGGAAACAGCTGTGTTACACCGTCCGTGTGCCGCGATCTGCCAGAGTTTCGGTCCGTTCCGACGTCCGTTCCGACGTGGCAGCAGCGATGACTTTGTCGGCAGCGGCAGCGTTGTGGCGGCAGTGTAGCAGTGACAGCGTATCAGCAACAGTGGCTTGACAGCAACAGCGGCTTGGCAGCAACGGCGTGGCAGCAGAGGCGGTGTGGCAGCTGCGGTGGCGTGGCAGCAGCGGCAATGTCTGCGAGTGGCAAGTGTCAACAGCAGCGATGTCTCAGCAGAACTGTAGATCTAGGCTATATGGTTGTCAAAAAAAATGAAAAGAGAATAAGTCAGTCTAAGGAGTCTCCACATGCAGACCCCATTCCGTACAGAAAAAAGACAATTTGGCCGTATGGCAATAATAACCATTTACTGATCTGATATCCGCGATGATATGTACAAAAATTCGCCTAGGGAAAAAAGTTAAGGAAAACCCCTGCTGCTATGTGAAAGGTACTGATTTTAAAGTAACATTTGCCCCTGACAAAAATCTGAAAACTTGCATCTGAGAAGAAATAACAGTGAATTTCTGTACCCAGCGTTACTAATAGTAATAACGTCTCGTAAACAAGCAAATTGGCTGTAATCATTTGGTAAAGTCATAAGATATAATTATTACGATGGTACAATGCAGAAACGTAAGTTATCTTGTTCATGTGTAACTTGTCTCTAACGTTAGAGTAGGGTGATTTTCACACATTGCGTGTTTTATATGAACGCATTTTTTCAATTAATTTCGAACAGATCCAAAAATACTCATATGTCTAAGAGGACGTTACAATGAACTAAATGTACATTTTTAGTGCTTATTTATTGAAAATTGTGCATTTTAGAGGCAAAAATAGAGGTTTTAATGTTCTAAATTGTAGAGTAAATCCCAGGTGCGTTATAAATGCATTTTTTTTCACAATTAAAAAGTACGAAATAGTTTCTAGTGATGAAGGGGCAACACTAACAGGCCAAACTTTATGGGGATAATTTTAAAGTGGTGACATTTTTCTTAAATTTGACAGGTGACAGGGGCTTTAAAAAGATAGTGACATGGCTATTTCTTAAATTCGACATGTGATATGGGTTTAAACTGAGATTTGGGGTCAGGAGACATAGCCAATTTTTAACATCTTTAAATTTGACACGAGACCTCCCCCCCCCTAAATCCACACACCAAATATACTAACATTTTTAATCAAAGCTTATCAAAATTGACCCCTGTGAGAAAACTAATGATACAAAATAAGGCTGTTACTAGTTTTCGCACATTTAATTGCATATTTTTCCGAAGTGTCCTTCTTTTTGCGGGGTCAAAACCTGCAAATTGTTTTCAAAACAAGCTTCCACATATCACGTAGGCCCTTTCTTACATCTATTATAACCCACAAATCAATAAAAACGTTGTTTTGTCTTTTATTTAAGCAAATCCTTAATTTCTATAGTTATCAAAATTGACAAAATAGTGTATTGTCTACCTTCATTATGTGATTTGATATTTTAGCTTTCCCCAAGCAGCAAAGCATTCCTAATAATAGTAATATGCATTTTATACCCCAGGCAGAATTCAGATATTTTATAGGATGGGTGTCAATGAATAGTAACGTTGGTATTTCATATTTTACAGATTTTTTTTAGAATTAGATTTTCTAAATGCATTTCACGTGGTATAGACCTTGTGCAGACATGGTCACATGATCAGATTTTGATGATCGCCACGTGGTGTTCAATACTAAGTGGCTATAAAAACAACAGCAATTTACAAAATATGATTAATCAAATTTGTTCATTATGGTCCAGTGAATTATTGTATAGTGAAATTCTCTTTAATATATCTATAATAATTGTAATTACTGGTGTTTCAATATTGATCAATTGGGCAGCCTATCTATTTTGACAGATATGCTGTCACCTGCACAACATCTATAAATAGAAAATATTGATTGAAATCGTTTTTTTTTACTAAATATCATACGATTTTATAATTTCCCATCCTTAGTGCACGAAAATTGGTTCCTCTACTCTGTATAGTTTGTGTACATTTTTCCTCATCAGGGACCTTCCATAAAGTATGTACGCACCAAGGGGGGAGGGGGTCCCAGATTTTAAATTGGGATACATTCCTGTACGAATCCACTGCATATTTTTGGCCAAGGGGCAATGAGGTGTGGTCTGAGATTTTTTGGAAATGTGCAATTATCCTTTTAGTACATATGCATGTAGGTAGAAGGCCCCTTACTAACTAACCATAGAGACTATAAAGTCACATTATTCAGTCCAACGGTTATGACGAATTCTCCAAAATATTTATCATTTGATTGGGTTTTTTTTCTAGCACAATTGATAAAAGTTATACAATTTGTGCACGATACAACCCTGTTTTACCCTATGAAGGTAAAAACGCATTTTATAAAAAGATTTCCAGAAAATAAGTCTTCAAGTCAGGCAGGTGATTATGAATTAGATCTAAGTTTTCATGTCAGACTGATTTTCCTAAATTTTCAAACTTATTTTCTTGAAAAATAATCATTGACTCTGTGGCAAAAATAAACGTTGGGCCCCAGGACCCAATGCAAAAGGGGGCCCAAAGCGCAGTGTAATACGGCATTTAGTCTAAGTAGCTATTGACTTTAAATTTGAATAAAAAAACGGGATAATTCAATCAGTTTACTGATATTTATGTATTAGAATTTCGGCTCATTTGTTAAAGCTATATTTGCTTCAGATGCACTGAAACGCCATCAAGTAGTGGATATATGTGTTCAGAATGCTTGAGCACACTGAGATTTCATACAGTTCCCACGAAGGGAAGAAATGGGAAAAGTTCTGCAAAGCAAAGGTGGATGGGGACACCCACCAAAAAAACTACGACTCCAACAAAGGTAAAGTTTGGAACACCAACTGCTAGGAACTCGTAATGTAAACACAGCACCGTCGATACTTCGATACAAGTGAGATGAGCCCACAGGAATTTGGGCCCAGTGATATGGGCCCATACGGCAGCTACTGGAGAGCTGGCCCGGCTAATTTTGCGCACCTGCCCCTTCTACCAAGGGGGTAGGTGTAGTGTCGGGGCTTAATCTACCTTAAGCTTGAAGTTTCTTTTAACACTTTTATATCATAACATATTTTGAAACGACTTAAGAAAGTTTTCAGACTCTGAGGTATTTAGAGAAATCTTCAAAGTCAAAGAAGTGTGACACTGAAGTGTGATTAACGAGGTCAGTTATTTCCCTCACCAGGGGTGGACAAAATTTCATTCCCTGTCGCAAAAATTTGGAAATCTGTCGCACCTCTTTCCACCAGGAGATTTTTTACGAAAATGTTGAAAAGTTCCACTTAAGGAACTTCGTTACCCCTCTTTTCAAAGATTGATAAGGGGTCTTGGGATTTATGTTATTACCCATAGCATCGTCACTATATTCAGCAGAATAACGTTCCATATAGTTATTATGTAAACGCTCATTTTTTCCTCTATCATTTGATGTGAATTACAATCTTATTATAGGTTTGGAATTGTAAATTTTGAATCTAAAACTTATTTTTCAACTTTCATTTTTTTTGAACAAGTATTTACTCAGTGACTACTGGTTGTTATCGACTTGAAATGTTGTATGTGAGTTCTCATCATTCTCCTGGAGGGAAGCATGTCTCAATTTCTTTTATTTACCCCCGAGGCCAAACATGACAGGAGGTGTAAGGGGAAAGGCGGCAAGGGAATGGGCCTACCTCACTGGGCCCAAGTAGCGGTGGGCCCATCTCACTTGTATTCACTTGGACTGTAGAGTGACACTAACAGAAATTAACGCCATGTTTCAAAATAGTGATGAATTGAAAAACTAACCTGACATCTTGATTGATAAGATTATTTCTGACGTGTGTTCTCAGCTGGGGATCAATAGGACGATGTTATAGGATTGTGTGATCATTTTCCTTCCTAACACAGAGCCAGGAAGGCCTTCGCCTCTTTATTTACATGGGCGAAAATAGGGGATTTCAAGTGTTCAACTTAGAGGGTGAATAACAACTAAACCCCCGGTCTCATTTTGTCCCAGATTACTATACTATTAAAGTAATAAGTCCTCAGCAAGTAGAAGCTTTGAAAAAGTTTTGAGACCGTAAATTTCAGAATTATAGACATGTTTCGAAAAGTTACTTTCCTGCAAACACATTTCCTTTCACTGGCTTTGCCCACTCACAACTATTTATCAACATTATTGGCAAACAACATATTATGCTCAAAAGAATCAGCAAGTAGTGGTTATAAAATAATGACAGTTGGTTTAGGTTAGAAATACATTTGAAAGGTGAAATCACATACATACAAAGAGCTGTCAAATGTCGTCCGTACGCTGCGATCTCCCGCGACGTTCTGGACGCCCGCCCCCGAGTGATGACGTCATGGTAGCTGCCAGAGTCTCGGTCCGCTCCGGCCGCGGCTCGCCCAGAATGAAGACTCTGGCAGCTACCATGACGTCATCACTCAGAGGGGGCGACGGACGAATGCCGCGGGAGAGAGGGTGCACGGACGTCGCATTAGAGTAGTTTCCGCAATTTACGCTCCCTCCCCCCAGTCCCCCAAAATCTAGGGTCCAGGGTAGGGCGTTCAAGGTAGGAGATAAAATAATTAGCTTATATGCCTATTTGAATCATACCCGTGTCCTAAGTTCCGCTCCGGCCGCGGCTCGCCCAGAATGCCCATGGGAGAAGCTAAAAGCCAGAGCAATCTTCGGAGGTGACCGGGGCGCCACCTGGCGGATTGTAGCGGAACTATCACGTGACGTCATCGTTTCGGAGGCCTTCCCGGCCCGCGGAATGTAAACATTGCAGACGACATCCATGGCGAGTGAAAATGAATGACAGGCCCGAGGTGCTCTCAAACTTTACCGAGTGTTCAACACATTTGGAAGGCATCTGCAAGGATGAGAGTGAAGTGGATGAAGTGGTAGAGTGGCTGCAATCTTCTCAGGGGTGCGATTTCGTGTTTTGGTAAGGAATGCCTAAATCTTCACGAAAATTACAATTTACAGCCACACCTGGCCTCTGGGCCTGGCACAGACTGACAGAGTACTCGTATTTGTATTAGTAGCCTAGTCTTCGTCGAGTCAGACTGGTGCCCACTATCTATGCCCTAAAATGTGACCCAGCGACATGGCTATTTTCTTAATTCGACCCATGCTAACTTACATGGTCGGCAATAGGCTTAGTGACATGATTCACAAAGTAAACAACATGACATAGCTTTCCAGACCGCCGAGTGGCCGATCATTTTAACCCTTTCCTGACCACCAATGGTAAAATCGTAAGATATATTACGATGGTATCAATACCAATTTCAATCCTAGATAATTCTAAAGCTATTTAATATTTTTCAAAAATTCAAAAAGTAGTCGTATTTCAGTTACTTTTTTCATTATTATTTATGCAAAATGAATACTATCAAGAAAATTTTGATTAGTTTAGGTACTTTAAGCCTAAAATTGGCCATAAAATCTAAACAAATGACCACCAGTGTCATAAACGTATAATATTACCATCATAATTCATCTGGAATAATATATTAAATTGCTTGTCTTTTCATTATAAATTCGTGTGCAGATGACTTATGGTTCAATGAATCAAAGTGATTATTTTCTGTAAGTAATTCACAGAATTAGATTGTTGAAATAAGGACCCTTTGATAAGCTAGAAATAGGGAAAATATAGTGAAAATAGACAAAAATGAGTTCATTCATGAGCTATATATTAAGTAGATACTGACTATACATAGAGTAGTGGCGTGTATTATCGGCACCTTAGGGCATAATCTAGTATTGAAAGCTTACTATCCCTAAAGTGTAATCAAAAGGTGTCACAAAAGACAAAACATATCCACATCGTCTAAAGATGCAGCAGATACTTTTCAGAACCATGTATGGAAATACCAGTTGAATTATTTTGTCATATTTTGGAGGGTATTATCGGCACCTGTCGTGTATTATCGGCACCCTGGCATGTATTTCATCCCTATTTGATGGTAGAAATACATAAATCGATTAATTTTGTCAGAAAAAACGTGTTTATCATGTTTTCTGGGAAATCCAACGAATTTCAAGTCCATCATTGAGTTTAACTAAAGGAAAATTGTAGCCTAATATAAGTCGATGAGAAACATTAATTTTGTACACTTTTTTTGTGAGTTCATGGTGTAGATTTGTGTTGGTTCTTGTGTAAGATAGATAGTAGCAGGAGCAGATGTTACTTTAAAATCAGTACTTATTACATAACCACATTTCTTTTCTCCAAATTCTGAATAAAAGTTTATGATTCTTACCAATTTTGATATATTTTCCAACCCAATATTACAATTAGTAATGTTACCCTGCCGATAATACAAGACAGACACATAGAATAGAGTGTATTTTCGGCACCCATGTAATGAAGCATTTACCTTTACTTTTAAAGGGATAACGGACTGTTTAACCAGAATTCTAAATCCATTACAGGTTCCCAAAACCTGAAATTTCTGTTGGCCTAATGCAAGAAGATCTCATTAAAGCAAAAAAATATATATGTCACCATGCTTATTTCTGAGTGAGATGATAAGAAAGATAATGTCCTTAACTATAGAAATCTATGGGGAGAATATACTTAGTGATATTCAACTGAATGTAGAATATCCAAAATCCATTACAGCTATACCAAGTCTTAGGAATATGTACCTTAGGTCTATACCAAAGTTTTAAAAACAAAAGAGGTAGGGGTCACCGATGTAATTTAATCACTGGAGGCTGATAAAGCCTTAATAAGTGATTATTCCTGTATAATCCTTTATAAATCTATCTTATCTATTCCCCTAAATTTGCTATTGAAAAAAACTAACATTTACTGAATTTATTTCAAAACCAACCCCTTGTCATGTCTAAAGAAAGATTTCTTATTTTTGAGGCATTTCATTTTTGTCACTAGGGAGCGCATGTGTGCCTGATTCATTTAACATTAAATTCCCTTTTCAATTATAATCCAAATTTTATGATTTTTGAACATTTTCATTTTAAGTCAACTGTCTTCAATTTATGATGAAAAATGTCAAGATTTAAGGATTTTAAAATTTTGCCACCAGGGGGCACAGCAGTGAACAGTACGTTATCCCTTTAAGACTATTTTTTCCTAATTATTTCATTTCATATATTCTTTATCTCATAAAAATTCGAATAAAAGGATTATATTTATTTTTTAGGTAAACAGATGTATTCTATAAATCCATGTACGTTACCTGGCAGTGTAAAATGACCATTTCTGTATGGGTGATTATGCACAGCAATATTTCTTTTAATGCTATATTATCTATGATCGGCCCGTACCATACAAGTCAAATGTTAAACAAAAGATTACAGGTATCCTTTGAGTATATATAAATTGTTGTGCAAAAAAAGCATGAATATTACTTGGTATATCAAAAAACGTGTCAGGGGTGCCGATAATAGGCGCCTGCCGATAATACACGCCACTACTCTACTTGTATAGCCTACAAGTGTTACAAATATGGTATAGAGTAGTGTTGCCAGATTTCGCGCATTAAGGAGGGGAAATAACATAATGAAAGAATTTCTAATGAAAAAAATAAAAAAATAAATCTAATCATTTTGCACCCAAGCAACCTAGAATAAGGTCCCTCCAAAAAATTATTTGAAAAAAGAATATTTTTTTCTCTGACTATCTAGTACATTACTTTATGCGGTTAATTTGCCAGATTTCGCACACTGTAGCCTATTTTCGCGAACTCTGTAGCCAATTTTTGTGCAGTGAATCATAATTGGCATAAACAATTATGAATTACTGGAATTTTTGTTAAAACAGTACAAATGGGACTTTATAACGTAATTTTGATTGATAATAAGAAGATACTGACCGGGGCGTGATCCAGGGTGCCATATTTAGGCGAGGGGTTTGGTGTACCGAGTGGCCGCTCGAGGAAACAGATGATTAAGCGGCCACTCGGTACACCAAACCCCGAGACGAAATACAGCACAAGGGATCAAGACCAAGGTCAGTATCGTATTTATTTCACCCCCTAACACATTATTGAACATTGAACATTATTGTGCGACTATTGTGTGTTTTATGAGGGTTATTATGCGAAGTTTTACTTGTCGTCTGCTCAGTGCTGCAGTGGGGAGTGCAAGGCGGGGGACCACTCTGTCACGGCTCCCAGGCGGTGCGCGCGCTGCAGGGGGCCTCAGGGAGAATGCCTGCAGGAGCGCGGACCTGGGAGTAAACATCTCGCCACTCTGTCCCTGCTCTCGAGAGGTCTGCGCTGTCAGGGGGGCCTCAGGGAGAATGCAGCAACCTGGATCGTCCGGCCTCGACGTCACGGCTGGCCTATACAAGAGTTGTATTGCCCGGGCCGGCGCGCAGGTGTCTGTGCGTGTTAAAAGATAGGCGACTACGTATTGGGGGTGAAATAATTACATGGGAAATCATCATTGAGTACTTACTTGGCTAAAAATATTCATTAAGAATTCTATATTGTCTTAGAAATTTTAAAGAAACAGATAATCTGCCTTTAGCAGAGAATCTGCATTTTTTGTGCATTCTCAGACACTGGAGCATTAATCCATTCAATTTGAAATAAACAAAATAAAGGTGTATCGAATTCTAGGTTACTATATTTCCAGAGCTGTGTCTTTGCAGCATATAAAAGCCAGTTTTATGACCATATCAATATTTTGTTGAGGGAAAATTCGAAAAAATTCGAAAAATTCGGAAAACTCATGAGAAAAATGCGCAAAAACTAGCAACTTACTTATTTTGTGTCATTAGTTTTCACGCAGGGGTCTAATTTCTAAAAGAAAAATGAAATTGTATTTTTTTGACATTTAAATGATCGTATGTCACTTTAAACTAATATCTATGATATCTTTGATACATATATGATATTTGTTCTTGTAAAAATGATGTTATCATCATTATTTCAGAAAATATTAACTTTTTAAGGGTCCCGCCAATTTCCTAAGTAATGTTGATGTAAACACATATTTTTGGGTCTAGAATACAAAAATAGATATGGAAAATCATAAAATAACTTCAAATTTAATCCAGCCCAACGTATTCTGGGGTCCTGTGGAAAAAAAATGCATATTTGATGGAAACAGAAAAATGCGTCCATAAAAATGCGTAAAATGCGCGAAAACTAGTAATGCGCGAAAACTGGTACCTCTACTCTAGTAATGACACATAACTATTCGAAATACATTTTTATAGAAATTTGCATTTTGACAGAAATTATGGGTCTTGCTTCTCTGGATGACATTCTTCTTTAATCTAATGTCAAGAAATTGCTTGTTTCTGCATGAAATAATCAAGTTTTACTCATCTAAAGGGCTGAACAGGAAAATAGACCACATGTATATTATTATATTTCCAATGGACAAATAATTGTTCATGATAAATGTGAAATGACACGTTCAAAATGACTTAAATGAGCTTTTCTTGGTCTCGGGTAGCTCTCCATGTGTAGGCTAAATAGCCTGGTTTGAGTCACACCTGATTGGAGAGTGTGAGGTGTTAGACCTGCATTTCACACCTTTTGAAGTTAGTGGGTATATACCGCGTACGGGAGAGGCCCAGTGGGCGCCGCCATATTGGGCAAGGGATGGTCCTGATAGGCTAAAAGGATACGCTTGTCCACCCACAGGAAACTGGGTCAAATGTGTACGCATGCGCAGACCAGGATTCCCGAATACGGTGTATTGGTCAAGGGAGATTTTTCATTATATCAAACTGTAATCGGCAGAAATGGATAGACAATTAAATTTAGATTCAGATGACACCAAACCTGGCATACTTATGTCAAATAGAAATAAAAATATTGAAGTCGAATATCAAGGAAATTGAGGTATTTATGGATTTCAGAAAGTTTAGGAATTGATTTTGAAAAAAACAATGATCATTTAGAAAAGTTCTATATCTCCTTAGAAACGCCAGAGCCAATAGATGGAATAATTGGTTTGATGAAAGAATGTTTTATTTTTCAATGAGAATTTTGACTCGAAAAGTGTAGAAGTATTTGGTATCATTGTAGCTGAAACCACTATTTTAGCAATTTTGACCCAAAACCGCTTCAAAGATAGGTAATTGTGCAGAATTTATGTTTTATTATGGCCACTTGTGTATGACCATGGCTGTGAAAATTAGGAAATTGATTATAAATGTATTTAAACCTCTTTTTAAAAGAAGAAACGGATCAATTATGTCATAAAAAGGACGCAAATAACCTTTCCTCTTTGAAAGACAACTAGAAATCACACCCAAAATTTAGCTAAATTTCAATTTTTGTCATAAAAATCTATCCGGACCCCCTACTCCCCCATATAAAAAAATGTTTTCTCCTCAGATTTGGACGAATCTCAAAAATGACCTAAAATATTTCAAAAACCGCGGAATTCCGCGGATCCGCGGAAGTCTGGCATGCCTGATATATTGACCTCGGGACCGACGGGACTTTGGCCTAACAGCCGTGGTCCCGTCGGTCCCGAGGTCAATATATCTGACCTCATACTCCATAATCATGTCTTCTTATTATATTAATGCATCAAAACTGGCTCCTCTTCTCTATGTAATTAATCCTTGATGGTACTTAAAATGTCTTTAATTGCTGAAAATATACGTATTTTTATATCTAAATAAGAAAAACACAGATGTAATTAATTCTTGTAGAATTACAAAGATACCAAACTCGAAATGTTTCCTTGGGTGTTATCTTGCATTCCTAAAGGTGGATAATATCCTAATGTAAAAAGGAAATCATAATTATTGTCAAAAAGTAAAAATTTATGAGGAAAATCAGAAAATTTGGAAAATTTAATGGCAAGAAATGCACGAAAACTAGCAACTGCCTTATTTTTTGTTATTTTTTTTCACGCCGGGGTCTATTTTCTAAATATATTAAATAAAATGCATTTCTGATATCAATATGACGGCACACCACCTTAAACTAGTCTATGTAATATTTTGAGCCCTACACTTTATTTTTTATTCAAGAAATCGCAGGTTTAATTCTTATTTGGGAAAATATGCTTTTTTTAAAGGATCCGGCAAGTTTTCCTTAAGATAAGGACATCACTACATGTATTTGCTGCTAAAATATCTTAAATATTTGCAAATCACCATATAAAACTCATTTTTATTTAAACATAATGTCCTGGTTAACCTCAGAGGGAAATAACAGGTTCTAGATTATTTTTAGAAAAAATACGTCCATAAAAATGCGTAAAATGCACAAAAACTAGTGATGCGCGAAAACTGGCACCTCTACTCTACTGGTGCCCCGGCACCTTTGTACGGAAGATGCAAGTCTGAGGGATTGAGGGGAATTCCTGGCAATTTGGGCATCATGCAGTGAAGTTAGCCATGGGAAATGAGGGGGACAGCTCCCAGCAGAACCTTCTTACAATGCATTCAATTCTTCCTACCACGGATAGCTAAATAACAGTATTTTAAGCACCTGCAGGCTAATTTGTACAAATTTTGTCGACAAAAACCCTGGATAAACTATAGAAAATAAACAAATAATTGTTATATATCCATCTACAACAATTGAATTTTCAAATGACTTTGACAAGAATATATATATATATATGCATACAAATTAGAAAACAATGATCACTAGTTTTTCACCATATTTAAAAACTAACTATGAAATTATTACTGAAAATCTCTATGCTAAACCCTTATCGTTTTTGACATATTACCCAGAATGCATCCTGATTTAGGCTAACCTGCAGGTATAACTCAAAAATTTGGCTATCCGTGCTTGGGAGAATTAAACTATTGCAATGGCCAAAGCTCAGCCTGGAGAATGTCAAAAAGGGATTTCACACAAATTGTGAAATAACTAGGGTTTTCATGGCGAATTTCAGGGCCGCTTAGGATTTCTGAGGTCCATGCCAAACTTTTTCACCTTTACTGTAAGCAGATTGGACTTACATTTAAAAAGTTAGAGTGAAATAACCTGTTTTCTCTAGTACATTCTCATAGTAAATAGCCCCATCACTGCTGGTCGCGATTTCCCCCAGAACATCGGTGCGTGATGTGCTTTTTTTAGACCCTCATATTCAGTATAGAGACTCAATTTAGAGTAGTGGCAGCTATTATCGGCACTTTAAGGCATAATGTATCAGTGTTTGCTTATTTATCCAAATATGTAACCATAACGTGTTCCATAAGGGATGTTATCTGTTTTTCGATGTTAGATAAATGTATAAATTCATGTACACCTGTCTTCCTATTTTTGATGCCAGGGGATCGTTGCATATTCAAGCAAGAATCTCTGGGCTAACGGCCGTAAGCCAACTTCCCGTAAGCCCACTGTTTTCTGATCTGTTGCAGAAGAAGTTGGCTTATGGGAGGCTGGGTTAACGGTTATCTCCCGTTAGCCAGTCCCATAAGCCCGTTTTTTTTACCGTTATACCGGAACTTGGAGTATCATTTTCTGGATAACGGGAAGGTTAACAGGAGGTTAATGAGGTCAAGGACATATGAGAGGGGGGGTTTTGGGGTGGAGGGTGGGGTTATTGGCGGGTAGGGTAGTGGTACCAACTGACTCCCTGAAAGGAAAGTTAATATTATTAAGTATTTATCAGTTGAAATTTAAAGATGAATTTGGATCTGACTTATTTGATGATGGGCAAAAACATAGTTTTGTTAATTTAGTTCAATACATTGTAGAAACCGTTATCTCAACCATAAAACCTACCCCATGACTGGGTGTTACCACAGCTACTGCTATCTCAATTTTCATGCCCCAGAATCACCGTAAGCCGAAGGCCAGATTCTGTGTGCAACAGGGGCCAACCGGGCTTCTGGAATCCACAAATTAACCTTAGCCTTCTGCAACAGACAGTGACTGTAATCTGCCAATATACAACAGAAAACTGGATAACGGGAGGATTCCGGAACCCCAATTTAATGGAACGGCCCCCAGGGGCCTGTTGCATATCAGATTGGGCTTCCGGAACCCTCCTGTAAACCCAAAGTCCGTTGTATATTGGTGTAAAAAGATCAGTATCTGTTGCAGAAGCTCACTCTAAAACTTTGGCTTATGGGAACCGTGCTAAACCCTGTTGCCCAAAGTATCTGACCTTGGGCTTATGGTATTTCTAGGTCACCAAAGTTGGGGTAACGGTAGCTGCAGTAACACCTACTGCTAGGGTAGGTTTTATGGAATGGATACTCACTGTGCCTTATTTGTGAATCATTAAGGCTAATTTAGGGTTATGTTTGTTCTAATGTCACATCACTAATGAGACCACCTCTGTTCAAGACCACTTTTTAGTCAGACTGGAATATTTTCCTCTATTTCATATTTGTTTTAGCTTCATTAATGAGACCGGTCCCTAAGTGAGGGCCTCACCAATAGACCAACCAAAATACAGCCCCAAATGATGTTTTAACCTCCATAATACGACCACTTTGCACAAATTCAAATTCAAAGCTGTCATATTAGATATCATATCACATACTCCAAGGTATGACTTAATGTATGTATGCATAATTCATCCTTTTTTTTTGCTTTGATGCTTTATCTAAAATATATTTAATTATTGGTATACTACGTGCCACAATAATACATAAGCATTTAACAGGGTTCTCCCTAGAATTTATTTTTGAGTATCAAATGGCCCATCGAAGCTAATTTCAGGGAGCCATTTTTTTCAAAACCAATGGGCCCTAAAACATGATCAATCTCTGTGGACGACCAGAAACCGAATTTGGGTCATCCTCCTGACCACCATACATTTTGAAGCAATTATCTAAATTCTCCATCTAGAAATCTGTGTTTTTCTATTATGAGTATGTCCCAATATTGTGGACGACTTATAATGCGTATGGACCACCTCATTTGTTGTCCTCTGACGGCCGTGGCCAGACATCTCGTAAACAAGCAAATTCGCTGTAACCTAAGGGTTTGGATTAGACTGGGTTAGAAAGGATTAGACAAAAACGGGATTTGGGGGAACAGCTCGTAGCATGCCTAAGACACTTTGTAACTGGATTTATGATTGGTCAAAGCTTAATCCGATCTTCTGAAAACCTGAATAAGTGCTAGATATTTAATCTAACCATAGGGTTAGATTATATGAGGATTAGACAGGATTTCACAGTATTAGAAAATACGAGTCGTGTAAGTTACGTGATTTAAGGTAGATTATAATGTTGTCTTGTTTAATCTAGATTAAGAAGTTAAGAGACGTTGGGGCCAGAAGACGGGAGGAATTTTCCTAGCCTGCTGAGTGAAGTAATATAGTAAGAAGACACTATTATGGAGTATGAGGTCCCTTATATTCACCGCTGCTGAAATTGGACCGCGGCCGATAGGCCAAGGTCCGAAATTGAAGCAAAGGTGAATATAAGGGACAGAATACGACATAAAAGTGTCTTCTTTATTTTATGTAATGGATTCAAACCTGTAAAAGCATAAATTCATTGAAAAATCGGCGATGTCGTAGTGCCGACGGCGATGTCATCACAGTGACAGTGATGTCGACATCTTGTTTGTTTACATAATGCTTGCTTCTCATTGGCTGATACCATGGTAACAGCAGTCACGTGGTTCCCATTTGGTTTGGAACCTTTGGAGGTTAGTATAATTCAGGATATATTTACCTCATCGCAGAGGTTAGTAATTACGTTCGAATTGCCCTTTATTAACCTCTCCTCCCCCCAGCCATTACATAAAATCTATCTATTTGATCACATAAACAAGTATTAAAATCATGCTGAGACATATCAGTGGCCATGTTTTCTTAACTAATCACTGTCAGTGAATTGGGTGAATTTTGGTCTCCAAAAATATAAGGGCCACTAGGCCTAATGAAGCGGTTTTAATTCTAAGACTTTTGAGACTTGCAGTGTCCGAAAATCAGGTTAAAAATTGTGGACCCCCAAAAATGTAAGGCTCTTTATTGTTTCACAAAAGTGTGAACACACTGGGTGCACCCATACAAAACGGTGTACCCTGCAGAAAAATTATCCACATTGTGACAAGTGATTGGGCCCAGAGCGCTCCCAACTCTGAATGTCTATTGCAGAGATGCCACTCAGGATTGCTGAAAAATCCGGAAAGGTAGGAAGGACATTTCCGGATTTCCAGTTTAGACACTAAAAGGTCGGAAATATTAGCCAGATAACGCAGATTTATGACTTAGATGACTAAGAATAGTCATAGGAATAATTTGTAAAGCAAAATTGGTGACTTTTCTACAAGAAATTATGAATTTCATTTCTATTCTGAACTGGCAAAAATCCGGAAATCCGGAAAAAGAAGGGAAAATGGCATCTCTGCTATTGGGCCCCAACCGCACTCCCACCACCAGAGGCCATCAGGGTGTCTGGGGCACCGCCGGGGTTAACATAGGGCCCATATTGCATATATTCGGCCTTTTAATGAATAACTAAGCATCCTAGAAACATAATTCAAAACCTGTTGCACAAAGGTAGCTAGTAAAACACCCTGTGCATATAATCAGTTGTACACAAATAAAGTAAAGAAACAGTCACCAGATCGCAGACGAAATAACCTAAAGGGGTATTCAAAATTATATAGGAAAACTGCATGAGGATAAGGCAGGATACGAGCTGGGGATAAAAATTTATCCTGCACGAGCCCGAAGGGTGAGTGCAGGCTAAATTTTTATCCCCAGTGAGTATTATATGTCGGATTTGTAGCAAAAATAGCAAAAATAACAAGTTCAGACTCTCCTAAGCCAAAATTTCATACTCAACTGGTATCACTGAATACTAAACGGGCTGCTTGCACTGCTGCAGAGCTCCGTGCAGGATGAAAAATACTCACTGGCCTTGTTGTTCATGCGAAATTGTACATCCAAGTGTATTTTCATGAATCTATTGTGCACCAAACGTACTGGAATACAATTTTTGTTGTAAATTGAAAAAAATAATAATGAAAATCCATTGGATAGTCCCAAAGTAAGCAGATAAACAAGCTAGTTATAGCTCGTCATTGCCGCGACTCGCAGACCGGTGAAAACAGAAAGCACAACTCTTCCGGTCTGCGAGTCGCGGCAACGACGAGCTCGCCCTGACCGTCGGAAGTTATAGTTTGGTTAGTACAATAGGGGAAAATATTATGAATTGAAAAACATGTTATCAACTACTTGACAGATTTTCTATTCTAGAACTTTTAGGATTTTTAAGGGCCCGACCTGATTTCATATGCAATATCAGAATAAGTGTTACATCCCTGCCGATAATAGACGCCACTACTCTAGACAAATCTATTGGGCAAAAATCTGCAATTGTACACGGATCCATGGATGTACAGAAATGCACGGATGTACGGATTTTCTTTGTTTCTCTCACTAAACTGAAATGTTGAACATATGTGTAGTTACATGTGAAATATACACTATCTATGTATGAATACCTATAGACGTTGTGCACATGACGTTACATCTCCCAAAATGGGATGGCTGCTATGTTGGTGATCAATTTAAATTCATCATTATTGACAATTAAAAAGGATTTACGATGAAGAATTTTGTCTATTTTATCAGTAGATAAATCATCAAATCATAATTAACATTACTTTCTTTAAATTATGTATATATTTGATAGCCATGTGGGTGTGGTGACCACGTGGTGATCACCAAAATATGGTCACGTGACCATGTCTGCTAAAGGTCTGTAAAACTGAATGTTGAAGATAAAGAAATGTTATTTAAAAAAAGGACAAGGAGGGAAATGCACGGATGTACGGATCTTCATTGTTGTTGTACGGATTTTGGTTAAGACCTATAGATCTACTTAAATCTACTTAAAATTAATATTGCTGGTGACCACGTATGGACGTCACCACATAAAAACAGCACTATACATAATATAAATTCCATGTTATAGATCTAAGAAAATGTAGTATGCACCACGCATGCCCGTCATCATGCACAGCCATCACCAGGAAAGATAAAAATATTAGAATCTTCTATTTTCATTTCAAAGTTGGACTGGCTTCTCTGTATCACATATATTTATCCGATGTTGAGTAAATGATATGTCCAACTGGTTTCGTGCAACTACACAACTTTCGTCATTTTGGTAGATCTGAACTTGGAGAAAAACTTTTTGTTTTGACAAGCCTGATACTATGCTCATGGACTGTTAACTAGTCACTGTTGTAAGACAAGTATTATCACTTAATCCAAGGTGCTGTATATATCTTATATAAGTTGCTGAAGTAAAAATGTTAACCTTAGTTTCTATAATTCGTTTGGTGCTAAAGCAAATGAAAAGATCTGTTTACTGTTGTATGAACCTATTGTTGTGATTCTTTTTTGTTTATACTCCATGTATCAGTTTACTATGTATGACACATGAGATCAAATTTATGACTCTTTCTTGTCACTAAAATCACTACTACCTATGAATTGAACGTATGGACCTCGCCACATAGAAAACAGAGGCAATCTTGAATTCAGCCTATGTGCCCCTCGTCTCATTAGTCATGGCCGTACGTGGTTGGCAGTATATGTGGCGACAAAAAAAAAACATTCCACAACTTAAAAATATTTTAGCCCTACTTTCCTTGTTGATTGAAATGACAATTATTTCCTTACGTGGCCATATGAGGTGCTGCATAAACATTTAGATTTCATGAAAATGTTCATTGTGCAGTCGCATGTTTCTATATTTGTGTTTAAATGACTTAAACTTTGAGGAATCTGAGGGTGTTCCCATCCTCGGAACCCTTCTGTGTACATGCCACTGGGCAATATATATGCTACATACACCTGTCACCTCGTTTTTTTTCTTAGGTAGGTCCCGAGGTAGGTGCACCATGTACGCTTTATAAATGTGTGCACCACTTATGCCATTCATACTAAGGCTATGTCATGTATGATTGACTTGGGACATTACATTTTCTTAAATTCACCATAGGGACAGGGCTATTTCTTAAATCTGACATGGCAACAGGACCATTTCTTAAATCTGACATGCAACATTGGGACCCCCCATGAAGGGCACCAGATAGGACCAGCAGGTAGCAGATAGGGTCAGCGTATTTTTCTTCATTCACAGAGCCCTGTCTACATGTTTGGGGTAGTTTAACATCTGAGTCTACATATTCAATGTCAAGTATCTCTGTGTCCAGTCTACATGCTCAGAGCCCTGTGTACATGGTCAGCGTCTGTAGTATCTCACTGGGGGCCTAAACAACTGAGTACGAAGTGATGGCAGGTGTCTCAGTAAATGCAGTGAAAACTGCAGGCCTAAGTGACCAAGCTTAAGTGTGTGTGTGTATGTCTGTGTGTTGAGCTAAGCGCCCGTTTATTGAAAAACTAGTTAGACCTCAGCTATAACTCTCTCAGGAAAAACGGGACATTTGCACAATTTTTACCACACATGGTTGAATGTTTCTAAAAGAAACAAAGGTAAAAACGCAATTTCTTGCAACCTGAAACTTTGTTGGAAATCCTATAAGTAGGGTCGTACCCTATTTATAGAATTTCCAATTGTACCATTACACAAAACCTATTTCACTAATGTTTGGTAAATTATAGGATGGTCATTTCACCTCCATAGATGTATTTAATGGACATGTCTCACTGGAACCGGGACAATTGTGGCAGACTCCAGAGGCAAATAATTGGGATTGTTGGCAGGGCTGGGCCCTCCGTGAAATGGCTGGACCTGATGGCCCTCAGCTTTGACGGCATCTACTGTATTCTTGCAAGGTGAGATGAATACCTGTCGCACACTCTGATACGATCAACCATGAGCTGAAAAGCATTACCTTGTGCAGTCTGGAAAGAACCCTATGAAGTTGTCCAGACGTTAAACTACCCCAACAAACAAACCATGCACGAATAGTGGGCTTACTTCATGCACCCGCTACTAGGCCCAGGTGGAGGACCCTACCCATTATGTATTTGGCAATGGATGTAGATCAATCAGTCTTTGTAAAATCATTTTTGGAAATGCCAGACATTTGTTCAACGTTTGTGAGGTTTTTGTCCCACATTTCTCTCGTAGTTCCGATGGCAATGTTGTTTGTTTACCTAATGCGCAATGCTCATTTGCTAAAATGCGTCACGTGGTGTATTTTTGGTTTGGAACGTTTTAAGGTAAATATATACCAGGATATATTTACCTCGCCTCCACCAGTGCTTATTTTGTTCAAAACGGCCCAATAAGCACCGCTGCGCCCACCAGCCATTACATACATAATATAAATGATTGTAAATGTATCTGTCATTGCCTGCTGAAGTCCAGCTTTCTCTTACAGAAGCAGATGATTACGAGGAAACCCACCATCCAAAAATTGCTGCAATGCCCATCATAAAATAGAAAGCAGTGCAAGCATCTTTTGGGTAGTCAGTCCTCTATCAGTTCTTTGTAAGACAGCTAGTACAAGCAAACTAATTCTTAGCATTAAACAATGACTAGCAAGCCAAAGTATTACAAAACAATAAACAAAAAGCCGTTGCTACGCAATGAGTACAAAACGACTGTGCGGTCTTTGCTGCCATTGTCATCATATTCACCTGTGTCCCTCAATTTACTGGGATTGAGTTAACAATTGACCACATTTTTCACTGTGGGTGCAGGTGCCATA
Source organism: Lepidonotus clava (assembly GCA_936440205.1). NCBI lineage: Eukaryota > Metazoa > Annelida > Polychaeta > Phyllodocida > Polynoidae > Lepidonotus > Lepidonotus clava. The sequence continues at coordinate 41,430,406 of OW387138.1, read as the reverse complement.
CCCATTCCGCTCTCGAGGGGTGCCCCAGTTCGGCGCACAATTGTAGCTCTTCTCTGCCACTATTATAATAAGAAGACACTATTATGGAGTATGAGGTTGGATATATTAACCCCGGAACCGCGGCCATCAGGTTAATCTTTAACCTTTCATACAACCCATTATGTCACCCCCAATACATAGTCCCCTATCTTTTAACACTGACGGACCCCTGCGAGCCAGCCCGTGCAATACAACCTTTGTATAGCCCTAGTGTGACGTCACACCAGGTTGCCGCATGGCGAGGTAAACAAGATGAAAACAAATGTGAACAACTACGCATAAAAAGCATATAGTAAACACATAAATTCTGTCAAAAACGCATTATAAGGAAACAAATATGTATCAGGAGATGAAATACCAACAGGTTGACAAATATTTTTGTTTATTTTCGTTGTTTACACTCTTCGCATTGACCGGATGTTGTTTTGTTTTTGTTTGTCTGTGATATGGTAGGTGGCGCCGTAAACGAAAGTAAACATACGTAACCAACAACGCATAATAAACGCATAAATACTGTCTAAAAAGCATGATTATTAAACAAATATGATAAAGAAGGTGAAATAAATTTGATACTGACCTTGGCCGTGGTCCTGCACTGCTGGATTTCGTCTTGGGGTCTGATTAGCTCAGGGTCCGCTAGAGGGCCGTCCGGCCCTCAACCGAAATCCAGCGCGACGACCACGGCCCGGTCAATATCTACTTATTCTCACTTACATTCAACTAATTCCTATCTCTAATTCTACACTAGAGCTATCGCAAATGGTAAAACCCTTGGTCTCATGATGCACTCCTAAACTGGAGATTTCATACATCGTGATCATAATGTTCGCTAACAGTCTTCTCTATTACACCTATGTCACACTGGTACCTGTGCGGATCTGTCTTGAGATAAACTAACTCAATTACTATCTTTCCCGCATAGAGGCGCCACCATCCACAACAACCCTATACTTACATCCAGCCACAGACAAGAGCGCTGCTCGGCGTTCTGCAACCATACTAGCTTGACTAATTCACAACGTACTTCTGCCAATACATAAGAGATTACAATACTTACAATACTTAGTTAAGCCACGCCCCCTTATGCTTTCAGCCAATCACGTCTCAGTATTGGGGTCAAGGTCACGTTGCTACGTCACATTGCTACGTCACATTGCTACGTCACATGATTCCGTCATTTGTTTACATTATGTCGTAGCTTTTGTAAATCAATATCTTCGTCCATATTGAATCTGCAGTGAAGAGATATATGCACTCACGATGTGTATCTAAAGTTATAGATTCTAAAGTCGTAAAATAAATTCAGTACAGGTATCAAAAATCACTTTGGTAGGTCGTGTGATTCGGCCGTTTGTTTGTGTTTTGTCGTAACTCTTGTTAGTCAATATCTTAGTCAATATTCAATCAATTTCCGAGATACAAAAACTGTAATGAACAGACATTTACATTTAAAATTATCATTTACATTTATAGATTTCTATGGGATAAAATAAATCCAGTACAAACCTCGGTTAGATATCAAAAAAAAAGTTATTGCCCTGGTTGTCAAGGTCTCTGGCCTATGCTCGTTTCGGCCCTCGACCTTTCACAACCAGGGCAATAACTTTTGTGATATCTTACCTCGGTCAGTACCATATATGTATTGTAAGCTATTTGGGTATAATAGAACAATTTAAATATTTTGAACTTCTACCGAAATAGCTAAAACTAGAAATCTGATGATTTTCGGCCGGCTGAAGATGCCGGCCGAAGATGCCTTGCGGAATTCGAGAGGTAAACATTAGGGAGTTTCAGATCCCACAGCGCATTTCAATAAAATAAAAGCCATGGACTGTTGTGTGTGTATGGACCCATTATGCCCCCTCTCATGGGGCTGACCATGCATGGGGCAGCGTGGGTCCGAGGCAAAGGTGCCGGTAATAATAGATCAAAACTACCTACCTGTCGGGGTGGGGTGGGGGGCAATTGTCCCAATGGGCCACCGTATATAGGCGGCGTCTAGTGGCGGGGGGTTGGGGGTGGGGGGGGTGGGGGGGTTTGCAGACGGCAGACAGCGGTCGGCGGCGGTGGTGGTGGTGGTGGGGGGCGGAGGTCAGCAGTGGTGGTGGTTAGGCTGGCACCTGCCCCTGTTCCGCTACCGCTAATACAAGGGGCAAGTGGATGCATGTTGCCTATGTGCGCCGTCCGTGACGTCACCGCGAACTCATTAATATTCATTACCTATCGGGTGAGTTGGGGTGGGCGCTGTAAGCCCCGCCCCCTCTGGATAAGTGTGAAAGTCGCCCGGACGGCCCTTGTGGTCTTTATTTTTATTTATTTAACAAACCTGCCATATCCAAATGGTTGAAAATGGGAACAGTCCCTTGGACCACTGAATAAGGAGCATTTTGTGACCAATTTGACCTGTTTTACTTTACATTACAAGAAATTTTCAGGCTTCAAAATCTACAAAATCAGGACACATAAACTAGTCCAGACCAAATCGGGTTTCTGTGTATATTGAGAAATAATGTTATGTGAAACATTAAGCTAACAGAGCGGGATCAGTTTTAAGGGTTTATTTTGTTGTCCATCTACATTGCTTAGACGATGCATTGATATAACAAAGAGGCCTAAGTGCTAAAAAATCAATTCCATTTATGCCCCCTCAGCAATCGTCCTGGCATCCTAGCTTTTTGTTGCCAAAATAATAGACCAAGTTCTAAATTGGTCGCAATATAGGTTCCCCTATATGTACTATATCCAAAAGTAGGCACCATTTACTTGACATGGGGTCAGAACTTTTGATTTTAACTGTTGGTCGCAACTAGACTGCATGTCGCGCTTTGCGAAGACAGGTGGCTGGAACGCCGTCAACACAGGGGGCTGGGGGCCCTTATCAGGGGTGTTAAAACCCACATAGCTACACCCACACAGACACAGGTGTCTGATACAGGCGGCTGTGTGGGTGTAGCCACGTTGGTTTTGACACCCCTGATAAGGGCGACCGGCTTTCTGTGTGGATTGTGCCTACAGGTATCAACTCAGTCTTAACACTTCTTTTCTATTATTCAACCAGTTATCCCCAACGAATTTATAAAAAGACCCTAGCATTCAATAAAATACATTTCATTGAACAGATCATACACCATGAATCATGTATCATGAATTTATGAATCTTGGAACAAAATTGTTCAATATTGTTAATAATATAACATAGTGTTTATGAAGTTGGTTCCCGCTCAGTCATTCATATGGGTTTTATATTATGAAAAACATAATATTTTGACACAAAATAGGGGGGTGCACCACCTGCCTCCCCCCCCCCCCCCCCGCACCTAAATCCCTGGGGTAAAAAAACAAATAGATATTTGATACAAATAAAAAAAATGCGTCCATAAAAATGCGTAAAATGTGGGAAAATAGAGATGCGCGAAAACTGCCTCCTCTACTCTACTTCAGTCTCGGTTCAGTCTACAACACATCTGCCCAGGGGCCATTGCCTAGCCAACTGGCCCCTAAAGGCTGCGCGACACTCCTCACACCTACCACCCGGCCTTGTACCCCCACCCACCCTATGCATGCCCATATAGGGAAAGCGGCGGAGCTTAGCATTGACTGGACGGCGCATTCTGGCAACACGGCTACTTTAGCATACAAGGGGCCGGTCTCGAGAGGCGATCTAGGTCAGCAGAGCGGTCTGAGCGAGCGGTGTCAGGTGTTACATAATGTGTCGCGCACCTAGGGCCACCCCACCTGACACATCTGACTCAAGAAACCACTCTCAAAGTCGCACTGCTTCTCACCCCAAACCTGTCAAGTAACTTCAGAAATCACCATCAGAGTGGCACATCTCTCACCCTGAGCCTGTGAAATGACTTCCTACCTTTAATGCATTGAAAGACCTAGACAGTATGATGTTTTTTCTATTTATTTACATAGAGTGGTTTCTGGGAAGGTGAAGGTCGTACATCTCTCAATACCAGTGGTATATGTAGAATAGCGGAATTACCACGAGGTACCAGTGTATGGTGGTGGTGTGTGTGTGTGTGTGTGTGTGTGTGTGTGGGGGGGGGGGGGGGAGTACCTATAGGCCACCGTATAGCCGTAATTGCCACACCTGCCTCCCCCCCACCCCCCAATCACTGGGACCACCCTCCACTACTACTGCTGGGGGGTGTGGCTACAGGGGGTGAATGACAGGTAGGTAGGCCCAATGAGAACAGTGCTGAATACCTGAGGGGGAGAGGTGGCAGGGGGAGGCAGGAGGGGGAAGGTGCTAATTGCCCAATTACATACCCCAGTGCACAACAACAAAAGGTCAATTCAAATCCGGTATGCCTCCTTTGATGCCTTACTTACATTACATTTACATGAATATATCTTTGTATGGCGCAAGGCATCAATAACACGAATGCAGAAACAACCCGGTTTCATCCAGTTACCAATCAAGCTCTTGATTTCCAGAAGCTATTGGATATATATATCTAACTATTCTGTTAATAACCAACATATTTAAAGTGTTAAACTAAACTCAACCCATTTCCATTTTACTTCACCATTGCACTCTAACTTTTAATATGCATTTAATCTGATGGCCTTTATAAATATCAGCCAAGGGCAAAACATCAAGGAGTATCTTAAGTCCAGATTTCTCTGAACGGAACTGATGATTAAGAGGAAACCCACCATCCAAAAATTGCTGCAATGCCTATCCTACATCATACAGCAGCGCAAGCATCTTTTGGGTAGTCAGTCCTCTATCAGTTCTCTGTAAGACAGCTTGTACAGTATTTTCTCAGCAGGCAACAATCACTCTTAGCAAGCCAGTTCAGTAGACTCCCCGCAGGTCTTGAAGAATCTCAGCTGTTACTATTGACAGGTTAAGTGGCAGTGATAGATTGGGCTGGGTCTTTGTATTCTCCGTTATACGCTGAACCCTGCTAAAGTGATCCCTCCTGTGTCACTATGACCCCGACTGCGTGTTACCATCTCCCTCTTCCTGTGTCACTGTCTCCTTGTCCCAGTGTCACTATCCCCACTCCCCATTCCATCAGCCCAATTGATATACAGTAGAGACCCACCTAACGACCACTTCACTAAGGAGACCAAAGATGGAATTTTCCCGTAATTTTTATGTTTGATTCCACTTCACTAATGATATCGGTCTCATTGTGAGGGCCTCACTAAGAGACCACCTAGAACCCAGTACCAAATGACAATTCACTCCCTGTAAAGAGGACACTTTGCCAAAAAAAATCCTCAACTTTCTCTTATTCCTCACTATCCCTTGACCTATCCATTTTAGGGTTCTTCCTAGGCCCTTTGAAATTTAAATATTTTTCTGTTACTGTATCTGAAATGATTAGTGTACCTACGTTTTCCAATGACAAAGAATGACCAAAATATATAAAAAGAAAATATAAATAAAAATAGAATGGTCAAATGAAAACAAAACCCTATACCCATTAGTTTCTTTTTCTAAAAACACGCATATTAGACATTCATATTTTTGGTATTAAAAATAGTGGTGAACTGATGTCAACTTTGGCTAATCAAAATTGTGTTTAATTCGCCAAACTGGCGAGCCACTATAGAGGCTTAGTGCGAAGCCAGTATTTATGAGTTTGCAAGGCATTACAATGAAACACAATCATGATCAGCTATCTGTCTTAGACAATATATAAAGATTTCAGGGTAGGTTGACAATCAAAATCTAAAACTTTGGCCTCAAATGTACACCTACCACCATTTTGTCTTATTTGTAGCAGCAAATCTGGCATGGATACACCCTATCTAAAATGCATCCTGGTATCCACACGCTTTTGCATATCACCTATTATTTTATGTTATCCAATTGAGGAATAGTCATAGTCCCTGTAATTTTTTACTCAATAATAACAGTACTCTTCAGTCTTGTATTAGAACTCAACCTAAATTCTATATTACTGCCATTGACCTAACATATGCCTAAAGGATAGAGGTTACATTTTTGGCGGATATTAGATTAAATATTCTGTTTTGTTTTTTTTGACTACAAAGATGCAAATTTGTTTTATTGGCCATATTTTGCAAGTCATCTTTAATATTTGAGGAGGAATCTCGGGTCAACACAAACGTTATAAGGTAAGCCATCCAGATTCATTCATTCATTCGTTTCTGACCTATATTAGTTGGTCTCAGCATACAGGGCTACCATAAAATGGCATACAGTGAATTTTCACTAACAAAACCTGATAATGAAGAGTTTATTTGTTGGAATAGTTTACCGTTCAGATAACCCTTCAGAGCTTTTTTCCAGTCTGCAGTTCTGCCAACATAAAGATGATTTTTGGAGTTTAAGGTTTGCTCAGCAATTTTCAGCTACATTGACACCAACTCACAGATTTCGGCTTGTACAAATTACTCTGATCACAACTTAGGGAATGAGAATGACGGCTAAGTAATGTAATGTAGCAGTTACAGTCCAGCCATGGTCATACACAAGTGGATATTCTCTCCATGCTTCTAAACAGAAATGTTATGCAGTACCAAGTTTGTTTGTTTGCTGGGGTAGTTTAACATACAGCCAACTGTTTATAGAGTTCTTTCCAGACTGCATAAGGCAATGCTTTTCAGCTAGTTTTATGCAACGTGGCCGGCAAACGAATCATTGTGTTGAGGTTCCTATTTGTTGCAGTGGGGCCAAATGCCACTTTTTGTAAACCTAAAATGTAGCTGGATTACATTCAAACATTGCAAAATACGTTGTCATTATTATACTGACACCAGGTCATGGTTCATGATTCTTATTTCATTCTAAGTTCCAGGCAAACAATAACCACTGCCATTGTTAACGTCTTTCGTGTCACTCGGCCAGGATTATACCCAATGTCCTCTCATACTCAGAGCAGGCACACTACTACCTGTGCTACCTAGTCTGGTCTCCCCATTTGTTGCCTTCAATGATAAGCAAGGACATGCTGGGAACCTATTCTTTCCATGAGGCTCCCAGAGAAACACAAGCTCCAGTTCACCATGAGGTACCTGGCAATCAGTTAACACTGTCATATTTAAAGGCTTTGGTATGACTTGCCCAGGGATAGACCCTATGGCCTCCCAGACTCAGCACTCTACCAACTGAACTACCGAGTATGCTTTCCACATTTCATCACCTGTCACCATCAGAGGGTGATACGGAGGACCAAGATTATTTTTTTATCTATACTATATTTTAACCTTATGGTCAGTATGGGAGATAGATAAAAATTTATCCCAACTAATATCCCATTTAGACTCCCAGTTCATATGATCACAGAGTGATAGAATTGACATTTCTATTAAATGATAGAAGATCAAAATCGATATACATGAGCAGGCAATGCCACATGCACCCACCAGGTGGTAGGGTATGCAGTGACCAGTCCCTAAGACAGAGAGTCAACTGCTACCCCTAGTGGACATACATAGAACTATGTCCCATATTGACCAACAAAATCAGTTTTCCCTAATTCAGCTGATGAGCCCTAAATGGTGAAACCACAAAGTTATAATATCCTGCCAACAATTATAGAAACATAAAAGGCCAGACTAGTTTTTAGCTTTCTTTCTTTTAGCCACCTGTTTCTTTATACAGATGGCCTGTCTGACCATTTGATTGGCTAAAACTGACCTGTAGTAAACAGTCTGAACCAATGAAAATGCAGGATCCTTCCAGACCCCACAAACAGAAGTGGAGCCATTTTTTATTCTTTCCATCACTTTGTGGTCCTGAAGAGGGAACAGCACACACCCGCGTCTCGGCAATCTCACTGCTGGTTCTTTGTTTTGTTTGTTGGGTCAGTTTAACATCCGGTCAACCACACAGGGTTCCTTCAAGACTGCGCGAGTTGATGCTTTTCAGCTTTTGGGTGATCGTATCTATGATATTGTGTAGAAGAAATCCGCCATTTCTGCCAACATAATGATGGGCCAGAGGATGTAAAACCCACGCATAACAGTGCTGATCTCTCTGCACATACCAGCCATGGACAGACAGATGTGGATGCTCAATCCATGATTCCAAATATAGTCTTATGCTAGTAAATTATGTGGGTAGCTTGCTACTCACAACCCTATTGACTACTCAGAAATCAAGATTAGCCATTCTTCCCCATGGGATGGAATGTTCAACTAAATTCAGTTGGAAGGCTTGGCCCGGTACTTCTACTCTCCACGAGTTCCAAACACCCTCAGTTCTGGATGAATTTAATGATGTCAACTTACATGAAGAAACTTGTTGCTGAACACCCATCAACCAAATCACATGGACAACACAGCCTTTTTTTGAAGGTGCAGGGACAAGGTAAGTCTTTGATCCTAAATCGCTTATGGGGAATCCTCCTAGACCATCATCTTCAAGAACAATCCAACCCATACCAGTAACCCTGCCTGGTATCAACATGTCTCCCAGACAACAAACTGTAAGTTACCTCTTGCATACTTACATATGGAGCCTAAATATCATACTTGCACTAATGTATGTATTGCACTATGTACAGACTTTGTCAACAGTTAACCAAGTTTCTGTGTTTGTAAAACACATTTTGTAACAATAATGTAGTAATATTTGTGAAAAAAAAACAAGCAAAACTATGGCAAGCTGCGAGGTGCCCTCAGCCCGCCTGCCTCTAGCCAAGCACTAGAAGGCCTCGACCCCGCCTCTCTGTGCATTATTCCCTTAGTAAAACACATTTTATGTAGCAATATTTGTGGGGAAAAAATGTAATGATGGTGAGAGGTGAGGGTGGGAAGTGACATCCAAGAGTGGGTAGTTAGATACAGGTAAGAATGGGTATGGACAGGTGAAGGCAAAATAGTATCAAAGAGGAATTATTAGGTGTAAAATTCATGATAGACATAATTGCTGACCATGAGAAGCTGATCAAATTTTCCCTGATCAGCTAAATCAGTTACAAAGATATGGGCCCAGGTAAGGGTAGGTTGTCTCTGATGAGAGTTGATAGGTATAGTTAGGACAGTTTTTTTTTGGTTAGTTTTAACGCCTGTCCATCTATTTTAACAAACTGCACAAGGTAAAACCATAGAACTGTACGCAAAGGGAAGGCTGACTCCCACGTCACCTAGTGGATTACATCACGAAACTCCCATTTTTCGCAGCGCCCCCACCACATTAGAGAGAAGATAGTCCAACATGGCGGCAAGTATGACGTTGTGCAGAGTTTTGAGGTAAGTGAACCTATGTTTTTCTGTTTCTCTGAAATATTCACACTTACACAGTTTAGGAATATATCACCCTTCGGGCTCATGCAGCACATTTTTCTTTTAAAAAAATTGTAAATTATACGCCTAGAATTGTGAATTATAGAATGCTTGGGGCACTGGTGTTAAGACGCTATCCTCCAAAAGACGCTATCCAACAAAATTTGTCCAAATATGTTAAGTAATCTGCTATCCTACAAAAGATGCTATCCAACAAAATTTTGTCACTTAGCATCTTTTTGTAGGATAGCATCATCACAAGCTGCTAAGCTACAAAAACACCGCTAAGTGACAAAAACTGTAATAGTTGTAAGTAATAATTAAAGAACCAAGTGACAAAAAGGCACTATTTGACAAAATAGGATTTTTTGTAACTTAGTGTCACCCTTAATGACGAATAAAAACTTTTTGTTGGATAGCATCCTTTTGTAGGATAGCAGCATGATCAGAATGCTATCCTACAAATTTTTTTGTTGGATAGCATTATTTGTAGGATAGCATCTTTAGCCTGATGCTAAGTGACAAATGTAAACCTTTTGCTGGATAGGGTCCTTTTGTAGGATAGTGTCTTAACAACTGTAGCTATTACCATATGCACATGGTTATAAATGCTAGTATAAAAATGTAAATGTATTTTTTTCCAGAGTTTGTGGCTACAAAATACAGTGATGTCAGTACTTCCCCTTCTGCTCAGCTTACACAGATTACAAAGTCAACCACTGCCTGGTCTGAAATATGGCTGCACCATGGGCCTGTTTCACACGTTTTTGTGGCCAGGTGCACTATTTTAAAAGGTGTGCACCTTAAAATTGCACAGTTCTGAGATGAATATATTTGGGTGCAAAGACAGCCTCAGTCGCAAATTTTCCAAAATAAAGTTTGGATATATATATTTGAGATTCTCTTTAAAACAATGATTTGAAAATGAAATTGGTATTTGTACCCTACCACAGATAGCTGATTTATAGTATTTTAAGCACCTGCAGGCTAATTTTGACCAATTTTGTAGACAAAACCCCTGGAAAAACTGTAGAAAAGACAAAGATAGATGTATGCTATGATTCATTTTGAATAAAACTACACATGTAAATCAATGCGTGATATTTCATGCGTGATATTTCATTTTGATTCGTTGAAAGGTTGAATTGAAGGAAGCACAAAAATTTGGTACATGCATACCTCTGTCAAATCTCTCCAAAGCCCGGCGCACCCGGCGCATGCCGGGCTGTAGGTCCCTCGCGTCGGGCTGCGATTTTCACACCCAAAAAAAAAAAATTTCGATGTTTTAGCACCAATTCTTTCAGTGTTTTTACATAGAAATCTATTAATTTTCCAATCCATCTACTATAGGCCTATAAAGAAAAATACGAAATTATTTCTTTGTTCTTAGCACAAATTGTTAACTAAATAAGTGATTAAGATAGTGGCATTCTGCTTTTGAAATCGCCCACTGGTGTCTAAAATAAATTTTCTTTTCGAGGATACAACCCCCAACTCATGTACATACTAAGTACTTGGACTTCCCAACGAGTATTGACAGAAGAGAGGCATATGTAGCTTTGGGGCCTGGGGGGGCTGTTGGGGCTCTTTTTGGGGCGCCTGTCCCGAGCTTACGTTCGAGATTAACATGGGTCATTAGCACCACTCTGATATACAGGGGGGGGATGGGTGGTGGGATTGAAAGGACAGATGATCTCCAGGGCCTGACATAGGGTCAGGTTATTATTTAATGACTTGATGAGGGGATGGTTGGCCACCAGTCCCATAATTGTTCTATATATAAAATTGTTTCTGACTTTTAATATTGGAAAATAAGATAGGCCCTATTATCATAAGCAGTGTCCGAAATTAAGGTGCGCCCTGCACCCGGTGCGCACATTTTCACAGCCGGGTGTACGATTTTTTGAGGTATGCACCCGTAATGTGCACAATTTTCAAGGTTTCTATCATTACTACATATCCAGAGGGTGCATAGTACCATAGAATGACTCAGATTGCATGAATGAGAGGTCATATTTTCAAAATTTTCCTAGGGGTGGCCCCCCATGGGAGTGCCTCAGGGGGCACCCCTCCCATACTCTCCCTGTTGCTGCATTCACTGCAACTAGTGCGCCGGGCTGTAAAATTTTCCTGGGGAGAACCCTGTACCAGCCAGTGGCATTTCGCCAAACTGTGCCCAAGTTGGAAGACCAGAGGAACTGCTTTAAAGGTAGCACTGATTGGTCAATGACAAGTTGGGAATGATAAACAAATATAGAAGTTATATTATAGTTGTTAGGCACTTATCAAACTCGTGTTTTAGTTCACCCTTTCATGTATTACATTCATGCTTATAACTTTTTGTACAATTTTCATTGTATAGGCCTAATTATGGTAGCAGCTTTGTATGGAAATTATCTCTAATTAACGTACATTTCAAATTTAACTTTTAGACCTTTTCTGCTTTGTATAGGTACATATTTTTCGGCATTCTGCTGTAAACAATCTAAAATGTATTGCAGTGTTCGAGATTTAGGGTGCACCCTGCACCTGGTGGACACAATTTGGCTGCAGGGTACAACCAAAAACAGGGTGCCCACACTTTAAAAAAAATCAATTTAAGACCTTTTTAAGACCTATTTAAGACCCAAATCTGACCAACTTCGGATGTATGGCGACAATGCATCCACAATGGCTCTTTGTAAATGCCCATTTAGTCCACCAGTCATTTTTACCTAGGTATCCCCGGCATACCTGAGGCAGAGGGGGCAGTGGGAGGTGAGAGGGTTAAGGGAAAGGTGCTAGTAGCCCAGTTACATGCCCCAGTGCACAACAACAAAAGACCAATTCAAATCCAGTATGCCTCCTTTGATGCCTTACTTGTATTACATTTATATGATTATATTTAGGGAATAATACACAGAGGGGTGGGGTCGAGGCCTTCTAGTGCTTGGCTAGAGGCACGGGGGCTGATCGAGACCCGACCCGAGTGCGTTATTCACGTTATAACATGGAGAATTGTATCAACATATCATCTAAATTTATCAAAATAGTATCTAAATGTATCAAAATTCGATTCTCCTAGCAACATAGCAATGCAACGTAGCAACACAACGTAGCAACACAACGTAGCAACGCATAGCAACGTGACCGACTTATCTTAATGCTGTGCTTTGATTAGATGTTATCTATGTGCCCATGGAGAGGTGTTTTCTAGCTCAGGTTATAACACGGCAAGGAGGTAGCAACGTGTCGATCTAGACATCTGTGCATTGTAAACATCAGTGTAAAAATTGTTGTAATGCTTTATTCAGCACAAAACTTTAGAAATGAGTGTCAGATGATATACTAAACATAAAACATGTTAAAATATAATAATTTCTACTAAATAAAAGCATTTTCAAACGTTTTTCAAGTTGCTAGCTTCCCGTGCATGTATCCTGAGCTAGAAAACAGCTCACTATGGTAACATTAACTCCATCCAATCAAAGCGTTGCATTATCAAATGTAGGTCAGCATGTCGAATTTAAGAACTGCCCGTGTTACTGTGTCAACTTTAGTGGTCCACACCCAATCTCATGGTAATCAACTTTAGTGGTCCACCCCCAATCACATGGTAATGCATTGTCAAATTTAAAGGGACATGCTCGTCCGTGAGTTCACTGAGATAAGTCCGCTGACGTTAGCCCCCAATCTCATGGTAATCAACTTTAGTAGTCCACCCCCAATCACATGGTAATGCCTTGTCACATCTAAAGGGACATGCTCGTCCGTGAGTTCACTTAGATAAGTCCGCCGACGTTAGCCTAGCAACAGGGTCACTGGGGACGTATTTTGCCCTTTCAGAACGTCATACCTGAAACGTCACTGGTCACGTCGCGAATTTGGACTTACAACTTATCAAAATACATCGGTCTCATGGACGCAAACGTCCCTTTAAGAAGATCACTATATATCCTTTATCAGAGCATTGCCTTGTTTAAACAACAAAAGAACTCTGGGTATTCAGTGCTATTATTGGCAATCCAGCTTCCAGAGGATAAGGATGTATTAAAATTGTATACATACATGGGAGCAAAACCACATGTATACAGCACCCAGGAGCACTGATCACAAAATGACCGGAAAATATTCCTAAATATTCTGTGTCCTTTTCCCATGACACATATCAGAACTAGTTTATAGCTTATCACAGGGCCACCTGGAGGAGGGTGGTCAATGGACCAATCGGAACCAAAAGCCTATGATTGCCCTCAACCAATAATCCAGAAAAACAATCCTCCATCCACTAGTCCAATAACGTACTTTGCGATTTTATGAAACTTAACAAAGTGAACTTAATTATATCAATGTAAAATGTTTTCATATCTAGGTATGATGACAAAGCAAGAAAGGAGAAACAAAAGGGGAAGAATGTCAAGTGGGACAAAGATGGTGTCCCTTTCACCAATGACCGGAACCGTGTTCTCTGCTGTCAGTATGGCAAGGCTCACAGCAGGCCAGAGAAAAAAGATCAGGTAACAAATACATCTTTAAGTTCAAGCCATTTGAAAACTAAAATGTTTTGTCTAAAAGAAAAGGTCTATATTTTCTGGTTGTAAATGGAAACTATATTATGGCTATGTATTTAACAGAAGTTTCCTGATATGACCTCATAATTTGACACGTTTTACTGCCTTCCCTCCCAAGCTCTGTAGAAAGATAGTTTTCCTAGCCTGTAATTCGGAGTTAAGCAAACTGTTATCTGATTTAAAAAGGAACATTTTAATAATTACATTTTACATAAAATTTTATTTAACTTAAGAGCGTGGACCATTCTTACGAAAGGACCAAGAGATTTCGTATACAACCATCCAGGAAAGTAGACTGCGATGCCAAGATTACCATCAAATACTTGACAAAGTAAGGTCTAAACTTGCAAGTTGTTCTTCATTCTCATAGAACTCTCAGAATATTTATATGAAATCAAGAAGGCGATGCTTATATTTATAATTTGGTAGAAAGAAAGGCACCACCCAATAAGGGGTGAAATAAAGACTTTTAATTCCAGAGAATGAAAAAAGTTGCATTAATTCTCTGATTCCATGAATATCTGGAACTGCACCATATGTGTTTGCTCTGAAAGAATCTGCTTTGGAAAACATAAAACTGCAGTGTGGCCTAAGTAACTACATGTACAGTTGGCCTTATTGCAAGATCCTGACCTGTCACATCTCCCACCCCCTTTATGAACATACTGATACAGTTTTAATACTTTAAGTGTCATGACAAGCTATCAATAGTTCACCCATTACTTTTCAGATATGATGACTACCGAACCGGCCAAAATCGGCAAGAAAGAGCCAAAAGGGCTGAACAAATACGCAGTAATGAGGCTGTTGGTAGAGTGGCAATTGAAGTTAGGTTGCCCCAGAGTAATCAGCACAAAAATCACACCCTCAGTGAAGAGAGTGGTTTTGCACGGAGGCTCCGCCCAGAATTGAAAGCAAAAGTCACTGAGTATGTCCACAAAGGAATTGTGCGCGGGAATGTAGTGAGACAGCTTTTGCAATGTGAGGTGGAAGCTACAGCACCAAAAATAACAAAAGAAGATCGTGCATACTACCCGACTGCCAGGGATGTACAGAATTACATCCATGCTGCACTAGAAGGAAACAACAAATCTGGGCTTGACCAGGAGGATCTGGCAGAGAAAGTGAAGAAATGGTAGGTACCGTAATACCCCTAATTTAAGCCGCACCCTAATTTAAGCCGCACCCCATCTTTTGGATTTATGCTTGGGTAATATTTTCATAATATTTATCATGAGTTGCATTGGATTCAAGGTTGTATAAACCCCTGATTTAAGCCGCACCCTTAAAGTGGAGGCTTAACAGTCTCTTATTTCTGAAAGTAACCCTTATTTAAGCTGCGGCTTAAATTAGGGGTTTTACGGTAATTACCTCATTAAGTAAAATAGCCTGGGATAGTTGGTTTGAGTCATTCTAGTTCCTGGTACATCAGCACTAAACGTTATATGGAAATCAAGGAAATATTTTGAACTACTGGTGTTTTGGAGGTTGAGCTCACAGAATTTCTTTCATCTAATATAAGTTTGTACTTACATCGGGAAGCAAACTGTAAGCTATACGAAAGTAGTTCGCCAATGTCTACTGATAATATTTCTCTTTCACATAGGCAAGCATCGGACCCTTCTCACTGCCTGTTCCTGCGGAAGTGTGAAGAGGGGATCCCCTTTTTGTTCATCAGCCAGACGAAAATGCAACAAGAACTACTGAAACGATATGGGACGACAATTCTCATTGATGCAACGTACAAGACATCAAAGTACGATGTCCCATTATTTCTAGTCGTGGTTCGCACAAACTCTGGATATTTGACAGTGGCAGAGTTTATCCCAGAAACGGAGACAATAGCAGCCGTGGAGGAGGCCCTAAGGGTCATTAGTGACTGGAACGGAGGTTGGCAACCCCAGTTTGTACTCACTGACTACAGTGATGTACAGCTAGGGGCCATTGCGAATGCATTTCCTGAAACAAAAGCTTTTCTGTGCGCATTCCACCGAGAGCAGGCATGGGATCGGTGGTTCAGAAGGGGTGAGTGCATTCATGCTTTTTTGGAAATAAATTCAGGAACTTTTCAGTCAAGAAATTATAGAATGTAACACTCATTTGCATCTCAATGAGAACAATATTAACATACTATTTAACATACTTTTCATATTTTTGCCCGAACAATATTTGGATGTTTTGCAATGTTTGGATTTTTTGTTTAATGTCTTACACATTGACAAAAATGGCATTGTCAATACTTGACTGTGTTTGAATTATCTCTGCTAAACCAGCACAATGGCTCCTACTATTTCTATGATTAGACTATGCATTTTCCCAATTATCGTAGAATCACATGGTCTGAGCCAGGACCAACAAGAAGAGATCAAGGATATGTTGCGGAAAATAGCTAATGCAGTCACAGTAGAGGATGTTCGAACGGAAGTGTCCACATTGAGAGAGTCGGAGCTGTACAGAACGAACCAGTTGGTGGCACGTTACCTTGAAAGCCAATGGCTGAAGATTACTGAGGTAAGTTGAAAACACCTGGGTTGACAGTAACATCAATAGATAGAAAAGTAGAAGCATGATTCCTAACAGTGTATGTCCTTAGTATCACACAAAATTTGCCTTATAAAATATGGCATAAGGTAGTCAGGTTCTATTTTTTCAGAAATGGACTGCTGCCCACACACTTTGCATGGGACACAATAGGATCATTACAACAACTAATGGGGTGGAGTCCCTGCACCACTCATTAAAGGAACATCATCTCAGGGTGAAGGGTGTCGGTACAGTGTCATCCGTAGCAGAGGTTCTGGTGACGTCGTTTGTCCCGGACTTGATGATGACGTACAAACAAGCCAACTACAAGGCCACAGACGAGTACCGCGCATACAATGCAGCCATACCAGAATATCTCCACAACAGATTCGTACTAGATGGACGCACATTTGTAAAAAAAAAAAAGAAGAAAAAAAGGACCCTTCTCCCCCCTTGATGTGCAAGGCCGCAAATCTGTAAATATAACACACTTAAAATTGGCATGTATTTCACATTAATTTCATTTTAGAAAATTTGATTAATACAATATTTGTAAATTTTAGGCCTGAAAATAGAAAACAGTGCCCCTATCTATAGTATAAAAGTGTACCGTTTTTCTGCCCAGTGTACAGTATTTTCAGGCCTGCCAACATTTTAGTATCTCTTATAAGGACAGAGGTCTAAAATTCATCTAAAAATCGGGACTTTTGGCTCTAAATCGGGACTCTCTAGGGTGAATCATAAATTACAAGCAAAAGACGTTTCTATCAAAAGTATTTTTTTTATTTCCAGGCTTAACCCTTAGTGCCTAGTAACATAATCTAATAATACTAATATTAGGCCTTGCATCGCATATTCCAGGCTAACATAGTGCATTTAGCATGAGTAATATCGCTCATGATACTTGAAATAAAAATAAGATAAATTGGAAATCTAAGAAAAAGGAAGTTTTATGTAGACTCTAGGTCCATATACGTTATCATTTTCAATTAAAACCCTTCTTGCTTTGTCTTATAGTGTAGACGATCATTGAGGATTATTATACATCATAAAATTCCACAAAATCTAATTTTGGTTTCGTAGTAATAATGATAGATCTATATTTCATATTTATAATTCAAATTTTGTTTGTATATATATGTGTCTTCAAAGGTGGCCTTCAATTTTATTTTGTCACTTAGATCCATCTTACAGGTATCTGCCTGGGGCATTTAATATCTTGTACCTTCAACCCTTCATGGATAGGCAGTGAAGATATATGTAACTATCTATTTAAGCAATTCTGGAGGGAAAATCCATGGAAATCCTGGCGAAATCAAGCAATCATGAATACAAACTTTGGGGTCTTAAGTGTCAGGGAATGTAGGAGGCGTTGGGATGTCATGACTGGTTTATTAACTTTAAAAAATCGGGACATATTTTACTCTCATCAGGACAGTCGGGACAGAGTCAGAGGTTAAAAATCGGGACTGTCCCGACCATATCAGGACTGTTGGCAGGCCTGTATTTTCCCTAGCTTTGTACCAGAGAGGGCCGGTCAAATGTTGGCAGGCCTCGGCAGAATTTACACAAATTTTGTGCCAAACATTGACTGTATGGTGGAATACGACCTTAACCCTTTGCTGACGGCACCAAAACGGATTTTATCAAGGAGAATGACCACACACAATTTCAATTCTTGATTATGATATTCTAGAAGAGTATTTGACCATAAAGTTATATGCCATTATGTAACATATATAATAACAGGTTTTAGACAATATATTGACATATTTAATTTTCGTTGCCATGGTAACCATAGGACATTCTAAGCAGTAATGAAATTTCCAAGAAAATGTGTAAATTTAAGTCAATTTCCTAAAAAATGCTCCAAAATCTGAAGAAATATTTATTTTAGAAAAGAAAAGTGAATTGATAAATTGTTCTCCAAGTTATTACCTCTCAATTGGTACCATAGTGTTATAACTTTCTTTACTTTTTATGTACCACATGTAAACAGGATGATAGGCATGTCATACTCGAAAAGTCATGAAATTTCCATTATTCACAGTTATTCACAACAATAAATGTAATTAAAGTAGTGAAAATGCAAATAAAAAAGACAATTTTTTAAATATATCAATTAAGTCCATTTACTGAATGGTTGTGCACCATATTAACTTATCAAATGATCATAGCTTCAGCAAATTCTGAAAATAACAGTCAAAACTATAAAAAATGTATAATCTAATGGGCGGCCATCTTGAATTTGCATAAAAATGGCTGATTTGTGAGCATTTTTGCAGAATAAGAGGGTTGAATTATTTTGAAATCAGCCTAAAGCAAATAAAAGTTAACGTTGCTAAAGCTTAAAAAGTCTTTACCTATAAAAATTGTGAGTAAGTTATGAGCATTTGGAATGAAAATCATGTATTTTGAATTATTATAAAGGCTTTTTAATCTTAAATATTCTAATATTTTATAGGTGATTTAAGGTGGCCCTATTAATGACATGTCAAATTTACCCAATGTACCATGAATCAAAGTGCCAGAATATTAATACTGAGGTATTTATGAGCATAAGATGATAAGATATATGTTTCTCAATATATCCAGTAAATATAATTCAAAAATTAACATTGGGGTATGAAAATTATAGAAATTAAAGCCTAATTAATGACCATCGATCATATATGATCGATTTCCTATGGGGCCGTCAGGAAAGGGTTAAGGGACTCCTGAGGGTACCCCCAACGGGACCTATGGACGGGAACCTATGCGCGAGGGTACTTACAGACCTGAATTCCGTAATTGACGGCCGAAAAAACGTGTAATTATGGGTCTAGATGGGTCTAGAACCCTAAATTCGAAGATAGAAGAGAATATAGGCTTTCCGAAAATGTAAAGTTTATCGAAATTGACCCAGTAGAACTGCTGTAACAAGAGGAAGTTTCAACAGTCATACTCCGTCATACTCAGGCGTTCAGTCCACTGGCTGGCATGCCTGCCGGCGCCAATGCCAGTCACTAGTTTTTCCCCCTTAGATTGCAATGAACGGCTGTGACATCTGTTAAAATGAATGACATTCTTTAGTAAATATATTGGTGAGAATGTCTGACAAGTGTGACAATGTATTTCTTACATAAACAACATAAACTCCTCGAAAAACCTACCTGATTACTCCTAATCCACCTTGCTCTGCCGCCAAGCCAGAGCAGATTGTAATGTGTGTACAGAAAGTGATGACGTCACGCGTAGTTCCCATATAATCCGCCAGGTGGCGCGCCGGTCGCTCCCGAAGATTGCTCTGGCTTTTAGCTCCTCCCTTCGCCCATCCGCCGCGAGAGGCCCGTCCAGGATGCAGCACGTCGGGAAATTTGTTGGAAAACTGGCTGTTCTCCGTAGGTCAAAGTTATTTCTCAATATTTGTGATGTTTATGTTTTCCTCGTATTATTTAATGTGTGATTTTATTGCCTCGATTTGTTCTGAAACTAATTACGTGGTATAAAAGTATTGCCATCAAACAGGAGAGACACTTGACCGTGTATTTTGGTATTATCGCCCATAGGCTATGCTATCACTTTCGCTCCCACTACATAGGCGCGACAGGGTGGTCTTAATACTACTTATGATTACTTTGATTGGTATTCTCATGACTTATTGGGTAGCCGTGGCCATAAAAACAACGATCAGCATTAACCATTTCCAGTAGACTGCGTCGGGAAGCCACAATTTTTATGTTTTAATGACTTGGGAAATATCAATTAGATCTAATCTTTGTAATGACCTGTATTTCCTAGACAATTACTACAATATAATACATAGAGTCTAGCATATATCAATAGAAAACATATAACCCCAAGAGTCTAGATTTATCATGGGTATTACAAAATTGAATTTTCTGGTCAAAGGATCAGGTCATTCTGTACTAATGGCTTAGTACTTTTAATATATTGTCATGTTATCTAATCCAACAAGGATCAGGCTTAGCAAGTCTACTTCTAGTCTACTCTTAGAAAGAAATATCTTGCGCTCCTAGCGCCACCTGTTAACCAGTATAAAAGGTGTTGCAAAGTGGGGAGCAGTTAGTTTTAGTGAGAATGTCAGCTAAGTAAGTTTAGCCAAGGAGTTATACTTGGAGTAAGTACATCGGCTCCGTGTAACAGACTGGAGTTTACCAATACCCATTACCTCGGACATAGGATTGTGATAGAGCTGAGTACTAGAATGGTCTAGAAGGTGTTGGAGCAACTCGTGTTCTAAATGTGGTTGATTGCTGATAGGAGATGGGAGGTGGACTGATGAAGACTTATACATGGTGGCTTTGACTCGGGATGAGATGTTTATTGAATAAAACCCTTTCATATTAAGAAGCTCCCTCATCGTTCATTTCTTTTGAACTATTGGGAAGTGAACGGACAAACTTTAAACGCAGTCTGAATTACTCAGGCATTCTGGAAAAACAACTCATGAAGACTTGGATATACACGAACCTTACGCAGTCTTAAATCAAACATTAACAATAGTTCATTTGGTGGAGAACCCGGGTAAATTAGAAATAATTAAAATTAATAAAGAAGACGTGCGGCTTCAGAGTTGACCGCCGTCGAGAGAAAAAAAAAAAAAAAAAATGAAATACTAGTCTTGACCGCCGTCGTGGCGCTAAAAAGTAACTGGGTCTCCGCTCAACAGTTGAGCTGAAGAAGGGGGACACGGTCTACTAATTCCCTAACGAACGACTGCAAAAAACTTAGTTGACACCCAGAGCTAATAGTCTACCCAATCTATTAGAAAGAAACTAAAATTCTAAGGTTGTCTTGAGTACTAACACATTCCTGCCCCGCGTGCGCATAGTTAGGATAAGCTGGGGGCGGAGTTTTTTCAGGAGTAGTCTTGACTCTCCACAAGAAAAACGGGCATAGACCTGAACAAGAAGACGGGTTTAACCTGATACTATACTTCAGCAAAAGCCCGGACTAGGTGCTGTCTGGAAGTGATGATCTAAAGAGATGCATTTAAATGTCTCTATAATTTAAAGGGGGGGTAGGCTGCATATTAAAAAGAAGTATGCAGTTTGCTCCCAATTATAACAATGGGAAACTCGGTGCTGCCCATTCTGGTCCTATGAATGGGAAGGTACCGACAAACCACGTGTAACTAATGAGGACCGGGAATCAGATCAGAAATGAACCTGAGTCTGAGACCCGATCCTCTAGTGATAACTAATGAGGAACGAATAATCTCAACCTCCTTTGTACAGTTAGTACTTAATGTCCTTTAATGACATTTATACCTTACGGAATGAAACGCTACCCCCACCGCTTGTCATGTTGGTTTTCCCCATGTGATGTAAAGTATAGGGTAGACAGTAGGGTGTTACTGTTAACATAGGTATAATATCTATTCAGTGAACCGTTTGGAGTTAGGGGCGCACCTGTTTGCATTGTTAGAAGGGCGCCACTACCCAATATAAAGTGGAACTCGGTCTTCAAACCCCAGGTTGAATGTAGGGGGTGAACGCCGAGCTACCACCTGTAACTAACAAAGAGGGAAGGAATTTTGTCTTAACATAATCATTCAATGAGAACAAACTGTGGTTTTAAAACGGATGCTTCACAAAATGGAGTCAAATATGTTAGAACAGTTGTCACCCTTGAGGGGGGTGTTAACTTGTTTACATATAAATCCTTGAAGTGTATTGGGTAATTATTCTAACACACTGTACAGAAAGAGTGTTGTCAAGAGTATTGACTCTTGTAAAAAAAAAAAAAAAAAAAAGTGGCCTCTTAAGGTAAACCACCAGGGATCCAATTCCTATCATTATTCTTATCTCCCCATGAGATCGGTCAGGGAACCTGAGCGGGACAGTTTTGCATCACATCTCGAGCACTCATGGGGCCTTTGCAGATGGATGTTCTTGTGACGGCTCAGCCCCGACCTGTGGGCATAGGCTTTCACACATTCATCGCAAAGATATCACTGTCTGAGGTGTTTGGCAACCTCAGGCACCGATAAGCGTGGCCTCTGTGTTCAATGGAGCGGTGCCTACTAAGGCCTGATCTATGAACGTACGAACTCCCGCAGTGTTCACACGTGTATCTCTGCTTGTGGCGCTTGGTAATCCTTGTGGTTTGGGTGCCTTTCTAGCTCTTAATAAGGACACCATTCCCTCTCTCACAATGACACATCCAGAATCTTCGTCCGAGAGTTCATTCAGTGTCCTGGAGGCTTCATCACGGTCTCCTCACAGTAATATTTTTTCCTCTTCTGGACGATTCTGTACAATATTACTCGCTATAAAATTTATTCTAACACTATGACACTGACGACGTCTTGTCGTTAGACTCAACATGGGAAGGGTATTGGTGGTTCTTACCACTCCCTCTCAAACTTACCTTGGAGTCGCCAACAATTCGTTGAACGGCTCCACCTGTGGTGTCGCCTCACGTGGCCGACACGTCAATCTTTTCAGTACCCTGTAAGGGGAACTACTCATCAAAGAATTCTGTCACAGCCAATCTAATGCTGGGCAGTCTGGACCAAAATACTTGGTCACCTACTGTCACTCTAAACTTACCAGGTGAACACCCTAGGAAGCGTTTGTTACCTAGGGCACCCCATGTGAATTGTTTCCAATGTAGACATTTACACTAATGTCCTGTACGAATAGCGACTAAACAAAGAATTCTGTTACAGCAAATCTAGTGTTGTACAACTCAGACCGGAATCTCTGGTCACCCATACCTGATTCCACATGTGCAGTGTCAGTCCCCAACAGTTAATAGTATCAAATAATATCGGAATACCAATACAATACAAATCACCCACACTCCAGGAAGCTTAACTTAAATCGGTAATGTCAACAAACCGCTAGTCAGAAAAACCCTCTATTATCGCCCAACCACGCGCGAGGTAAAATGCTTGATCATGTTCGCCTAAACAATCCTCCCACTAAAATTATATAGCCTGACGCTTTTCAGTGCCAACCGTGTCACATTGCTTCATTTACATCACCCTAACATACCGCAGGACCTGGAAAAGATAATAAGTTTAGTACGCCAGATCCTAGTTCTCAGCCCGCGTCCACCATCTTGAAACCAAAAGTAAACACTAGGTGGCCGCCCATACTACCCGTTACAAAAATCACCAGCAAAACACAGTTTCTGGTTCCGGGAGTGACATCAGCTTCCGGAATACGACAACGTGAAGGCGGACTGAGAAAATTGGCGAAGAAATCCTGACCAACAATCTCCTTAAAATTCAACAGTTAGTAGCCTACCTAACATGCCAAGAACTGTAGAAAGAAGACCAAACTTACCCGGTCTCGGAGCGGTCCGGACGAGGGGCCGGCTCTACGAGGAGGGCGGTGTCCGACGACAAGCCAGCAGGGCGGTGAAAATGTCTGTGTCCTCCCATGTGAACAGTCTGGAGCTCCGTCAAAAGTGTGATCTGCTCCTCTTGGATATATGAACTTAGGTGTACCAATCACTGGCCGGGAATTGGATCGGCAGAATCATTTGGCGAAACCAACCCGGAAAATTAAGTGTTCTAGGCATAGGCCGGGAATTAAATCATAAAATCACTTGGGAAAATCAATATAAATCATTATGTACAAGGTAGTGCCGACGGTCTAACGGGGGGCTAAGGGCAGGCGGGCAATCACGCGGCCTAGTGCCCTGGCCCACCGACGGAGGATACGGGCGGACGGCATATAGCCGTCCACCAATCCCCTAAAATCATTGATGTTCATTAAACCGTCCGCTGCAGACCGGGTCATATGCAGGGCTTGTCCAGTGTGGATAGTCGGTACGCCGTACCAGTCGTTCGCGCGTTGTACTTCGCGACCAATCTTTGGGGCGAGCCGATTAACCCATTTTTGAAGCGACCCGTCGCTGTCGGTGAGGTCCCAGAGACGGGCGTCGAATCCGGAGGGTGTTGCCAAAATAAAGGTGGATGAAATTGGATGGGATCGTATATTCAGGAAGGCTCTGTTGAATAGTTCGGAATAAAATCTCACGGCTTCTTCGGGGCGGATAAACAGTGGAATGAACAGGTCCAGCTCCTGATCCCATGTAAGGATGTCCAGTAAGTTTGTCACTACAATTAAGATATCTTCTGGGTGAAGGACATGATGGGCGAAAGCAAAACCAGCCAACTCGGCGGTCGTTGCTTCGACGCAAGGATGAATCACACAGCTGTTGCCGGAATCCTTCAGGAGCAGATCAGGGTAATCCTGAAGACCGGCTTCTCGGTCGGAGCAGAATACTGCTACTCGGGCCATACTTCTTCGTAAAAAGGATAAAGTGTTGCGAGACAAAAACAAAACCACGTCTGTCCTCTGAAAAACGACCGTCGGCACTGATTAAAATGACGTCAAAACGAGGCTAATTTGGGAAACCCCTTTTTGGTCCAAAAGATCCAAATTTTGAAATCGGCTAGCATGATCAAACCATCGTATAATTTTTTACAAAATCTGTGCTAAACTAAAGTTTAGGTCCCCAACCAACATAATCAAGCGACAGAATTAATTTAGATCGGCCTAAAATATCAGGTCGAACCATCAAACTTGCAAATTTGTTCGGAAGAGAAATTTGCCATCCGGGCGCTTCGCGCCTGGGGGAATCAAATCGAGGTCAAACCCTGGAGGGGAATTCTAGTCAAGCGTCCCACTAAGTACACATGTACTAAGCATGACTGGTGGGCGCGCGACGCGGATGATAATATTTTCTAGACCCAACTGCAGAATGCTACTAGATTCAATGCAGGGACCTTGTATTTATTGTACATAATGTTGTTCTGGTTGAAATTTGATTGAAATTTGACACGTATTGTATAATGAACTTCGTTCGTTCAAAATGTCCGAATCCTCTGTATTGACTTATGTTGTGTTAAAATGTCCTACAATTTGGATTTGATGTGTGCTTGTTACTCTTAAAGGGTTAAGACAACTTTACATTGTACATATGTTGAGTTCTGTTGACTCGTGTTACAAATTATAAATATCAGAAACTGTATACATATGTACTAAGTCAAAAAACTGACAATCATCACTTGATCTGGTCACCTTATGCACGAGTGACACAATTCTTAAACAGACAATAATAGGAGATCTTCCTAAAAACCTTCATGTTCATGAACATTTTCACTGATCTCAAGTCTTAACATAGACTACTGGAAATGTACTTATGTATTAAGTAAAACTGAATGTATCTTTGTTTACAATCTTCAAATGAACAAAAGAACTTGATTATCATCACACTGTGTTGAATGTACCACGAGAGTCAGGGCCACCCCCACATTGGTTTCTTCATGTTAGGAAACAATAATAACAAATATATCCAATCATCAAATTTGGAAACGTTATCCCATTTGATTGAAATTTCCATTCGGTTTGAGCTATGTCGTCCACCTCCTTAAACTCAAACACCTGACCGCCGTCGAATGTACTAATGGCTTAGTACTTTTAATATATTGTCATGTTATCTAATCCAACAAGGATCAGGCTTAGCAAGTCTACTTCTAGTCTACTCTTAGAAAGAAATATCTTGCGCTCCTAGCGCCACCTGTTAACCAGTATAAAAGGTGTTGCAAAGTGGGGAGCAGTTAGTTTTAGTGAGAATGTCAGCTAAGTAAGTTTAGCCAAGGAGTTATACTTGGAGTAAGTACATCGGCTCCGTGTAACAGACTGGAGTTTACCAATACCCATTACCTCGGACATAGGATTGTGATAGAGCTGAGTACTAGAATGGTCTAGAAGGTGTTGGAGCAACTCGTGTTCTAAATGTGGTTGATTGCTGATAGGAGATGGGAGGTGGACTGATGAAGACTTATACATGGTGGCTTTGACTCGGGATGAGATGTTTATTGAATAAAACCCTTTCATATTAAGAAGCTCCCTCATCGTTCATTTCTTTTGAACTATTGGGAAGTGAACGGACAAACTTTAAACGCAGTCTGAATTACTCAGGCATTCTGGAAAAACAACTCATGAAGACTTGGATATACACGAACCTTACGCAGTCTTAAATCAAACATTAACAATAGTTCAATTCAGGTTAAAGTGAATTAACAAATTTGATGAAAAAATGGAATTTTTTGTTCATTTTTCAGAAAATCAAACAAAAAGGGTTACTTATTGATTTTCTTAGAGAATTTTGAATTGAAAAAAATTGAAACAATGACAACTTTTAAATACTTTCTTTTTTTATTCTATAATAATATGTACCGCCAATTTAAAAAAAAATTGTCAATGGATAGAATGTTGGTTTGATGTGAAAATGTGTAAAAAATAATCCATGATCCACTCCTAATTATCAATGCCCGGTACATAAGTTCTGGAAAGACCCAAAATCATGCACATGTGAGCGACATTTCCACTCTCCTTGCAAGATCCGCCGCTGGACAATCTCTAACTTGCCCACCTCGCCAATAGTAGATATTATAAGATATTTTAAGCATAAGAGTCTGCCTCTGTTTGTATAGTTGTGGGTGACGTGGCTCTTCCCTTTCAGTTTTTCTAATATTCCCACTGACAAGGATTGGGTAAAAAAATCCCACTAAAATATGGTAAAGATTTTCAACCTATATTCTGCCTCTTTTTGTACTTAATTTTGTCTATTAATTTTTATCCACAGGGACTTCACTCCTAGTGACCAACCATTGGAAGGACCATGGGAAACACTCTGTCGTCCGGCTTATTTGGTGACCGTCCCACTGAACCGACATGGTCCCCGAACATTGCGCCCGATCAGCCCGAGAGATTTAACAATGTGAACCGACCCTACTCGGTGCAGATGAGGGAGATGGTGGTGCAGTTCGCTGTGCCACTCTTCTTCATCGCTGCATTTGGTAAGAGCGTGTTTTTCTTTTTCACTATTTTCACAGGAATGCTTTCTGTAAGTGGTGGGTGTTTGTGGGTTTTCAGCGTGGGATACATATACATGTATTAGAATGGAAATCTAATTTCCTAATTTTTAATGGCATTTAAGGTTTTTAAAACGCGTGACAGATGCGAAAAATATAGTTTAGTTTGGAAAAACTTGTTTAGAGCCAGCCGATAGGAATCAGCTTTTATGTATGGGATAAGTTTTTCCCCAAGGGCCTCTGCATGTCCATGTTTGGTCAAACTCAAAGTCCTACAATTATGTTCCCAATATACAACCTCCTGGAATTCACTGTAAGAAACCTTTTTGTTACGGTCTTTCTGAGCTTCAAAGCTCTGGTTATTTTGACCACGGAAATCTTCAAGAATTCGCCAAGGGTCTTAGCTATTGATCTATCCCAAGTTTTATGGCTTTTTCCTGTGGTAAACTATAAGCCGAGATCATACTTTAAAACCATACTTAATTCAATGCATGATGTATCCCAGAGGGTATTATTTATCTATGTTTTTGTTTTCAGCCACAAACTATAGATCTGGGACACAAGAAACAGCTCAAAAACCTGAACATTTTCTGTCACCTCCTGTTATTTCATCTTTTCCTATGTTCTCATGAATTCACGAAAATGCAACCCTTATGGCACATTCAAAGTGCAATGACAATATGTGTCCTGTTAATGTACAACACTTCATAAAAATTATCACTAATTTTCTATTTAGCCTGAACTCGTAACTATTGCCATGTCACAATAAAAGTAACACAAAATGAGCTGTTTCTTGCTGACGAGATCTATAGGGCATAGCATTTGAAGTTGGTCTCGGAGCATTTAAAGGAACAGTCAATCAATTGCATACGCATCAAGGGAGAGGGGGGCGGGGCTAACGAAATTCTAGATCTATTATGTGCAAGTCAGGCTAAGGGGGTGAGGGGGTGGTCCAGAATTCAGGAGGAATTGCCATACATACTTACTTTATGGAGAGTCCCTAATGTTTTTAAGTCGCGACTCCACAGTAAGTCCCCAATAGTAATAAAACTCTCCACGTTTCTGTTGTAGCCGCTCGTGAAAGCCTTCACAGGACGAAGGAGAGTGACTTGTCGGCCCGCCTGGAGGGGGCGCTGCGCAGGTCTCAGCAAGAACGTGACGACGAACGAGACGCGCCCACAATGCACCGCGACCACCAGGTGGTCAAGGACCGTCTGCGTGACGTCATAGCCAGCGTCGAGACAGAGGCAGAACAGAAGCGCCAGCAAAACCTGGAGACGATCAATTTATATGACAAGAGCCTCAAAGAAATAATGCACATCAAATGCAGTCTGTTCAAAAAGAAAGGAAAGCGCGAAAAAATGGAGGAACAATTAGTAAAACAACTTGACACTCAAAATGCCGATTTGTATGGGATTGCGACGTACTCTGACGTTCAGAATGTGATAAAGCATGACGCCCACTTCTGTGGGGACAGTAAGGAGACGAACGGGAGGTTGAGACAGCTGTACGTACAGAACTGGAAACTCCAACTGCAGCTGGAGAAGCAAAGATCTGTGTTAAGAAAAATTAAAGAAGTGATTTACCCAAAAGAATGATAATCATAAGAGATAATCTCGAAAAGTGAATTGTGATAGATCGTTTTAGGACCAATCTGCTGATTTTTGTCATTTTTCTTTATTTGTTATCTTTCTTCAAAAAAGTATTATGACAATCATGAAAGTTTGACCGAAATAGATGATTTTAGGGCCTTAATGGATCTAAATCGATCAAGAGAGCTATATGATTGGACGAGGTGAAACACAAGATCTAAAGATCTTAGTTAACCTGTAGAAATAATTAATTGGTTTAAAAGAATGCGAGTTCTCCAAAGGTTGAGACCAAAACTTTCCTCAGGCATTCCCCTCAATCTTTATAAGAACAAAGTAGTAACTGATTATTTCGATCCGTTCTATCCCACTTAGATTGCCTTTTTCGGAATGTTTTATATTTTGTTGTGCTCGAATTGCTTTTCACACAGAATGTTATGAAAATATCATTATTGTTGTTCCAAGTAGGAAGAGAAATGTATAAATAGTTCATCCTGTTCATTGTCCCACTCTTGTTAAAATTGGTGACATTTTCCTGATTACATGACTGTATGGTATTAGATGCTAGTGCCAAGGCCTGTGGTTCTTCAAACATCGCCAAGCTTAGAACTCGGATTCTTTCAATCACTACTTAATCCCAGTCTTCTAACAACATCGTTTTGGTGATATAATCATGATACATTTCTCATTAACGAATGTGTAAAATTAACCACATGACAGAATTTTTATATACACCAGTATGTTTTTACTTGTGTAGTAACTATGTACAATATAATAATTTGTATAGCGACCATAGGGCAGGTAGACCAAGTGCTTCCCTTCTGTCCATCCTCTAATTAAATGACAGATCTACAATGGTGGTTGACGGGTCCGAAAACTTTTCTGGATGGCAATATCAAAGAACCTCATCCGCTAGAATTAAGTTGTCAGACTTAAGAATAATAAAAATACCTGTATACAGTGGTTCTCTAATATCTTTTTAATACTATCCTTTACTGGAAAAAAAACACATGTAGAGAAGCGTTGTATTATATATATATATATATATATATATATATATATTTATATTATATATATATTATATATATTATATATATATATATATATATATATATATATATATATATATATTCAGTCGTATTTCCATATGAGACTTTCATTACATGAAATCTTTGTCATGAAATCTTACATCACACGTATGAGTAGTTCTGGCTTTTACCACCAGATGACACCACGTTAATGTGTGTGAACATAGATGATGACTCCCAACGCACTTGAAGATCATTCAAAAATTGGCTATCATAGTTCATGAGATATCGCCAAATTTTGTTGAATTATGCAGGAAATAAGAAAATTTGCTTCAGGGTTAAACTCTAAAACATAAACCCAGAAGCTCTCAATCGACGGAATTGCTCGTCTGGTAGAAATACTGTAAATTGTTTAAAAGTTTAGTTTAATAAAACAACAACGTTGCAATTTAGGTTTCAAGTTAGACACGGGAGGGCTGCGCTATGATTTGCCCTATTTAGGCCTCAGTTCTATTTATGTCAATAGACGGGTAACTTTTTATTATTGCAAATAATTATACATTTAAAAAAGATTTTTTTTGGTGGGTAATCTGTATTATTTTACATGGAAATGTATGTACGCAATTGAACGTTCGTTTGATGTGAGATTTGTTCTCATTATCCTCATTGGGATACAACAAAGCTGATCGGTCACCATGCCAATAACATAATACTTTAATGAAAGGTAAATCGTTCGGTAAAAATCATTTGAGGAAGACATGGACAGAATGGAGACATTTCAAATTGATAAGCAATATTCCCGAGCAGTTTGAT
This sequence comes from Lepidonotus clava, assembly GCA_936440205.1. Classification (NCBI taxonomy): domain Eukaryota; kingdom Metazoa; phylum Annelida; class Polychaeta; order Phyllodocida; family Polynoidae; genus Lepidonotus; species Lepidonotus clava. The sequence continues at coordinate 41,399,802 of OW387138.1, read as the reverse complement.
TGCCTTTTCTATTTAGATAATATGTTCATCAATACAAATTGACATTCAAAGTCAAAGAAACTCATATTACCAGAGTATCGTATTGGTTTTTTTTCTTGAAATAAAAGGGCTTTTATAGGTATGCATCCAATGTCTAAAAGTGCTTCAGTTTTTCTGTGGACCAAAAAGACATAATCCGCGTGAATATCTGAATAAACAAACGAACTCAAGATCTATACAATATAATAATCGGAATACTCGCATAACTTAAATTATACACTTTTTTGTTAACCGTTCAATTAGTCTGATAGAAATGAAAAAGAATCTTATAAAGAAATGGTGAGTAATAAACATAAATTTCGGGCATATCCCATTGCAATTTAAACATGTTTCGCCACATTACAGTTATTTACTGTTCTGATTACTGTGAACCGGAGCAGGTTCCCAACTTCACAGGGAAAATTGAAGAAAACGTCCCTGTCAGGGAAAACAGGGACTTTGAAAACACATTGGGAACACACTGGGATTTCTGTTTGCCCAGTTTCAAGATTTTCAGATTTTTAGGATTTAGGAGATTGCAATTTTCGGGGGGGGGGGATTTCCCTGGAACTTTCTTTTAGACTTGAAATTGTAAAGAAAAAATAAAGAAAATAAAAGGAAAATCTGCCATAGCACAGTGAAAACCCAGTGAACTTTGAGTGGGGGCCCTGTCTGAATAACTGAGTCTGAGAAGGACCATTAATGACTCTTTGTGTCAGCAGTCCGCAGAACTAAGGCGGCTATTTCAGTCTCCAGGAAGGAAGAGACAAAAGACGGCTCATTTAGCTTCCGCAACTTCAAAAAAAAAACCAACACAAATTAGGTCAAAAGGAGCGCCTCCTTCGGAGTACCAGCCCGCACGGCTCTAAGATGCAAATGTCGGTAACTAAAATACACTTTCTCGTTTTCCTTTCATTAATTAGTGAATCCTAATTAAGAGTTAATTAATTTTAGAGTTAATTAATTACCAAGACACGCTGTGACATCTTCTCTGCTGATTTGTGGGGTTGGGATCCCATTTTGTGACAGATGGCGTTTTCCACCGTAATTTTTACAAACTGCTTTACTCATTTAAATGTTTCCATGTTAATAGGGCATAAACCCCTCTACTTAAAAAAAAAAGAAAAAAAAGTTGGATATGAACTTAATTCAGTATATAAAAATAACGATAATATTGTTAGGTTCTTTTGATAATATTACTTTGTATCACTCTTCCCGAGGAAGACGATATAATTTATGGTTCGACGTCTTTATTTGATCATACCGAGTGTTCCTAAGCTTCCAAACAAAGGCTGACATATTTTCATCAGTCTATAAATTTACAGGAATGTAAATTTTCAGATTTGTGTCCGATTTAAGATTGCACTTCAATATATTTTACACTAACTTCAAATATCGATTTTTGCAGAACTTTAAAATCGTTTCTAGATAAATTTAGATTTTCTTAATGCTGTTTGAGATGTTTTCATTAACCCTGACTTACACCTCTAAAGATCTACACCATTCCCTGAACAACGTACGACCCGCTGCCCAATCCCACAAGAGTTATATATTGTTTGTAAATTCCCTGATTGTTTAGACAACACAGCAATTTATACTCGTACTTAGTACTATAGGCTCCATTATTTCTGTAACGTTTACATACTTTAGTCGCTTTATATTTTTTTTTATCTAAAGTGAGTTTTCTATCGTTTCCATAGCTATTATATTAGATATCATTCATTGCCATAGATATTATATTTTGAAGCGAAAAATAGATCGACCGTCACCCTATATCGTACTGTTCCCGTTTTAAATAAAATTTAATTTAGCTATGTCTAAATACCCTTAGACTAAATACTTCGCCAATCGGTACTGTTAAAAACTAGTCTTAAAAACAACAAGGCGTGATTTTTCCAACACAAATATGTAACAGATAACATTTTATTGAGTCTGATTGACAACACGTCGACGACTTGTGTCTCCTCCCAGTCAGAACCAGTTATACGTGAACACACAGAAGGCTCGTATGAAACAAAATACAAACTCTTGACAAAACATTCACAAGAATCAGGGGTTTTCTCTTAGCAAAAAAAAATGTGTTAGCTTAACAATCTTGGTTAATGAATTTAACGCAACGGGTTAGAATCTTGCATCGAATCCTCCTATTTTTGTTTTTAACTTCGGTCAAATTGGTGTGGCGCGGTTCAAACCTGCAGTTTATCTACTCGGCAAATGACTAATGGAAAGAGGTATACTTGCAGTAATACTCGTTCGGATATGAAGTTTATGTGGCTAGCGGATATAAAGTGGGTGCGGAAATAAATGTTATTCCACTGCTGCTATAGAGAAATGAAGAGCACAAGTATAGTCTTAGACAAAAGCAATTCAGAGGTTTGGATTTTTGTTTTTCATCAACACAGATTTATTTTTCTCTTTGATCATGTTGTGGTGATCCAAGTAACAAACAACGCTGACTGTTGAGACTTTGAAATCTCCTGGGTCAATGGACTCAAAATGACAAAATGGTTGGCCAGTTAAGGTCGTGACGTCATACTTCTAGTCTGTACATGTACAAGGGCCTCACCGTAGTGGTAAACAATGAAAACATTACTCAACAATGTACAGTAACGAGATGAAGAGTGGGGGATTGGAGGAGGGGGTTAGGGAGTGTCAATAATAAAAGTGGGTACTTATAAGGAGGAGGAGGAGGGGGGGGGGGGGTATAGGAGATCGTAGGGCCACATAGGCACGTGACAATATACTATTTGTTTACCTAACCAATGAATATCATCATCTGATCAACATGATCTACTAGTATTAACACTGTGCGCATGGACATTGCTGAGGACTTCTCGGGGGGTTTGTCTTTACGTAAATACATATTTAAATGGTATATAAATTAGCTAGCAATTTGAAGTAAAGAGTGACAGAGACTATGAAATACACCCAAGTGCTCTTCCCCCTTTTCCTACTGTTGGTAAAATAGGTAAGATTCCCAATGTATACTGTCATATAGGTGATGACAAGGCTACCCATTAAATACAGACACGATGTTTGTTTAGATACCTGATGCTCAGTGGTCAGATACGGGTAGAATTATATGCATAAAGGCTAAGACCTGATGCTCAGTGCTTTGTCCTTCTCACAACGTTTCACAAAGAATTTCCGTTGGTAAATCTCAACTGGAACCCTTGCACCCTTGATACAGCCTTGCATGTTTCTCTTACTCTCTTTCCACTTTTTAAGTTTGTTTACTTTGTCTCTCCACACTGGGTGAAGTTTCGATGAAAACCTGTTGGTAATATAATGTATGCGTCGTGTATAATTATTATGTGGGTATATGTTGTATTATCACGTGCTGCCAAAGTCATAACATCAGTTCATGTACGTTCTCTGTTAATATTCCCCCTGGTCTGTTTTTACAGTACTTCGTTGAATTCACACACAAGTCACGCCTCCGCCTCATGACCTTATAGTTCACATTGCAGCGGAGCTTTTTCTTTTTGTTTAAATTTCCCCTGCAACAACATTTGCCAGTCCCCCGGTTTTGAACCGGAGAGCGAGGGGCAAAAGATTTCCTGAGTTTTTTTCCCCATTAACAATTGAAGCGTTTCGAAGCTAGGCTGGCCTTAGCCGCTGATACTATACAGCCGCAGCCTTGTGCGAGTTCTTGCCGTCTTGTTTTTGGCGACCACACCAAGTTTGTTTCCTTTCTGGATGGACAGATTTTCGTTTAAAGGTGAACAGTGTGGGTAGGAGTGGTTAGGAAAAAAATACTCATTTTCCTAACTTAATTTATCCCGAGTTCCTTTACACAATTACAGCGATTTTATTGAATTTGCGAAAGGCCATAGTCATATTTCTGATTTTTTCAGTTTACTCGCAATTTTTATCCTGCAAAAATTGAGAAATACAACTGACAGTGCAGAAAATCGCAATACAGTTAATACCTCTGTTGTGCGAAGTTCACGCTCATGCTCCGTGCTCGCGATCCAATTGCGATTTTTTGCATAGCAAAGGAGGCAAATAGAAAGGATCGCGAGCGGGAAAAATCGCAAAGTTGACAATGGCCTTTTGACACAATCCGATAAATCGGCCGCCCTGGTGGTGGTGGTGAACACTAACAGTGGGTGGGCCTCAGGTTGTAACGGGTATCTCTAATAAATCACACATGTATACAACAATCACAACCTAACTCTGGTAACCTCCTAACACACGATGAGATGACGGCATTCGGGTCGGACCTCTCTCACTCACACAAGTCTACATTTAGGTCTAGCGTGCTTATTTATGGCTCGATGCATTTTTAACAGAATAGTAGTACTTATCAGTTAGTCGTTTTTTAAGTTTTAAAGAAAGCGCTTTTCTTTTTACAGCCTGGTACAATCCACGTCTGGTTTCCATGGAGACAGGGCTTTTTGATCACCATACCGAGTCCATTTTATCCCAACTTTCGTTTCTTTCGCAAGTCAAACAAGTTTTTACACGTTCAGTTCCCTATTGACATTGTAACTGTTCCAATTCAAACATCCTAGCTATAATAATATGTACCATCGTATTAACATCATGATGTAATCATTATACATTTAACCATAATTATAATATTATTTATATATAAAGTCCTATTAGCGGTTGGCCGGCCCAAAATAAGTATAGACTCATTCAGGCCAGCCAAACCACAGTTTTCTTTTGTATTTGGAAAAAGAAAAACCATAATTTTTGTAATCATCATAAGAAATAGGCAGAGTTCTGTTTTCATCAGAAAAAGAAGGGTTCTGAGTCTTCTAGTTTGACGTTGGGTACGGTTTGGTCTGTCTCCTTTTTGTGCTTGGAGACGGAGGCGAGGGCGGCCGAAGACCCAACCCGGAACCAGGGGTGCTGAAGGAGCTGTTCGGCAGTGAGTCGCTCTTCGGGAGCTCGGCGGAGAAGACTTCGGATGAGACACTTGGCTCGCGAGCTCACCGAGTCCGGGATGGAGTAGTGCCCGCGGCGGATCTTGGTGAAGAGCGCAGAGGGCTCGACATCGTGGAAGGGGTATCGCCCGACGAGCATGGTGTAGAGCATGACTCCCAATGACCAGACGTCGGCCGCCTTGCCCGAGTAGCCATCCCGGGTGTTGAGGATCTCCGGGCTCACGTAGGCCGGACAACCGTGCTTGTCGGCCAGGTGGTCATCTCCCTCGTCGTCTAAAACACACGCGTCCTCCAGACCCTCCAGCTTCAGCTCCGTTCTGCAAAAACACAAAGTGAAGAGGATTTGGTTAGTTTTCTCCAATTAAAAAATAATGATACAGGAAAAGAAAGTTGGGTCAGATAATTTTCAATGCAATTGTATTTGCGACTAAAGGTGTCTTTGAAAGGGCTGGTAGGGAAAAAAAGAGCATCACTGATCTCCCCAGTATTAGATTTATGAGGCATGTTCTATTTCCTGCCAATACTTTGTCCTTGTCATAAAACACGAGTAAACTCACATCAGCATTATCTACAAACCAACCCGTGTCTAGGTAACCAGGGGTTTTCCCCGTGCTCAGACCGAGTCTTTCCCGGACTGAGTCCATCTGGATTCCCCCTACCTCAGCACCTCCTGTGTATCGACTTTCCGTTTCCCTTTCCTAAGGTGAGCTCAGCTTTGACACCACCGGCGCCTGCTGCCCTCTGTGGCCAACCCCACGAACTACTCACTCCTCCCCCTGCTGGCTCATAATGCAGGGATGAGTCCTGGCTGAATCTGATCACTCATCGGGGCATCCTGTCTGAACACTCATCACCCAGGGCATTTCTCATCGTCCCAACTCACGACCCCTCCCCCCGCCCTCCCAACCGCTCTACAGTCCTCATCATTACCCCCCCCCCCCCCCCCCCCCCATTCAAAGCTCTCCCTCCCCTTTCACAAACCCTGGAGTTGTGGCGGTCGTCAACGATCACTCACCCCCTCCTTGGATCCCGGGATTCCCCCCTCCGTCTCGCTTCATTGGCCATGACTGCGATGTTTGGCTGTCCTCCAACAGGATCACTTCATGCACTGCACCCCCCCCCCCCCCTACCCACACACACACCGCCCAAGCCTCTCTTAAAGTTAGTTACTCTCCCCCTCTTTTACGAACACCCCCTTCCTTTATAAGGAGTCGTTTCGTAATGTTGACCCAGACCTTTGCCACGCTTCAAAACCTCACCCGGAAGAAAATAAGTTTGGCGGAAAGCACTGGAATAAACTTCAGCTTCCTCCTCGGGCAATGTCAAGTTTAAACGTAGCCGTTATTTTAGATGGGAGACAAAGGGTAGGGTCGGAGTAACCATGAATGACGTGTATGCGTCATGAGGTGATGCATATTATTCCATCCCGGAGACAAAAAGAGTGGAAATCGGTTGGAAAGTACAACCGACCCTCAGACTGTAATGGGGGCAGATAGTGCAGAAACATCCTGCCGGACCACTTCTAAACTAACGTTTGAACTTTTATCATCTAAGGTTTGGTATTAATCTACTGACACCACAATCCATCGTCCCATACCCCGCCCCCTCCCCAAACTGTCATAATATCCCCTTTTAGGTATCTCTATGTATAAGTAATGTATATCCAAGATTGTCCTTACTTTTCTTCTATTGCCCCCATAATTTTCTATCTACTGATACAAATAGAAGAACTTCATCTTATGTAAAGTTACTGGGCAAAGATATTTTTACATACTGATACACTTCGGAGAACATGTAATCTCATGTGAAGTTATTGAATGATATTTTTACATACTGATGCAACTGGAAGGATATGTAATCATATGTGTAATTGTTCCAAGAAAGTTATTGAATAAACATTATTTTAAAAGGACAGGTAAATTGATAGGACCCATCCCTGTTTATCACATTGTGTAGTGAGTAGCAGTAAGTAGGTGCTCCGACCGTCAGGTGACTGAATCGTGACTCAGTGAGTAGAGTCGTGTTCTCTAACCCCCTACACACTACGACAGTCAACGACGACTCCCCTCTCCCCCCTTATACACTCAGTCAACCGACCCCCAGCAGGGCCTGAGCATACTCCCGCCCAGCCCTGCCCTGCTGCCATAACCACAGCCGAGCTTACTATCACACACAAACCGGTAAAAACAGTGTAGTATGGACCACGCCCCCTCTTCTAGCACGCACTAGTTATTTGCGTTCGTTTAATTCTTTTAAGATTTTTTTTCCAAATGTTATGAAAAACAGCGTTGATTTATACTTCCTTCAACGTGTTTTCTCTAGTATTACTGGCTGTTGTATTACATATTATGGTTGCTAAATTTGCCCATGATTATTCCCCATAGTTTCAATGAGCACTGACATTTTTTGTTTTTTTCTGTTTCTATATTCTTTCTGTACTAACAGGGTCATTTTCCTTTGTTTATGTACACCCTGGGACTCTATCCATGGTTGCACGGCTGGATTCAGAGGAGCGCTGAGTCACACGGTTTGAATCAGTCCCCGTTCCGTTGGCCAACTCTGTCCTGTTTCACTGAGAGAGAGGTCGACCACTCCAAGGTCGCCGGTTACCGGAGGGGACCATTCACAAACAACACGGCCCGCCACATACCAGCGGCGTGACGTCACGGCCCGCGTCTCAGGTGTTTCTTAGACCTCAGGTGATAGCGGACAGGTTCTGGGTTAGGGGACCTGTAAACCACTTGTTGTTCAGGGAGTGGAGGGGAGGGTGGAAAATGGAGCAGAGTTCAATGCTCACTGTATAGGCTGAATCGGTGTAAAATCGGCCTAAAACTGCCAAATGAATTGGCCGATTTTTAGCGCCGATTATTGGGATCACCAATCAGTTTGCATATTGTGCGAAATGTATTGTTTGACCTGAATCAGTGCTAAAACCGGCCGATTTGGTAGTAAGTTATCAGTCTACCGACTTGGTCCAATTTACCTACTGTGTATGGGACTTTGGTAAGAGTAAACAACTTGTTTGTAAGTTGGAGGCGGTGGGAGGGAGTCAGGGTCTCTACAGGTCGCCTTTGTCCCAGTCTGAGGTCACATACAGAGCTCTGTATGACCTCACACAGCGTGGTATGGCCGTCCAATAAACAGCCCCCAAAACAACATGACCTCATCGTGTACACGTGGAGGCTGATTACACACCTCGTGGGGCTTATAATGTCTACAGAACAGCTGCTATATGTGGCAGTACCAGATCTAAAACTGCCCCCCCCCCCCCCCCACCAAAAAAGAGTCTGTTTTTATCTTGTATATCTATATTTAGAATAAATTGTTATAAATAAATCTAAATATAGCATACATGAGATCCTTATCCTGTCATTTTTAACTTTACCATAAATGTCTTTAGATTGTAGTTCATAATGAGTATCAGTTATACTCATGATGCAATCCCACCTGACTGAGTGATGACCTCTTCCCTTTCCCAATTAATAGTAATTATGTCCCTGATGCAATACCACGCCAACTGACTACATCACTGGGTACACTACAAGGGATGTATGTCAGAGTCTGGGCAAAAGTCACAAAGAAAACCTTCAAGTGACTGATCATAGGATGCCATCAAAATAAACCTTCTTGACAGCAATAATTTTTTATCATTAGAGGGGTTGAATGCAAAAAAAAAAAAAAAAAAAAAATCTGTCAAAGGGGTTGAATTTAAGGGGGGGGGGGGGGGGAATCTGAAGTTGGTCTAAAATCTGAAAACGTACATCCCTGTGGACCTACTAACGCTCTGCTCTGCGTGCCACGCCCCCAGCCTAGTCCTGGTGCACTCTGTGGTACCAGGTATAGTCTGATTATTACTGAGTCTGAATCCTGCTTCTCCCGGCCAGCTCACAGCACCAGGGGAAGCCCCTTCACCGCCCCCGCCCCCGGGTCAGAGGGACGGGCATTCTGCAGCAAGATCTACCTCCGCGCCAGGAAAAGGTCCCTGAGAGTGGACTATTGTTGTACTGAGAGGGGTGAGGCGGCAGAGTGTCCGCTGGTGACTGACCGGTCTGAACTCTGTGGCACGCCTCCCTCCCATCCCTTGTCCCACCGACCAGGAACAAGTGGAGCCACTTCTGTATGACTGCCATAACTAGGTTTAGCTTAGGAAATATCTACGACATATATATATATATACTCCTGTCCTGAAGCCCTTTATACAAACAACAAATCCTCTCCCACAAATCTCTCCGAGCATAGGAATCTTAATCAATCAGGCTCTGAGAAAATTGAAAGAAGATCTGGTCGGAGCGTGAAATGTCTCTTACTCATAGGCCACTGAGGTTCAAATCATTTAATCAATCAAAAAAACATAACGACTTTTGATAAATAGAAACCAAAGAGAAATTTGGGGGCAAGCAACGATGTGGATATGCTCGGCTAACCTTCTCTAAGAATCCTATTTTCGGTTACTATAACAACAACGACGACCAAAACCACGACAACCACCGCCTCTGGTCGGCGGCAGCTGACGTCATGACTAAGGCGGTGACGTCATGGCCTTTGTCTCTGGGCGGGGTCGGTGGGGGGAGAGTGAGGGAGGAGTGAGGTGGGGGGAGAGTGAGGGGGGTTAATTACCTCCAGGTGACACACGCCGCTGGTTCCCGGCAAGTCACACCTGGCCACAGGTAAACTTCAAAGGACCAGCGGTGGGAAGCCGCCATTACGTCATCCCACTTCTCAATGAATTAAAATTCAACGACTCGACAGAACGCCGAGCAGCGAGATGGTTGTTTTGTTGATGAGGCGTCATCCATAAGACCCTATTAGTATTACACTACACGACATTGGGCTGCGATATGACGACATTACAGAAAATCTGCACGCAGGAGTGATACAATTGCTAGATATTGGCAATTTGTAGTAATTTACATGTGTGTAACAAAGAATTGTGTCTCTAATATGTGACATCGTCAGATCGCAGCTGTAGTGTAATAAACCCGTTACCAAAAGCATCATGGGAACTTTGTGCCTGTTTGGACGGAGGTTTTAAATCACCTGGATGGGACCAGAGTGACTTGCCACCCATGGACCGTTGACTTTGGGGATTAACTTTAATACCACTCACAAACAGGGGCGGGGTTATCCCACCGACCTCTTTTTGATGCAGCATGCCTTTCATATACATCTACCAAAACGCCGCCCCTCCCTTTTCCTTTCTTAGTTTCTAACCGTCAGGACGTCGTGTATATATAGATGTATAAATCCCGCCCTCCCTGATCCCCCACTCCCTACGCCGGCCTACTTCTAACTGTGCCGGTGGTGGTTGGCGCACACACAGGGAAGATGGGCTGATTCTGGGGGAGGGGAGTAAGTACACGGATAGGCTGGGATTTTGGGGGGGTGGTGGTGGTGGAGTGTGTAGGGGCATAGGACTGTGAGACCACTCTGCCACTTTGACCACCTCGCTACGAGTTATTTCTACCGTGGGTGGTCTCGCTGCAGAGTGGTTGACATCTGGTAAACCACACGTTGGTTAGACGCACCTGGGAAGTACCTGGCCTCGTGAATAATCTTTTGCGGCCATACTTTTTCATTTGAATTAAGTACAGGAGGCGCTACCATCTAGTCAATATTTTATGGGTCAATATTATGAGAATATGGTCCAAACCGAAGGGGGTTTTGGCAGGATAACCACGGGCGTCCAATGGTTCTTCACATCAAAACACTGCCCCGCCCAGCCTACCATTTAACATGTCCATCTCGAATACGTTTTTTTTTTTCAAGTTTTATTAATCCTGGCAGAGGATTGGAATTCTCCGGTATTCCTCCTCTGCCAACTGATTGAGTCGGCCATCTCTGACCAGTGGTTTGACTCTCGGCCTCTCAATGACGTCATCACGGCCCTCACTCCTCACGACAACCCCCCCAGTACGACTACCATGGCAACGACAAGAGGCTAACGTCGTCAGTACAAGACGTCGGTATGCGACGACGACTCGGGGGGGGGGAGGGGGAGGGGATCCAGACCAAGCCGGCCAACACCACTGAGATCTGGACTTCAGACTGTGGTTCCATCCAAGTCCGCGAGTCCCTCAAACTATTGTGCAAGAGACGACTAGGTCATAGAAGGACTACCTGGACCAGGAAGTTTGGAGTGGGCCACAGACGCCGGGTTACTTTCCGGGCCGACCTGCCAGACTCGACGCACACTCGACCCTTTTCTTTTTCCTCTTTTTATTATTTTCTCAGTGTCCTTGAGGCTCAGGTGAAGGTCGTCCAGATAGGGGAGATAGGAGTGCCTGGTATCCACGGTACCCACGGTGGGATTAATAGTATTAGTTAGTTTCAGTAGAGTCTCTTCATTCTATTTTACTCTCCATGGCATGAGAGACTGAGTCACACATGTAACATATGGACCTTCTGTAGTGTAAGTACAATATGGGAGGGGGGGGGGGGGTCTGAAATTTGTGAAAACGTGCGTGCGTACCTGTATAACTGAAATAGGCACTTTAGCCCGATGGGGGGAGGGGGGGGGGGGGGGGTCTGAAATTTTGGAAAATGTTCAGCGACTGTGCGTACATACTTAATAGAAGGCCCGCTAGTCCGTCAATATACTCCCCCCCCCCCCCCGTCCCTGAGGTCAAGGCCCTGTCCACTATGAACCCGTTGACCCCTGACCCCTGTAAACAGGCTGCTCGTCGGCCAGGTGTCGTCTCACCTGGGGCTGAGTCACCATGGTGACGACCACCGGTGACACACCCAACACCCCCACAGCTCATCAGCCTATTGTTTTAGGGCCTGGTCGCCATGACAACCACCAACACAAACCCCCCCCCCCCTACCCCCACCTCCCCTGATGGTCGTCTTTTCATCTGCTCATCACTGCCTGGATGAAAACTGGTCATCGTGTTGCCATGGTAACGGCCGGGGACTCCCCTCAGTACCTGGGACTTGTGGAGGGGAGGGGTTTCCCCGGATAGGGGGGGATAATGAGCCGAATACTGCCCCCTATTAACAGTTATCTACCGGTCTGTGTACCTACCTGTTTAGGGTTGCCATGGGGGCCTATTTTACCTGCCACTCGATCTGGTTTTTAGGTCATGTGTGTCTTTTTAATGTGTTTTCTCTTTTTTGTCGATTTATCCAGTCACAGATTTTAAGCATAGAAACATTAACGGGCCTTGTCGAACAGAAGATTTTGTACGTAACTTTGTGATAAGATTAAGAGGTTGGATATGCTTGTTATTACCTTCATTAGGGCCATTCCCCACTGCCGTCCATGACAGGGTCGCCCCCCCCCCCCTCGACACCACATAATATTGGTTAACCCAAGGCATCTGAGCGGACCACAACTATTCCCTTCAACAAACTAAAGAATGATGTCAGCACGGAGTCGTGTCTAATTTACGACCGATATTTTATCAGTCGGTACAACGATCTGCCACACGACCTGCATGTCACATGTTGGCCCGATCTCCGCCATGCCCCAACAACATGGTTATCATATGTTGGTCAAACAATGGGGTCTATACCTTGAGTACTGCCATGTTCTCGACAGACAGACGGACACGTAAATACTCCCCTGTGATAAGGGGGGTAATAATATTTGTCAGTTCACTTGGCAGTTGAATGAGCGACCTAAGTCTGAGTCAAATGTTGATGGATGAATACTATGTTAAAAAACCGGCACACACTTGAATAAAGGCCGCGTAGTTTCAGAACAAATGGACATTACATTTCCTGTAAGGGAAGGAGTAGGCGAGGTAGTTTAGCTTGGCGGGGCGAGTTCTCTGGACTCGTTGACTCATACTCCACGTCTCTTCTGATTCCCGTGTAATCATCGCTCCACCCTTAGTATTCTGGGGTTTGGAGAGTACCCGGATGTAGGCTTGACCTAGTTAATGGCAGCGCGTAGGGATACAGTCAAATTACATAACGAAAAAAGGCTAAGCTCGGAGCGATCATTACTCGGGGAATGTGAAGCGGCTAAAGGAGTATGTCGTTGACTCTGTAACTCTAACTAGCGAACAGAGGCTGTGTGGCCTTCATTCACTTTCTTACCGCGTGTTCTGCGTTACCATATTGGGGCGTGCTCAGCAATCAATTACTGCTGAGCTCAGCAGCATTTTCTTTTTGTCCTTTGCACTTGGGATGCTGAATGTCAAAATATCACGGTGGCGACAGCGTCTTTGCCAGGGGTTATTCTCAGAGCCAGCGCTGCCACCACCACCCCCCTGAAGTGCATTTCCTTTCTGGCTATAAAGCCACTTTTTGGTCACTTAGGTTACTTTTTTCTTCTTTTTTTTTGGTTCACTTTTTTTTGCACCCACTCTATTGTTAGATTGGAGACTTTTCAAGTTAACTGCCGCACACGAAGGTGGTGGTGAGCTAGGCTCAGTGGGGGCGTGTGACTTTGAGGGACCTTCTATTGTCTAGACGTTAGGAGTTGCTCATTTATATTGGGGGTGAAGGAATGACTCAGATCTGCACAAAGTCACCCACTCAAAGGGTCCAGGGTCCACTGCCACGCTTTAACTTCAAAGGGCGGGGAAGTGTCTAAACTACCCGACCGACAGCTTACACCAAACTTTTCTGATTTTACACTAACTTTTCTGCCTATACTTAAATATAAATCAAGCCCCCCCCCCCCCCCCAAAAAAAAAAAAAAAGTGCAGTTAAAGACATTTTTACACAAGTATACTACACTCCTTCTTTATGATTGTACATCAATGTTTCTGCCTAAAGTGCTACACCCAAACATAAATCAACACCAAATCACGCAGTTAGATAGAGTTTTATGGGTACTATTGGCCGATTTTCATCTATCAGTGTCTGAGAGAAGGATCAGACCCATGTCTGTTTACCCTCTGGGCCCTGCTACCTGTCCCCAGGCCTCCCGTGATAAGATACGGCCTGCCAACTGTAAGGGCACAGAGAACGAGGAAGTATAAAACCCATAAAACCACAGGTCACGGCCTCTCTGAGGAAGGATAAAACCCATAGTTTGATAAAACCACAGGCACGGCTACCTTGTCGGTGATACCTTCATCAATAATAACAGATAGCACCTTTGCCAAATTTGAATTTTTAATGACGATTTTTTTTTCTCTATTTTTTCTCCCAGGTCACGGCCTCTATCAGGAAGGATAAAACCCATAACCAAAGGTCCCCGATACCTTGTTGATGATAGATCTCTCATCAATAATGACAGATAACACCAGTGTGCAATGTCAATTTTTAATAACGATTTTTTTTCTGCCTAGCAAAACAGTCAATGGTTTCTATATACCTGTTCGTACTGCGCACCAATAATGAGAACACCATTACTTTATCATGACTAAAATCGGGATAGGGGACCCGTTGACTTTATCCGTTGCTGAAGTCAGACTCCCCCCTCCCACCCCCCTTATAACCTAGCAGCTGGCCGGGGAAACTTTCCATGTCGTAACCGCCGCTCATATCGCCTGTTTACGACTGTTGTGTCGCAATATGCCATCGATCTAAGCATGGACAAAGACTACTATAGGCCATAGGGTTTCTGATAGTCTGGTGAGTGGGGGAGGTGGGTGGACTATCGATGGTTGAACTACGCAGTCGGCCCGGGACGACACCCACCTCCCACCAGACCTCTAGCGCCGTCTGGTGACCTTTTTCATAACTACGTCGATCTACGCAGGCCAGACCGACACACTTCTCAATGAGTTTGGTTACCGTATTCACTGGAGCAGTCTGGTGATTAATTACAATATGTACATATTGCATGTATGTGCTTATAAAGACGATTTATGCAATCATGTGTACTGAATGTATTCAAAGACACAATGAATACTAAAAACACAGTGAGCATTCATTGATATTGTGCAACCGTTTGAATGAGTATGGAAGATGTATCATCCTGAAAGGACTGGAACTAAATTAATTAAATAAAAAAAAAATAAAATAAAAAATCGATTCATATCTACAATATATATCTAAAGTTCTCTTCTCTATCTATGCAAATATGCATAATGCATATTCCAAATAATGCCCTGGTGTTTTAACTAATAACCATCCCAAAGTAGTAGTATTAGTATACATGAAAAACTGTGAAATTCACCTAAACACTGGCTCGCTACCTGTTCTTTGACCGCACATCTTAAAATACTTTACTAGGGAAATCCCACTCTGCCGTCTCGACCACCTCGCACTGTATCCATGGCTTGGAGGGAGACCTCGATGCAGAACGGTGTCCCCCTGGTTCGGGTGGTCAGTCCACTCCCCCGGGATGACGTCATGCCGCATTCCGTGACACTGCCACGTCCCTGGAGGGGGCTGGGAAGGGGGGGGGGGGGGGGGTGTTCGGGAACCCTGTTCTGATGGCACGTAGATTTTGATGAATGGAGATGAATGGAACGATCCCCTGACATGACGCATGGGACCACTCATCGGAGGCCGTTTGAATAATGTTGAATGCTCGTGTTTAAACTGAGTGATCATCACCATACCCTTGTTTTTCATTAATATATTGGTGATTAATATATTGATTAATATATTTTTTCCGATCTTGGGAAGAATAACTTAAGTTCATTTTAATCAATTCTTTCCTGTTATATGGAGGAGATCATAGATTACGAGTATCTTATATCCTACCATAATGTTTTCAGAATTATTATTTTTTTAAATAATAACTGAAGTTCAGTTCAATTTAAGGTCAATCTGAGCAACACATTTTACCGTTTTGAATAATGTGTACATTGGTGCATTTTCACAAAAGGACTGGGAAGTGTTCCAAAAAAAACTAACGATTTTACATCATGATCGGTAAAGTTTCTCCGTTACCTAAGTCGGATTTTAAATTCAAGGTCGACGTAGTAACGATCAGTGACTTGTTGGGTGGGTGGGTGGGGGGGGGGGGGGAGGGAGTTGGGGATCGGACGACAAAGGCATACCACGAGGTCACGTGACCCCCTACAGGTGGTCCAAACCACGGGGGGGGGGGGGGGGGGGGGTACCTGCCAACTCAGCCAGGCATGACTCAGGCCGACTTAACCCTCTGCTGACGGGGGCACGGCCAATAAATCATTGCCAGCACACAACATGTGATCTCGTAACTGATATGGGGAGAGGACTTTGTTATTCCCTGGTTGTTATTTCGCACGTTAAATCACCTCCGTCCAGGGTATGGCGCAGAACTATGAATGGCCAAGTTATTTATTTATTTATTTTTTATTTCTCCGGACCCCTTTGTGTAATACTGGTCCCTATGATATAACTATGAATGGCAAAGTCATTTTATTCATAGGATTTTTTTTCTTTTTTCTTTTTTTTTCCTGGCCCCTTTGTGTAATACTTGTCCCTGTTATTATGCCCGTTCTGGGCCAGTGGTATAAAGGGTTATGGGCCGCCTCCCGTCGACATGATCCAACCCATCCTAACGATCAGCCGTAACCCACCTCAGTTTACACAACACTAAACCCCGCCACGTCAACACTGAAATATACCTCACCCCAGGACCTGTAAACGGTCCAGGTTTTACTGTTTCCACCACCAGCAAATATCACTGCCAGTTTGCCATGCATTCCGATGGATATAGATCCCTTTAAATTTTACATCAAAATGAGTTCAATAAATGTGACGATGTTGTACTTCAGACCAGCAGTGGTGGATTCAATTTAAACACATTCCATGAAATATGCATGGTTAAGGCACTGCGCGCCGGGTTTTAACCAGTGTGTGGTGGTAAGGCGTAAAGTCTGTATCCCATGAGGCGATTCACACTACCGACAATTTGGTAATATCTAATTGTCAATCAGAACATCACAGAAACCCATGCATGCCGCATATCACTTGAAAGCTTATTTGAAATCATTTCTAGTGATATACAACATGTCTATGATCAGCGCATATTTCTACTGGCGATTTTTAAGAAATCGGAGTAAAATCGGACAGTAGAATAGAGCCTATAGTTTAGGCGAGCGTTGCACAACATGCAGACACGTCCCGGATCCCGGCCAGGCGGCATGAGAAGTGCGCAGTTCTCTCCTACTCCTGAACCCACCCACTTGACGATGTGGTATTATACAGGTACACTGCATGCCCCAGCACGTCAGAGATAGTACAGAACAAAGCCCAACCACCACGGTCAGAGATGTAAGTCAGGGACAGCAACAACAACAAAATCAGGGGGAAAAAAGAAAAAAGAAAATCGGAATGTAGCTTTAAATGTTGCAAAACATGTTCGCAACAAATTTTGAAATCTATCTTTGAGGGCATTTGGGAGAAAAAAATCGGAATTCCGACGAAAATCGGGAAACTTACAACCCTGCACCGTGCAGTAACTGAAAAATTTAGCGGACTCTCGGCAATTTTGAATATTATTTTAAAATAGAAGTCTGCAATTACGCCTTATCAAAGTTCACAATGTTACTGGATATCCACAATATTAAGAGTCAGAAATGCACGCGTTGTTTATTAGATGTTTTACGGTATGACGGCCAGTGGTACTACGCAGAATATGCCAATTTACTTTACCACCACGAGGGACGGTTTACTACGCATCGCAATTCAGCCACCCCCTCCCCTCCCCCCACAACCACCTGGATTCTGTCCGGATACTGTATACAAAACCTAGACCAGAGTAATGAACGACGTTCAGTAACCACATGTGGTTTATAAATACATGGACACGTCCTAGACGAGTTCTAGTTGTCTAGGGCATCCCTGCTCCCCTTATTTATCTGTTTTGCTTGAGTGGGTAAGGGTTTAAAGTTTAAGGGTTTCGCAATAGGTCGCCGGGTTTGGGTAGGGGTTATGGTGATGGTGCAATATCTTTCGGAGAATGCCAATCGTCACCATGCAGTTATTGCGTCGTTTTTGGTGGGGTATAGACACAGGATGTCCCCGGAGTCCCAGTTGTCTGGAGTGAAAGAGGGATGGCCTTTGACTATCTCACTGTGACATGATTCACGTTTTTACAAAGTGTGAATATATTGACACACTATTTAGCGAAGCATTCTTTGTGGAATGTGCAAGTCTACGTGGATATATCATTTAGCGGCTATATGCTTATCTCGATCGCGTGACTGAACAAAAAGTATAAAAGTGTAATGTAGAAACACAATATGATTATCGACTTTAGATGTCATTAACATCCTAAAAGATCAGACACATTTAACTTCGCACATTATTCCCACGTTCTTTCACTATGAGAACTTCAGACGTGGAGTCTGTTTGTCGTGAGTTATCAATCGAAAGTAAACTTTAGTGAAGAATAAGCACATTTTCCATGACCTTTCGGGGAGGTGTATCAGGGAGGCTGTGGGAGTTCTCGATCCCGTCGCTTTGCCTATCCACCCACCTCCCCGGAGACAACTATAGACCTCTTTCACGAGCGTGCGCAGAGGACACTTTCCCATGGGCGACTTGTTTCCAACCATTCAAGCCTTGGCACATAAGAACCCAAATCCTATTAATTTCTCTCAGTGCTATTCTGCTAGTAGGGTCTGAATATATTTTTCCCCCTTCTGTTTTTTTCTTCTTTTTTCTAAACGTGCATACGCTTTTGTACTGTAGACCAAGGGTTGTACGTACAAATGTGCGTACGTACTTAATGAACGGTCCGATTGTATTCGCACATTTTCAACCTTGTGTTCTCATGTTGTAAGGCCACATTCCAAGAAGACGTGCACTGTGGTAGGGCCAGGGTCCGGTGGTTAAAGGTCTGATCGTGCATGGGTCGTGCATGGTTATAAAAGGGACGTCGGAGGTGTCGTGAGGAGGTGGTCAGTACATGCTGACTCAGCGGTCTCTGCTCCCCTCACCTGACCCTGTTTAACGGTCATACCGTGGGAACCTGTCTACCTGAGAGACCTGATCACAGGTGTGGCCCAGGACTTGAGGTCGATCTCGGACCTTTTGTCTTTAAATCTGACCCCGCAGAAAAAAATTTAAAAAAAATATAAAAAAAAGCTCAGTATGGATGAGTTTTCTGGGAAAAGAAAACCACCTCCCTCCAGTCCAAATCATGCCATTCTTCACTTCCTTATGCACAGTTCATGTCAGCCCTGTTTATTCGGGAAAAAAATAATACGTACACAAATCTCAGGATCATAGGAATCAAAAACTTCCTAATTATAATACACCAAGATTGGTCCTCTTTCGCAACAGAACGGAACTTACATCCGCCTAGAAACAAAGTGTTCAGCGACGTATTGCTGAGTCGACTGCAATAATTACTTAGAACCCCCCGACCTCCTTCTCCCCCACTCCCCTCTCCACGGCAGGTGTTTCAGGCCTGTTGTCTCTCCCTGTACCCGGAGGGTGGGGTAAGGTACATAGGGTACGTTCTGGGAAGGCTTCCTGTTGGTTATTATAAGACAAGCCTCCTTCGTAGTAGTACGAACCGGGAACCGTTGACCCGGATCCACAACCCCCCCCCCCCCCCTACCCACCCCCCTCAATGCCCTAAGACGGTTATGTACGTACGTACAGACACAAAGAAGGGCAAGGTCCGCTTATCGACGGAATTCTCATCACGCAAAAAAAAAAAAAAAAAAAAGTTGTGCGCCATATGGTATGCCCCACGTCCTCGTAAGACGTCACTGGCGGACATAGTTCGTACAAGGATTCGGTCTTTATTTAGCGCTGCCAACGGCGTCATTTATTGACTGATAAAACAACGTAGTAGAAGTCCGCGGATATCCCACCCACCTCCCAGCTGGTGTGAACGGGTTTTTAACTGATATTAGACATTATGTGTATTTATCAAGAAGCACGGGAATATGAACTGTTCTCGGAAACAGAAAAATGCCTATTCTGCTGCTTTCTGATTGTATATATCTGTGCTGACTTTTCTCATGAATAGTGTCAAGTATACTTCTTATATTATTTCCATCCTTGTTTAGACAAAAACTGAGGGGGCCTTTTTCACATTTCAGGGTGGACAGATTTTTTTATTTTTTTTAAACACACACAGCCACGTGGGTTCTCAAGATCTTTTCACATATTCTCAAGTGCACCTTTACATTTGATTAGGAAAGAAGGCGCATTGCACGAAAATGTGCAAGTCACGAGAGTTGTGCAAGAACCCTTAAGAATGTCACAATCATCTAGGCACCTGTCACAGGTCATGCAGGCACGTTGAGTCAACCAAAGTCATCACATTTCCATTTAAATTGACCCATGAATGCGCAATTCTAATGACTGCGTAGTTTGAAAAACACATGATGAAGTCAAGACGACGATTTAAAAACGTATCTCTGCAGGATAATATTCCTCATTAAAGAGGTGACGCATGCTTCAGCCCTTATCAGGTCAAGATAAGATTCTGGCATTAAGTGGATGAACATACCGATAATCCTGCTGTGAGCGTCCCTGTAGTGGCAGGTAGGGACACGTATATTTACGTACTGGTTGGAAATACGTATTTAATACGCCTTTGTGAAACGAAAGGTGAAACTAAAGTGGCGCCATGCTAGCGGATAGACCGGCACCAAGCGATTGGGAAATGGGCTCCTATGGGACAAGGCATAAATCGGTTTGGAACAAAGCGTCTATATGAGGGTTCACTGCGCAGGTTCATGAAAAAGGGCTATAGGAGTACAATATTCCTTTTTACGCAACGCAGTATAATATTTTTCTAGACAATTTATATGCCAGTGGAAATCCATAGTCAACATGTTTTATACATCAATGGTGGTGATTTAATGTTCTAGATGTATTGAGTAATTGATGATGATTTAATGTTCAAGATGGGTTGAGTAATTTTCTGGGGTTAATTTTATCGCAGGCTCATCCCCGTGCCCCACTGTTGCGTGTGTAGAATCATGGCACGCGGTGGAATATACGTTCACCGACTCACGCAACCCACCCTCAGTATGATGCTGATCACAGGCCCCTCACTCACCCAGAGGCCGCTGTGCCCTCTCCACAACAGCACTCTGTCTGAACGAGAATCAAGGCCTTTGTTTCTCGGAGAAATTACCAAGTGGTTTTCTGGAGGACAAACGAGGGGACCGCCGTTTAACTTTAAGCATATATAAAAGCATATTAAAAAAAATCCAGACACCTCCCTCCCAACCGACCCCTCCGGATCAAGTACGCATTTTCTTTTGTTATTTCATAACAATTGGATATGTATAGGAACTTATGCAATTTTTCCAAAATGTCAGAACCCCCCCGGCTCTCACTTAGGTGCGCACATACTAAATGGTAGGCCCGGAGTGTCCCAGATATTGGCTTGTGCAACCAGGACCGAGTTCTGTCTAAGTGGTGAAACGGGTGCGGCCTTATCCGTCGGCGGAGGTGTACGTGCGTTATCCGGCCCCGTATTGATATCCTGTATAGGTGGGTGGTGAAATAGTGCACAGGGACGAACAACAACGTCGGCCACACGTCTTTTACAATGTCTCCTTTCAAATTATCAGGGATGCAGGATTTTCTAAAAGGGGAGGCGGGTCCGCATATAGGCTAAGCGCTAAAACGTTTTGCACACGCTTAAATCATGCATGTGTTTTTTTTTGTGTTTTTTTTTTAATAATTATTATTTCATTGTCAAGTTTCAATCCCCACCAAAATGGGGGTCAGGACCACCTGGAACCCACTCTCTCTCTCCCCCCCCCCCCCCCCCCCCAAAAAAAAAATCGTCATAATTATTCCCATATTCATTTCTTCTCAAAGTTTCCAACTGAAGAAACCATGTCTACATATTGCAATATACGTTCCCAAGAGCAAGTCATCGTAATATACAAAGCTCGCGTGGAATGCCATGTTAGTCACTCAAGCAATGTATGAATGAAACCAAATATGTCATGATAGATGACGCGTATTTCTAGAGCCCATCAAAATATATAGAACAGAGTAATAATTCGCACGCTCAATCCAGGAATACATATTTCTCTGGATATTGAACTATTTCGAGCCTGGACGTGGCACATTCCAGGCGCGCCATGTTGGGCTGGGAGGACGTGGAGTAGTGGTGAGTGGGGTAGTTGTAGAAGTGGTGACTCAGCAGCCCTGGTCATGACTAACCCACATAACACATGGATACCCCTTCACACTGCAGCACACAGGCATGCCAGGTATCAGGGTTTTCACAGCCTGAAGCCCCATACCCACTAAGCGATTTTTTCACAGTCGGCAAACTCATCAGTGCTTAAATCGGCCAATTCTAAGACCGATCGCATGATAGTACGGTATATTGGAATGTGCATGTTTGATCTGAATCGCTGCTAAAATTGGCCTATTCTACCCCTAGAATGGGCCGATTTTGTGGCCGATCCGTCGGCTGACTCGGGTAAAATCGCCTAGTGGGTATGGCCCTTAACCAGCGCGTGCAGCAGCACTCAACTCAAGCAGACAACCCGAAAAACGACCACCAAACCCTGGCAATTTCCCCAGCACAGTTTTAGGGTTGAATCAGAGGCCTGGATATAAACAGAAATACCAGGTATTTGGAAATTCTAGGCATTTGAATACTGCAATGATTTTACTGCGATGATTCCATTCTTATCACGAGGGCAGGGTGACTACTCTTAATCTCAGCTTCTAGTTTGTTATCCGGGTTTAGTGCCTGAATCCGGCTCTTATCCGGTCTGTTGAAAATTATTGATTTCTGGATCGATCCAGACTGGAATGTGACTGCGTTATGCCAAATGCTCATAAGTGATGCCTTCCTATGTGAAATTCGCCTACCAATAAAACTGGGACTGGAATATATACATCGAGCAAATGAAACACACATATTCTGCACTTTGGTCAATATTGCCAGCGTCCCTACGTCACTTCCGGCCGCCCCGCCCTGGGCCCCGGCGATCCGGATTAGGTCGCTGATTTCCGGCAACGTCACCATGGTAATCTGGATTATCATGACTGGTACCAGCAGCAGCTTATTATTATTATCATGATCCGCCATTATTATAATCAGGAACGCGGCGTCTCTGGGAACGGCCCTTCAGCATTGCTGCTGACTCAGCGATTCCCCCCCCCCCCCCAGCCCAGCCCAGCCCACTCAGGTTCACCATCAGTCCTAGACTGTAGTACCATCCAAGTCTGCTAGTCGTTCAGACTGGGACTGTTAACCAACGACCATTTTAAGTGAGCATTCCACCCTGCATCCCAGCATGCTTTGGGGCCACTTGTTATGGCAGGGAAGACCATAAACCAGCCAGCAGTCCAAGAACCATCGAAGGTGTTACCCATGCTGTAAACAGAGGACCAATAAAATAATCAAATTTTATCTGGCCACTATACTAGTAGCCATGGACTGTTGTGGCTGCAAGAACCTATTATGCAAAAGGTGTCTAGGTCGTGAAAGGACTACCGCTCCCCCCCGCAGCAGCCCGGGGCCTGATGCACTCCCCGCCTGCCGAGGCTGTTGCCATGGATATCGCCCGAGGTCTATAAATAGATCGGGCGGCTTCACTTTTAGATTAGGGTGGGTCAGCTTTTTTTTCCTCAATGGGCTTACCCCTTTTTTTTACCCCCCTTTTTTTCTTCGCGGTTCCCTTTTGGTAAAACCAAAGGAATGCGAGGCTCGCAGTTACAGCGACCCTTGTGGGTTCGCTCAAGTGCTGGGTCTGGCTATGGAGAGTGAAATCTTACTCTCTCGGGTCTAGATAAATGCAATTAGTTTCTGGATGGGGAATTGTCTCATGTGGAGCAATACTTACATCAGCATTTAATGCAATCGTTACAATGCATGTGTGCACACAATAAAAGATCATGATCATTGATGGTTATTCAACATATACATGTATGGTTAAGCCATGGTTATCTATACACAAAATAGTGACCAATTCACCCCAAAATCTTTAAAGGTAGGACGCATTCAAGGCATGAATGCACACAAAGATGTGGTTTAAGACTATGAACAGTGCAAGCCAAGGTCTGTAAAAGCGGGGACTTGACTGTGGCCAGTGGCTTATCGTTCTCGTCTCCTGATTATCAGAACACTTTCAGGCTGATAGCACATCTCGCCCCTGGGGGTGGCAACAACTGATTCTGCTGACTCGGCACTTTACTTGTCCTGACGTCCGGAGCGTGAGGTCAACAACCAGTAACTGATCCACTGTTCCAACTAATCAGCTTTTGCCAGGGTACTAAGGGTCGGTAGGTAAGACCTCCCACCCCAACCCACCCCCCTAACCCGTCCCCAGTTTCCAAGTAAATGCTGACATCAGCCCCCCCCCCCCTCTCTGCCCGTGAAGGTTGCCATGGACACGCGTCTGTGGGTGTGCTAACCACAAACCCCCTCCGGCCCTCTGACGGACAAGAGCACATACCTGACCTTACACCTCCCGACCACAGAAACGATCAGCTCCTGCTTTCAGGCTGTCTGTCACTTTATCCATTGATTATTTTCTCTGTTTATTTATTTTTTCAAAATTCCGCTTTACAAAAGTTACAAAGTGAACGGATGTTGAGCCTACAAAATAAAAGCACCGTCAAACTGAACACAAAATGGCTCTGATGTCAGACTTCCCAGTCCGAGTCAGGGATGTGTTGGACAAGGATGCGAAACCGTCCAGAAAACTAGGACGCAAAGGATGGCGTGTGGGATGGGGGATGTATCATTAAAAACTACTGGTGCCTCTATCGCCACCCACCAATATGCACCACCACCACCTCATCATTGCTCGGAAATGGCTGGTAAAAATAGATCTGACATGTTGACCGAAGGCTACTTCGCTTTGAGCCCTGAAGCTTGTACTTTTTGTGGTTGTGCTCAGAATGTGATCATTCAGCACTGATCCTGTATACTGAGTGACTCTGTACGCTCGTACAAGGAACAATAGGCGCTGCCCCCCCCCCCCCCCCCCCGGACCTTCTTGAACCTGATTATGCATGGGAAATATTCTGAATAGCAATCGAGCCAGGGCTCTGATTTGACATGTCCGAGTTGACTAAAGAACCTGTAAAACAAAGCCTGGTGAACGTGTCCATTCAGATATTAGTTGCAATTCAAACCATGAACGGGGGCAGTTTGGTTCAATCATCCTGACTCTGAGTCACAAGTACGTCTCTGAGGTCAGTATAGCCCTAAAAAGTTTTGTCTGAGGTCACTAGAGAACCAATCAATTTCTACATTGAATTCAACAGGGAACAATATCACGTTCGTCCCTACATAAAACTACATGTATCATTTCAAAGTCCGACGTCAGGCTGCCCCCCCCCCCCCCCCCATATGGTACCCATATGGAGAAGTACTACTTATCAACTGATTTCAGATAGCTGATTCAGATAGCAAGTATTGAAAGGGGAAGTGCTATTAATTACTGAGACGATGCGGCGGGAAAAACAAATCAGCATTTCAAACTCTGAACTGAAAGCTTCTCTCTTCCTGGTTTCAGAAGTCAGATGGAGTACCAGTGGGTGTGGCGCTGTGTACTTTTTCTTTCTGGTTAAATCAGAGTGTAAGCCGCGCACATCAAAATGACCACTCCCAGAATTTGCGCAGATCAAATGACCACTCCCATGGCCTGTAAACACCAAATGGCCCCTCCTATGTGCTAGTTGCTGCCCAAAGAGTGGATACGTGTCGAGGGTGGGCCTGCGAACAACCATGTCAGGCTATACGAGTAGGTACCAGAAGGTCAACTAACCACTCCCTACCATTGTACCATCCTCCATGGTGGCCAGGGTTCGCCAACCGCTTCACACCCGATCCACACGATGTATTCCTACGCCCCCTATTTTACTACTATTATTTGTGAAGGGCGTATCACATGACGGTTCTGGATGTGCATGGGTGAATAATGAGGTCGTTTCCACGATCATGGTTATCGCATAACTGGATTACTGCGACGATGTATCATTGAGCAATCGCTTGTATAACCATTTGATAAGACTACGGCATCAAAAAACAAATATAAAACCTAATTTTCGAAGTGAAATTTGAAACTTGACCAAACAAGTAAAACCCCAACAACCAACTACCCGTTGCTTTTATGAGGTTAAACTCATCATAGTATTTTTGCAAGGAATAATAAGTTTTCATCATAATTTAGATGTTATTTAGAAAGGAAGTAATCCCCAAACAAAAGCGACCATAAGGTCCATCTACTAAGCTTCAAGTCCAGACTCTGCCCTCCCTCGCCCTACTTCTGAATCTGAACTGCGGGTCGCAAATACGGCCCAGCTCCTGTCATTAACATGGTAGAGACAGCATGGAAAACATGTCCTAAAAACATGTGAATGACGTCAGCGCGGTGGTGGGCGGGTGGGCGCGAACAGCAGTCGACCTGCCAAGGCCGGCCTCGTCGAGACAGACTCGTTTTTTATTACCACTTTTTTTTCCCTTTTCTTTTTACCTTCCCCATGTTAGCCGTTCGCTTCGGACTGATTTGAATTTCAGTCTCTCCTACTTATGATGAATTTATCATTTGGTGGAATATCTAGCGTGCGACATAATATTTTATGTCTTCAGCGAATATGCACCTGTAGGCATACATATTTCTTATTTCACAGAAAAAAAGTGCTACCAAAATAAAGACATATATCATATTTTTGTATGACAAGGTACTGACAGGAAAAATGATGGGATATTCTGACGTGGATAACAGTTTGATGAATTGCTATCTTAGAAAGAAATACTGCAAACACTACTCTTACTCAGGACTAAAATTGAGAATTGTGCTGAGGAGCGAGCACATATAAATAAACTAATTCATGTATATATTTCCAGTCGTTGCAATCACCTGCCAAATAAATCTGGATTGATGAATTATTTTTGCTATTCTTTGAATTCTACTGGTATAAAAACTGTAAATGTTGATCTAGATGAGAAATTAGTGACATAGTGTCTATCTTTTTAGAAGGCGTATGTATTGCAAAGACTGGCCATACTGCAAGAATGAATCTTAATACATGATTGGGAAATAAATATATGTACTTACTTTGCTTCATCTTTGAAGACGAACTTCCGCAATTTGAGATCTCGTAAAACTACGCCGTTCTCGTGGCAGTGCGAGACAGCCGAGGCTACTTGGTAGAACAATCGGATGGCTTCCGATTCCTTCAACTTCCGCTTGTTACGTACATAAGAATGCAAGTCCCCATAATTTCTCGCAAAGAACACATAGGCTTGCGTCTCCCCTAATAGGATTTCTTCTATTTGGTTGATGTTCTCGTGACAGCTGACCATCCAATAGGCGGATAGCGTTTCCCTATACGACGAGACCGGTAGAACCTGGAAAGAAAGTTAAAAGATATTGGTTAAGATTGAGATACAATATCAAAGTTAATAACTAAACGTATACTCAGACAGTACAAAAGTCATACAAAAAACAATTACAAATAAAGAATATACAAAGTCGAGTACAAAGGGGAAGTTTGATAATACTGCGTTATATTCCAATCAAAATTGGATGATAAAACCTATAGTTTAAGCTCATACGCATTTCACATCGTTGCTATGGTTACCTTGATATCTCCATCTGAGGATCGTATCTTCTGAAAGTTTGTGTTTTTCTTTGAGTGTTCTCGGCATTTTATGCAATCTGCACAATTGTCCAACTCCTTACATTGTTCAGCTGTTTTACAGCTCTCACTATCATCTTTCCGTTTGCCATGGAAACACATAATTATGTCACAGTCAAAAGACTAGTGAACTCTGAACACACTCAGTATGATATATCTAATACGTATGGTAATATGGCACCGAACACTGTGTACGTGTACACAGCTAGGAATCCAATGTGGAATGATCACAGAATAATCTCCTTGTCCTTAAAACGCACAAGAAATGTTATAACAACATCATGTATGGTGACACAGATAAATTAAGTAATCCAAGAACTATTTCATACTAAGTTCACAACTGGAGGTAATATCAATCCAATCTCAATCTAGTTTCAACATCCAGGGCTTGAGGTGTGAAATCTAGGCCAGGCTTTCTCAAGCTGTCGTCAGTGTGATGTCACAACGACTAGTATGTCACAACTTCAATGACGTAGCAGTAAATGTCATCCAGGGATCTATACACAAGTTAAGTCCAAGCCTGGCTAGCAGTAGATAACCACAGGCAGTGAGGGAATCCCCTGTTTTTAACCGAACGGCACAAGGGGTATCCCCAAACTGGAATGTACTATGTACAGTATATCACAGAAGTATTTCTGAACTGACGAATTATATAAACGTCCTACAGAAATGTGTGTAAGTCTGAGGTCCGGTAGTGACCCTGCTTGGTTGAGATACGTATGTGGTGTGATTTCAGTGGGCTGGGTCCCCGAGAAGTGATATACTCAGACGGAAGTATTTCATCATCGCCTCGGCCGAATGACGTCAGTACTTCCGACCCACCTACATGGCCACTGGCACGTGGCGCTGTTTACTCGGATCTACTTGGAACCGGCTGACGACTTACAACTGCGTCTTGGTTCCCACAAAAACAAGATTCTGTGTTTTTGTTGTTGGCATTGCGCGTAACTGTTATTGGACTTTTAAGGTTAATTCATTACATTGAGGTCTAGACAATACTTATAGAACCCTCTAGTCTCTACTCTAGGGATACCATCTCAGGTATTCATGAACTTATATAAGTTTCCAGAAGTTTCTAGATTGGACTTGTAGAAAGTTATGTAAGATTCCAGATTGGATTTATAGAAAGTTATGTAAGATTCCGGACTGCTTTTCCAGCACTTTCCGTTATTTTATTTTATTTAAATTTACTGTTGATATTAAGGTCAAGCACTTATTGGACATAAGTTTTCAGACTGTAATTCTAGAAAGTTATGTAAGATTCCTTATTGCAATTCCAGAGCTTTTCGTTTTTTATTAGATTTAAATTTACTGCCCGAACAATAGTTCTTAATATTAGCGAAGTTATTATAAAATTTTCTGGGCACATAGAAACTTTACAACTTTCTAAACTTAAGTACCTAGAAACTTTACAACTTTCTTAAACTTACGTTATCTCAACGAATTACTCTTTAGGAATGACATTGAGAGCTACTGCCATAGAAATACATTTAGCTTTGCAAGATTTTAGCTTAAAAAAGATTCTGAATTAAGTAAATATCTATATCATATATATTCAAACTATCGTTTCAAGCACTTTCAAAGAGAGAAAAACCAGCCCCGAAAAAATATATGTATTATTAAAGTACAAATATTACTGCACACAATTGCATTATCCCAAAACAAACTTGTCCATCTGTGCATATACACACTTCCATGGTGACGCAAGACACATAGAGGTAAACATCAGTTTCCTACGTGCTTGCTCCCACAGGCTTAGCATTGCCAAAGGTGGTGATGCAAGACCCTGGCCGTGGAGTGATCGGGTGGCTGCCCCCTGAGCTATAAATAGAACAGCCGACCCACGCTGGGCTTCCCCGACCTGGTAACAAAGGACGCGCGGGGATTCCCCCGGCGGGGGTCAATGAATTCTGAGTCATTCACAAATAAACTTTGAATAAATAAATCAAAAAGCACATCCAAACTTTAAATGCAACAATAACACAGGTAATGTTTGTACTTTTAACAGTGGAACTTGTAAATATAAAACTTAAAGGAAGAAAATGGTTTTGGGGCGACTACTCACCTTACAAATGAATTCCTCCTTGGTTTCGCAGTGAATTGACCTATGGATATGGATATTGCCGACGGCATCTAACTGTTCTAGGAGAAGAAAGTCCCCAACTTGACTAACAGCCCGGCAGTGGCAGTCATTGTTGGCTTCTAGTAACACAGGGGGGGTGTTGGGTTGTAAGTCTGGACTCAAATGTCCCCCTCCTAGACTGGGTGATTGTTCAAAGTCCGCATGCTTGCGATCTGGAATATAAAGTGGCCGAAGCCGAGTTCTAGGAGAGCTCATAGGGGAAAACTAAAGTTTTCAAATCAGAAAACTTTAGTTTTTTATCTTTCTTCTTTTGTTTGGGGGGTGGTGGGTGTGTGCTTGGAAGCACACACGAGGTTGACTTGAGGCCTTTGTTGCGGATAATACAATAGTTCCCGCCGTAATTTTTAAAGACAAAAACCTTTGTCTGATATCCTTGAGATGTGGAATGCAGTTTTGTGGTACGATGAGTTATGCACAATGAAATGATAATTAATGACGTTTCTTATCACAGATAACTGGAGCAATAACTGGTAATGATTTCAAGGATGGAGAACTCGTGACAACTCTTTGAACCATGAAGTATTATTATGATACACTCAACTTCCGTGTCACGCAGTTCACACACGCATCATGTATTCAGCTGTCACCTTCTTTTACCAGTCACACAACTTATAATTTTCGTGTATTCCAGTCCACAACTTTAGCACCAAATACTGTTAAACAGATGCTGTAGAACAGAAAATGCATGTCGTTTCTATACGAACAAAAACATTTTTCCGGGTAGTAATAATGAGTTCAGTAAGCACGTGTGTTACATGAAGACGGTAGGTAGGGGCGCGCGATCACAACTTCTTTGTGTAGTGGCCTCTCTCGCTACGTCGGTATGAAACCAAAATAGAGAATCACAAAAATCACCCTGATTTTTATCCTCGAATATTGCCCCTCTTCCACAGAGAGACGACAGTGTCTATACTTCCTTGAAAGCCTTGAAATACCCCTAATTCACTCCTAGCTCGGTAATTTATGCGTGGTTGCGATGTATTGCGTAGCTTCTCCTCCTTCCGTCAGCTGAGTTAAAATGTCGTCTGACCTCCACGGATTTTCCTCCAAAGTCGCTCGGTTTTCCTTCGAATTTCTTCCCTTTCTCCTTACGAGCCAAGATGGAATTGAGCTCCGTTCGTTCCCTGGGTAGTTCCCGACTTTCTCAGTATGGTCGTTCTGTGGGGAGGGCAAAGATTTGCTACCCTCTCCCTTTACTGTTCTCCAGAACGCTCACAAACGGCCGACTCCATTGTGCAACGTGTGAGTCAGTGGGACTATTTCCTAAAACGCCGACTACCTCGGATTCCTACGCCAGCCGCACCCACAATCCACAACACGCAATTTCGTTGGATACCCAAACTATCCACACACCTTGATTAGTATCACTTCTAATAAAAATCATGAGATGGAATCTGAAAGGATTTGTGGTAGAGTTCAGTATTTATGCGGAACTCATCAACGGAAGCGCGGACTACTTTCAGGCGATAGACGCCATTCATAAACATTGCAACGTCGCAGAATCTAGGTGAGTTAGGCCAAGGACAATGGAGGAGTGGTTTCACGTCCCTACCGGCTCTTAATTAAAGGGCTGGGCGCCTACAAAAACGGCTCACCCACCGGATAACAGCTAATGTCCAACTGTTACAGTTAGGGACAAAGGAAGAGGAGTCTACTTAGTTAAGACACAAAGAAATTATCAAGCACAGGGACCCTCATTATTTTAATCCCCCCCCCCCCTGCAACATTAGGCTAGGCATAGACAATGTTTCAGACAATGGGAGGAGTAATGAAGCAGAGTCGCAGGTGTCAAAGCTTCAGCCTTCAGGCCCCTATCCGCGCACTCCAATATTGATTGAACTTTGAAAACTTACATTACAAACTGTAAAACAGAGTTAGTGGTATCGTGTTTTTAGTAGGCATGTCTAGCCTGTGGCTTTGTAGAGGCACAGTAATATTGAGGCTAATAGGCCTAAAACAAATCAGGCCTAGATCTAGACCAACTTGTAAACCCCAGAAAAGTATTTTCAAAGGGGCCTTGACCCTTTACTGAAATGTACGTTTAATGTTTTGGAACCAGAAATTATTTATTGGGCCAAAAAAAAAAAGAAGTTATGTTCAGGTAACATAGGTAAAAAATAATAGGGTAGGAAGGTCAAAATCTTTTCTCTCTTTTTTATTTACTTACTAAAGAGACCCGGCCAGTGTTGAAATATTCCAAATATCCCCTAAAAATATTTTTAGCATCATTGAACATCTAGGCTATATGTTGTTTTATGGTTTTCTATGCATTTTTAGGTCAATTATTTTGGATTTTGAAAGAAATGATTACCTTTCCTTTAAAAAAAAGTTAGGGTAGGGCAAAAGAATTAGGGTAGGTAAGGTTACTTGAACACAACATATTTTTTTTTGCCTTGTCAAAAACAGAAAGAAAAAAAAAGTTGTATGATGCGTAATTTTTATAAGGCATAAGAAACAATAAGTCCCAATTAGATTGCGTGGCCTAGCGCTAGCCACGATCAGCTGACTCACATAGACGCGGCAAGTTTCACGTGACCAATGACGTCGTCAGTAATGGAGAGGTCCTCAATGATCTTTACCATCTTTGAGACTGGACCATTACCTTTTACGGAATCCACAAATGATGGTGACCTAGCTGACGAGTTTGTTTATCAATCTTATCCTTTCATGAAACCACAGACCAAAGGCTAATGAAAATGTGACGTCTGACTAGGGCCTATTGAATCCTATTGATATTTTCACGGGTATTTTCACAGATTCAGGTTTCTGGTCCAATAAATAGGTCTATGCCCTGCTACTTATTAATTAATTGCTTAACCTATTCATTTTTATGCTAATTTAAATTGAAGGGCCATGGGTTACTATTAGAGTAAAATAGAGTTTTATTGCATGCATGGATTTTTGCATGAGAAATATTGAGAAAATATAACAGAGACAAGGGAACTAGACAATTTAATCATAAATGTAATTTTCTCCTTGATACAGATGAGGCCTATAGGGCCTATATCAAAGGCCTACAAAAACCGATAGACAAGACCAGCAGGGATGCACGGTATCCGCCCCCTGTTTTTTTTTCTTTTTTCTTTCTTTTTTAAACCTTCAAAAAGGTGCGCATAGGTCTAGGGCAGGCAAACACCATACAATGATAGTTTTTCGATTTCCATTTTTTTTTAATTTTTTTTTTTATTGATTTCAAAAATTTGGGTTTACAAACTCGGTACATGACCGTTCTTCCGTTAGCTCCCACTTTAATTTAGGACATTCAAATTTTGGGGGAGCAGACTAATATACAAATCCAATTGTGATTTTTACATTAGGGTGAAAACCCATTCGTGCAGTCATGGTTGTTTGGTGGCTAAGGAAGTAGTAAAATAAGAAAGAATTATTATCTACTATTTATTTAGTTGCGAAATGGAAAAGTTTGATTGAAAATTGACGTTTTATTGGGTTTAGAAATGGGTAGTTCAGGGTGTTTTTCTTTTTAATAAAATAAACAACAACAACAAAAAAAAGAAATGCGCATCAGAAAAAACATTTGAAATAAATAACTTTAGCCTTCAAGGGGGTATATCTAAAGATAATGCCCCTCTGTAAACTTTATACTAATAAACTCAATGTAACAATCTGAAAACCAGGGGCAACCCTGATGGCTATTGTAATGCCTACAACCTTTAAAAAAAACTCACCCCTATAGGCCCTATACGTTATAAACATAAACTATTTCACATATTTTCGCATACCAAAAAAATGGGCACCTGAACTTTTGCCACTATATTTGGCAATAGTGCCCATGGGAACTCCCGAAAATTCTTGGTATTCGCCCAATTGAGGTTCCGAATCTCGGGAATTCACAGAGAGCTACGAGGAACTACGAGACTCACAAAATGCTATTTTTTCTTAATAGAAAAAAATATTAAAATTATTTTAACATTTTTTCACGATACAAAAATAGTCCATCTTTAATTATGCATAAGACTTTCAACTCTAACTGTATTATTCTTCATGTAGAATTATTTTGACAGTTTTCATGGGATTGGCTTCACCTTTGACATGTTCTCTATAATTCAATGTAAATCAACCAGCTATAACATTCAAAGTTTTCCATATTTTTTCTCAAAACTTTTGAAACCCGAATCAGGATGACATAATCTTTAATTGGGAGTGTAAAAAGATGTGTGCATCATCACCAAAACTTTGAAAATAGGACAGTTTCTTGAATGAAAGAAACAGGGCGATAATAGAGGTGCTCTCCGGGCCGCAGAGGATTCTGGGATACGCCAATCGGGCGAATAGGGTGGCTTGGAGCTTTGTGGGCTTATGACGTCAGCATGGAGAGGTCACTGAACTAGCCAATCAGCATGTGGCACACCGATCAGATGGGTCAACAGGTGCCCTGGGAGATCAGGCCACCCATTGGTCAGAAGTTGGCCACAAGGCTTTATATGTATAATACTTGTGTACATCTATTATAAAACCGACCTGGGTCAGTA
Source organism: Lepidonotus clava (assembly GCA_936440205.1). Taxonomy (NCBI): domain Eukaryota; kingdom Metazoa; phylum Annelida; class Polychaeta; order Phyllodocida; family Polynoidae; genus Lepidonotus; species Lepidonotus clava. The sequence continues at coordinate 41,365,819 of OW387138.1, read as the reverse complement.
GGTGGGACAGGAAGCAAAGATTATAGGAGTGCAGAATCATATCTATATAGAACCTATCATATTAGGACTGGAGGCCTATATATTGTAATCAATAATCAATATAGACCATGCGGCACATATTCCATTTAACACCAATTATTTCACTCAGATGACAAAACAGCTACTACTGTATTTATGTTAGACTGGCAACCATGTCTCCAATTTGCAGGAGCTGAAACTTGAGTTTAAGTTTACATTACACCAATTTATTTATTTAAATGTCAGAATATCAATACCAATTTAATCATCATACTTAATGGCTAAACCACTATCATTATGAATTTGATATTATCAATATCATTAGTGATATGCACAGACGACTGTGCCACTAAACAAGCCAACTTTGACTGAGAAAAGTGCTTCCTCTGCTTTTCATTATTATTATCATTTATTATTTCTTTTAAAGTGTTTAAAAACGTTATATATATATATAAATATATATATATATATATATATATATATATATATATATATATATATATATATATATAGACTCCCGATAAAGCAGGTTAGGTGCACTATAGGGCCTACTGACGGTAAGAAGCGTCTTTGTTTTGTTCCCTAGATTCTAACGACTAAAGCTGATTATGTTGTGCATCTTCATGGGATATAATATATTATATGCTATTGTCCAGTTATTTTGTAACTTCATTTGCTGCAGTTACAGGGAAATTAACCCCCTCATTATCTACGCCCCTTGATATGCTATAAGATATGTAAAAAAAAAAAAAAAAAAAAAAAAAAAAAAAAAATCAGGCCAATAAGGTAACAAGGATATTCATAGTAAATTATTTTGGTTATTAAAAGCCCTGTCGAATCTTGCAGGGCAAACGGTTCCAAAATTGGGGGCATTTCTATCAGTATATTCTCCATTTTAAGAAGATATAAGTGTAAGAATGGCCCATTTCAAAATGAAGCCAGTGTGGGAATTCAATTCAATATCTGTTATACAAATGGCCCATCCCGCCCGCCTAAGAGTAGGAATATCCCAGGGGTAATGAAGGGGAATTATTTTGTATGGATGGTGTACTGCCACCAGATATAAAGTTATTCACTTCCTCCTTGGTGCATCACCCTGTGCCCCCAACAGGGTCATCAAAGGCTGAGGGTGTAATGTCCTTTCTGTGAGTTATTGCACATAAAAGATTGCCACTCCTCATAAGGAATAGGATAGTTATCCCGGACGTGGGTTTCTCTAAACTCATATTATAGATCGTGTCACCCATACCGAAAACGTGTCTCCGTCCCAGAGAGAAAATTTTCAAACTTGTTTTTGCTGCAGAAATTACCTTAGACTTCATGCAGTTGGGCGTAAAACACTCAGTACTCCCTCACTCCTCCTGGGAGCTACAGACAGGCCCCCATTCCCGCTGCATGGAGCAGCCCTGCCATCTGTCGCCCACTCCTGTATGCCACACACTTAGCCTCGCCAAACTGACCCAACTGGTGCTGCTCTCTGGTGAGAAGCATTTGCAACAGGTTCTCCAACTGCAAGTGTGACCTCTGTCTTTTTCCTTTTACTTTAATTACAGTAACTTTACATAATCATACATGTTCTTCCAGTTACAATTTATTAGTAATAGCCTTTTGTTAATTACAACAGTGCTTATGTAGGTTATATCACTATACATCATTATAATCATAATATTTAGATAATAACATTACTTATATTGAAAAAATATATTACTTCCAATGTCCACCCAAGCCCAATCTGTTTCATTCTAGACATTATTGAATGAATGCAATGAGAGGGTCAGAGGCAGAATACTATACTGAGATAAATGCTGGTATATCATATACTATACATGTCAGTATAATGAATGAGGGAAAATACTTTGAACCAGAAAATCTGTCCACAAATGCACAGTGGCCACTGACTGTGGAAACAAGTCTGTGCAAAAATGGCATCACCTCAGTAGTCAACGTGTTGGTAGAAGATAATCCCTATTGTTTGTCTTAGGTTGGTTGTTCATGGGCCAATTCATAAAATTTTTTTAGAAAAAGGACAAAAAAAAGGGCGGTTTTGGGGCACAGCCCCCTATTTATAGCAGGGATAGAAGATATGACTTGTATCCGGATATAATTAGAGATTACTACTGGTGAAGTTAATAGATGTCACCACTGCTGGACATTAGCAGCTAGGGGGCTCCACTATCCACCTGGTGGACCTGGAACTAACTGACCAGTGGCACTGCCACTTCTTCACCAGCTCCACCATGCAAAGGATCTAAAAAAAAATTGTTTCTGCAGGGGCCGCTATGGCTCCAGTGTTGGTTAATAAAACTACCACTGGTTCTGCCCAATCACTTGTTTGGTTATATTTCAGTAGAGCAAGTAATTATAACCAATATTTACAATAAATATTCAACCAAATCCAATAACCAAATCAATATTCTGTTCTGGAAAGTATTGTTGTACTTCTTGCACTGCATGACTTTTGGAATTTACTTTTCTGAAAGGTCATGGAAACTTTGGTAAAGATTCACTCCTATCATTTAATCAACTTGAGTTGTCTTTAAAAGAAAATCATATTTAAGATTTGTCAAAAGGTCATTAGATAACTTCAGGATATTTTCCATAGTATTTACATTGCTGAGTAAAGTAAAGTCAACTTTTGCATCAGTTTTACTCTTTGGTCGCCATTAGACGCAGACATTACCCCTACTCGTTGTATTTTTTTTGGAAATTCACGGATGGGATTTAAATGTCGTACATCGCACTTTGCAATGCTTGTGATCAAAAACACGTCGCACCCAGAGGTCGCAGATGCTGGATTAATCTTCAGAAGTGCGACAAGATGAGCGACCAGCCTGAAGAACAAAATTGGACATTGCTACTGGGGGTAAGGACAAATCTTGTTCTAACCTACCTGTTGTCCAAGAACAGTTGTGGTTCAGGTGAGGAGACTGAGGGAGACCAGGATCCAGCAGAGAAAATGTTTGGTCGTTTTATTGAGAGTCAGGAACGCCAATCTGCTCAGCTTACATCGATGATGGCGTCTCTAACGACGGCAGTCACCTCGCTTTCTAGTCGCGTACGGCGACAAGAAAAGCATTCAAAGTCAACCTTGGATTCCGATTCAACAACAGATTCTTCAGGAGATGATTCTGATGAAAGGGAGGTCAAGATAACAGGCAAATCGGCTGTAAAACCACTCCGTCCTAAAGGATCTAAACATCGATTCAGCCTGAGGCCATACCTGCCGTCCAGTGAGAAGCGACCAGTCACTTTTGCTGCTTTGATAAGTGCTCTAGTCACCCTCATATTGGCAGCGTTGGGGGCTGGTGTTCAAGTCGCAGGTATGTTGGATCACTTGCGATTCGTCAGCGACAAGGCAGCCAGTAAAGTCTACTCGACTGAAAGTTTGATCAACTATGATGCTGAGGTGAGGCGACAAGCGGACCTCCTGGGTCGGAAAGCCTTCTCCTACAGGTCAACGGAGGCTATCCACAAGCATTTGGGCATTGAAAGTACGCTTGGAGCTGCAAAGTCAAAGAACAAGTCCAAATCATCTTCAGCGACTAGTCAGAGTTCGGGCGACAAGAAAACAGGTACAAGTGTGTGTTGGTATTATAACTACAAATACTGTAATAATCGAAAATGCTCAAAGTCACACGTTTGTTACCACTGTCACAGTGAAGACCATCGTCAGAACTCGTGTCCGAATGTAAAGAAACAGGCCAAAGATTGACTATGCAACGATAACTACAAGTTAGGCTTCGTAACCACAGACAGTGTCCAGAAATTATCACATCGTGAGCTAAATGTTGGAGAAAATCAATCTTACTTGTCGCCCGATTTGGATTCAAGCGACGAGTGTAGTGTTGTTGACAATCTTCGCGCGGATTACCCGGATGTACCTTACCGGACTGAGAGTTCCTCTCAACATGTTAGTTTTCTTGGTGATACTGACATTGTCACGGATGAAATTATTCGTCCTAGGGTAAAAATATCAGATAAATCCATTTCTGACATCAATTCATTTGAGAATTGTCAAATTATTCCGGATTTGGACATTGTGTTAGCTGATCACATCGAACCGGAAGTTATAGGGCGCCATGACAGTCATACGGGCTATCGGGTCAGAGGTCAACCAAAGCGGATAGAATTTAATTCTGAAACTGGTTGTATATCTTCAACTTACAGTGAAATATCATCAGTTGTAAATGAAGTTAATAACAATTCTCATTCGCAAATTATTATGAGCCAATTCAAGATTTTATTAGCCGATGAACTCACTCGCATTTACTGCGAATAATATGATTTAGTTCCGGTTAAAATCTATTCTGTCAGCCCCGTTGAGCGACGAGTTGTTTTTTCGGCGACTAGTGAATTCATACAGGTATTTGATGATTGTTTTGAAAATTGCTGCACTTGTTCTCATTTTATAGGAATGGTAGCATCACAACTCAAACCTTGTAGAGTGGCTGCATCGTGTATAGTTCGTAGAAATCAACTCTGTGTTGGTGATGTTTATGTTTTATTTGGAACTTTTTATGGTTTTCCAATTGTTGACAATCAGGAGATTGAATCTTATTCTTGCCAAAATTATAGTAGTATTCTTAAACAAGAATCCAAACATCAAATGGATGTTCTTTTACATGGAGAATTTGAGGAACAAAAAATAATTCAATCCTTTGTTGTTCCACATTGTTCCCATTCTTTGGGTGCAATTTCAAAACCTGACGGTAAGATAAGGCCTATCACTGATTGTCGCCGACCACTTGGTATTAGTATCAATAATAATATGTTTGAAATTTGTCAAAAATTCTCATATAACAATATTGATACGGTCATTGAATTAATTGAGCCTGGTGATTATTTTGCTGTTGTGGATATTTCACAGGCATATCGTTCTGTTAATATTTTTTATGACCATGTTCTTTTTCAAGGGTTTAATTGGAACTTGTTTGGAACGGAAGAACCCTTCTTTGATTGTTGTATGTCGTTTGGTCTGAAATGTGCTCCATTTATTTTCTCCCAAATTGGCGACTTTATTGTCAGAAATATTAATTACAGTTCACCTTTTCCTGTAGTTAATTATATTGATGATTTTATGATAGTTTGGATATGACACTTACTTTACCTTCTGACAAACTAGACAGACTCCATTCTGAATTAGCTTTTCCAAACCAAAAAGTCTGCAACTAAATTACAGCTTCAAAAATTAGCTGGAATTCTCTCCCATTGTTCCACCATTATTAAAGGTGGTCGTACTTTCAGTAGGAGAGTTATTAATTTAGCTGCTACTTTAAAAGAAGGTCATCATAAAGCTAGACTCACAGCTGAATTCAAGGCTGACATTAAATGGTGGTTGTCTTTTGCTTCACTGTTTAATGGTGTTGGAAAAATTATTAGAATGTCAAAGGTAAATGTTGTTCTATTCACTGATGCGTCTGGTCTTGGTTTTGGTGGATATAGAACTGATTTTAATGATTATTTTTGGGGAACATGGGACCCTTTATTGTTTCCCTCTTGTTGTATTCACAGAGTAAAGGCACCAGAGTTTGATAATATTTCAGGCTCTATCAGTTCTAAAGAATTTTGGCCTATTCTGTGTGCAGTCCGCTTGTGGGGTCGTTCCTTTAAGGGCCAACATGTTCTGTTTTATACAGACAATTCAGCTGTTCAGATTATGTTGTCCACTGGTCGTAGTAAGAAGGTGGCAACAATGGATATGTTGAGAGAATTTTTTTGGTTATCATTTATTTTCAATTTTGTATTTTCCATAGATCATGTTGCTGGTATTAATAATACTAAAGCAGATTTTTTGTCTAGGTTTCCTGCCATGTCATCATTTGAACTGTCATCAAATTATTTATTTTGGGAACTTTCCCCTTGTTGCAGGTCCTACTTTGGAACAACTACAAACAAGGGCAAACTCCCTTCAGTCGATGGCATTTGCAGAGAACACCATAAAGACTCGTAGATCTCAATGGAATTTTTATTTTAATTTTTGTAACCTTTATGGTTTGGTGCCACTGCCTGCATCGGTACAACAAATTTGTACATTTATTTCTTACGTGTCAACCCATTTAAGCTATGTTTCAATTCCAAATTACCTTAGTTCGATTTGGTTATTGCATAAAATGCAAGGGTTAGAACATGTTGATCCAAAGAATTTTTTGATTACTCAAACATTAAAGGGAGCCAAACGTTTGCTTGGATGTACTTCTACCCAAGCTGTTCCCCTAACCCCTTCAAATTTAAGTGTTTTTTTTTCTCTTTTGGATTTTTCAAATTCCTTTGATTTGTGCTTTTGGTGCGCTGTAATTACAGCTTTTAGAGGCCTTTTAAGAAAAGCGCATGTTACTTTGTCAGCACAGTCTCTTAAATGTTCTGATATAAAAAATTTTGATTGGGGCATTTTGCTGACAATTTCTAAATCTAAGACTATTCAGTTCAAGGAACGAGTCCTTAAAGTTCCTATTTGTAAGGCAGCTGATTCCATTTTTTGCCCCTCTACCTTTTTATCACGCCTTTTTTCCATTGTTAATCATTCAGGTGAAGACTGTGCATTTTCATATCTAAAAGGGAACGTTGTTGTTCCGCTAACTTATTCAGAGTTCTCAGCAAAACTAAGAACATGTTGTTCTTTGCTGTCAATTCAAGGGGTTTCTTCTCACAGTCTAAGGCGTGGGGGGGCTTTTCTCTATTCACTTGGTTTTTCTTTGCTTGACATTAAATCAAGGGGTGACTGGAGAAGCCTGGCTGTTCTACTTTATTTAACAGAATCGTTAGATTCAAATATTGCCAGGGACAAAAAGGTATCGGATGTTCTTAAGTTCTATTAAAAAAAATAATAAAAAATTATAGAACAACAATGGTAAGGTTAACAATTTTGCATTTTAGCTCTTGGAGGATTGGCGACTTAATTATTAACTAGTTCCTGATTCGGCAAGAGCGTCAATACTGCCTTGTTACCCTTCTTCCAATATATGTCAGATATAATTATTATTATTATTATATGGATATATATTATCGGGGAATGCTGCGAGCCTAACCTAATTATTATTCATGTATGCTAATTGATCACGTGTTCATCTTGGCGCGATTTAGTCACTCTTTGGTCGCCATTAGACGCAGACATTACCCCTACTCGTTTTTTTTTTTTTTATTATGTTATTTATGTTTTATTTAATTAATAAAAGGGCCGACTTAATTATTAACTAGTTCCTGATTCGGCAAGAGCGTCAATACTGCCTTGTTACCCTTCTTTCAATATATTGTGCTATCTGAAAGACGATAGTTGACTCTCAGTTCTCCTTGTGACCGTTACATCATAAATTAAAGGCTACCCAACGAGAAAATATATTTACTTGCAACAATGTATTTTAGTACAATTCGTGGTTGCACATTTTATGTTAACATTCGATTTTATTTGTCTTTTTGTAACAATGCCTACTTGGATTACTCTTTATAATTAGGTCTGAAAGAACTCGTTCTAAAATCCTTAATTGATTCTTATAATTTCATCACAGAATACATAAAAAATAACATCTTTGGCAGTTCATGATATCCTGCCACAATAAAGTACAAAGAAAATTACCATTACTAAAGAATACGATATTATATGTGTACATTAGAGCATAATGTTCTGGACCTATCAATAATACAACTGAAACATAGCAACAACCGATGTTTTGATAGTTGTTTCTGCTTCCTTTTAAATGATTCATAGGATTCAATTAATCTTAGCTTAATACTTAAGCTGTTCCATAAAGTAATAGATTGATTTAAGTTGCTTCATCTTGTGATAGTTAGGAATTATAATTGATTCGGCATTGAGTTTTCTTATTGATAATTGGCTAATATCCACATAAACTATCTCTTGAGATTTAAGGTACATTAAATTCAGCAAAGGGGTATTCCTTCAGTCCATTAGCATGTTCAAGCCAGCCAATTTATGAGTTTCAATGTTGTCAAAACAAGGATTAAGATTCAAACATGTTTTAAATTTTTGTATAACTTGAATATTGTTCAATTTCTTAGCCATTGCAATGGAGGAGAAGTCCATGTATTCAATATAAGGCAGGATAATTGATTCATATATATTTAGACTTGCTTTGACATCCAGGTAACGTCTGATCTTCCTGAGCAGGAAAATTTTGTAAGTTACTTTTTTAATTACACTAGAGAGGTGAAGATCGTAGTTAAACTCAGGATCCAATATTAAGCCCAAGTATTTGTATTTTTTCAACTCTCTCAAGTACGACATCATTTAACTTAACTTTTATCTGAGTGCTCATTTTGATCTTATTCTTATTTCCAAAAAGCATTACTTTTCTTACAGTTAATTAATAATCAATTTGTTGTCTCTACACCACCTGGACATAAAGTTTAAGTCAGTTTAGGGCATAGTACAGGAAGTTGAATGCTAATGTTTGTTTAGGGTATTAATCACTAGAATGGGGAATCGCTTATCAGTTTACTCTCCCAAAAATCCTTATTTAATCACTGTTAACTTTGCTAGTTGAGTGGTAGAACTAGTCCATGAGATGGGCACTCATATCCAGAATGCAGACAACACTTTGTTGAGAGTCAGGTTTATTATAGTGGATATGAACTGCTTCACAATTGCCAGTGTAGTCACAACATGCCTTTATCCTATGCATACAATCAATCTCTGCCCGGAGATAAGTTTCCGCCTAACTCCGTACGGCCTCACAATCAGAGTAGTTCTTCCTATAGTCACCAGATGTCATAAATAGGCTATCCACACCCCTGAATCCTCAAGACTCGAATTGATCCAAATGTGTATCGACTTGCTCTGCCCTTAACTATAGCTCATCATCCTTATGTATTACCCTGTTATTGATTTAGTGCTGCTACTGGTAGATCCCAGCCTGTCGTAACTATATAGGCAGGTTTATTATACCTACTAGAAGTGCCTACCATATTTACACTATATGATAAAGTAATTTGTACAATTTCGAATACAGTTTATAATATATCTTCTGCCATCTGGTGACTGTTTTGCTATTTCATTTGTACACTACTAATTATTATCTGCACAAGGTGTTTTACTAACTACCTTTGTGAAAAGTTACAACTCTTTCATCTGCACATACAAGAACAGTGTCATCTGCATAAAGGCACACCTCAGAGTATTTGAAAATATTGGTAATGTCATTAATGTATATAAAATGCTAATGGGCCAATTATGCTGCCCTGAGGAATGCCATTCAGTATAGTAAGTGGATCAAATACCATGCTGTTTGCCATTACAACCTGTGATATATCCATAAGGTAGTTCCTGTACCACTTACAAGTTCTTTTCCCAAAACCTAGACGCTCAATTTTTTAAAGAAAGGTATGGTGTTCAATGGTGTTGAAGGCTTTGTAAAAGTCCACAAAATACACCAATGATAGTTGGTTAATTTCAGAATTTCGGTTTATCATATTGTTTAATTCAAATTCTGTTGAGATAGTAGACTTTCTTGCTCTAAAACCTCTTTGTTTTTCATAAAGGTAATTGTTATCATCTGTTATAAGTAAATTTATATTGGTTACAGAGGAAGGGGAAACACCACTTCCATTACTGATATCAATCTGAATATTTCTTCCATCAGTAGTATCCACCGAAAATTCCTCTTCTGCCATTGTAAATGTGTCATCATCTTCAAAATAACCTATTTTGATTAAAGGGAGCCAAAACCAATAAATTCAATGAAATTTTCCAAACTGATATAATCCATTCCTTGAGCCTATTCCTGGCCCATGTTAAAATTTAAACCATGAAATATAGTAAAAATTAATCATACAAAACATGTTTTCATTCCTCGAATCAATTAACGTGGATCCGCAAAAATAGGGTTTGTTTACGAACAAATGCAAATATTACCATGTCTTGTGGCATTCTACTTCAGTTTGAGCTAGTTTTCACAGCTAATACTTTACCACTGACCTTAAATGGACCCATCTAACATATTTCTATACTTCTCTGAGATTTGAAAATTTATTGGTTTTATTGGTTTTGGCTCCCTTTAAACAGCAAACAGTTCAACAGTATTGCTAGTCATAGATCCTCAATGTGCAGAGCCTTTCATCATTGTGAGTACTATTGTGTTCTGTTCCTTTTAATGCAATTTTGATCAAGACGTGGCATTTTTCTAAGCACTCACACTGAAACTTAGATTGGATCATACCCTGTACAGTCCCGGTACCAATCATAGGACATTGTTTGTATTCCATGACTCTCTCTCTCACTTCATTCAGACTGCCATCTCTCCTGTACACATTCACATTGAGATTGAATCCATGGGAAACATTGACAAAGAATTCAGGCTGGCAGTAGTAGGTTGCTACATCATCCCGAGGGCTGTTCTTTTCGGTTGGGTCCCAGTGAATAACGAGAAAGATGATCCTTGCATGAAATGCATCTCTAACAGAAATACATGTTCTTTCGTCATTGTCAAAGAGCAGATTTTGGTGAGGGGGTTTCCATAGCAAGCTACTCTCTAGACTTGGGAAGGATACTTCTGTAAAAAAGTTATCTAATGAATACAATTTCAAGGTTTATTAAACACACGTATTGAGTACAACATGTAGAATTGAAAGGTTCGCAAACGAAGCCATTAGTGTTTATTCAAGGTTTTGGAAATGTCTTCACTACCTTAAGATGAATGACATATTAAGAAATGAGGTATAAGTCACAGATATGAGAATTATGGTTTGAAAGATTATGAAACTTCAGAAACTTAAAGGGCTGTGAGAATATTGTTGTATTCTTTTGAAATTGTGACTACAATGCAATGTTACTGTTCTTGCCACGGAATTTCATTCACATCGGAAAATGTTTCCTGTAGGTTATGTACCCTCCTTCTGACATTTACACGAGATTGATCAACTTTACGTAGAACTCATTCAGCGGTGTGATGTCACATGCACAATCCTTAAAATCCTGGTAAAAGGTTTTCATAATAATACTTAAATGAGCTTTTTCCTTATTTTCCCATTTTTTTTGAAAAGGAAAAACCTAACAAATATACACTTACTTAAAATGTAAAAATCGATCCCAATGTCATATCAATAATTATGTGATGTATGATAAAAACTCTAAGCATTAGGATCCACGTTGGGAAACTTTGAGGATTCACATTTGAGTTAATGGTTCTTGTAGGCACACATACCAAACCCATATGATTCACATGGGTGCTATTATACTAAAGGACTAAGCTTACTCTATAATGAACCATTTTCTGTTATAATGTTCGAAAAACGTATCTTTTTAAAAAAATGCTCAAAATTTGAACCCGTCTTTTTTTAAATCAGTTAGATTTAGACATCTAACAGTGACAAAAGAAGTCTTTTTCAAATCCTACCTTCAATATTATCTGTATACACTTCAATCTCACAAAGGTGTTGATGGTTCGGTTCAGCGATGTACCTGGCCACTGCCACATGACGCCCAATGACCGTACCCTTACATGTGTAATATTTTCCCTTGTTATGCTGCTCCCCACACATCTTTGCGCACACCTCATACTGTGAGGCCTCAAAGGGTGTCGATGGTCCATTGATGTTCCCCACATAAATGGAGAACTGGTTGAGGCGATGACCTGTTAGGTTAAATGTGATAGATTTAAGGATGCAGGCCTGTAGCCAGGGGGGGTTCGGTGGGTTCGTATAAACCCCCACATTGGAGGAACCCTCCTCTAATTTTTAATGTAAAATATGACACTTAATAAAAAAAAAGTAGTTTAGGGGCCTTCCATTTAGTACGTACGCAAATTTTCCCAAAGTTGAGACCCCCCACCCCCCTTGGACCAAAGTACGCATTGAAATTGTATGGGAACGTACGCAAATTTTCAAAAATCTCAGACCCCCCACCCCCCCTTGCTGCGTAAGTACTTAATGGAAGGCCCCATAGCCATTTAATTCAAAAGACGACCCCTCCCTGGAAAAAAACTACTAGTCAAAAAACGAACCCCCCTCTGAGAAAAGCTGGCTGCAGGCCTGGGATGCACACCACAGTGATTGTGCCACACTCACATATGATGTGTAATTGATTGTTGAATTGTTAATGCTATCTAATGATGTATCTTTAATGACATTGATTATAAGACAATAGCATTGACTCTAAGACAAAAGCATGTGAATTGGAAAACTATGGTTTCAAATTTGAGTTTTTGAACATGGATATAAATAAATCATCTCACTTTAGTATCTTACATAGACATCTGAAACTTAAATGCACAGCACATGATCAACCACTGACTGCATCTGTCACACAGGTGCTCTGCATTAGTCAATATTATGCAAACATATGTGCTAATCAGTGTTGCACATCCTGTACAAACTTTCAAGATTTCAAGCAACTCCATTATTAAGTGATACTGTAAAACATCAGAATAACATTGCTTAACTTCACAGCTCAGTATTAGAATATTGCAGTATGTTACCCATAATTAAAAAAAAAGATACTACCTACTTCCAACTTCTTTCCAGTTGACAATTGCCACACCTACAACATTGAAGATCGCTCCCAAATCGATAACAAACCATGGTGGACTATCAGCATTAGAGGTGGCACATTTACTTTGAAAGGCATCAGGATCATCATTTCCATCCACAGCATTACTTGGGGGTCTGATCAGAGAAAATTGAGCTCAATTTGAATGATGAAACCCTTATTATTACTGTTTGTAAGAGTGATAGATCATAGTATTGTTGAAAATAGAAACACTTTCAAGTTTTCGGCATTTTTACAACATTCTAACCGCTCGACCTGACGAGCCTGGTTATTGATAAATAAAAGGATGACAATGACAATGACAATGATTTTGACAATGACAATGACAATGATTTTTTGACAATGATTTTTATTCACAACCTCACATAAGAGGCATGGGAACATATAAATACAGTTGTAATGGTTAAGGTTATACATGTGTAATTAGTATCCCTATATAAAGAAGGGTTTTCATTGGTGTTGTACAGCAGCGCCGAGATTATTATCAGCACCATGATGTAATAGGACACTAGAATAAGGGAAAGTGAGATCTAGAGTGAGATTCTTAAGGTATGTGTCCAGATAGCACCTACTGTGAGCACCAGCCTAATTTTCAGCTTACAATAGAGTTATTCACATTGACTAGTTTTTTAAGAGAGTCTCTACGTAGTAATACCAGCAGTAATTAAAATAATAGCACCTAGGAATCTTTGGTTTTGAATTTCACACGGCTTGACTAGGTTTAGACAATGAAACTATTGCAGGTCATTACTGTAGTAAGGGGGACTAGTGGTTCTTTGGTTAAGGAGATTTGCAGGCTTCCATGACCTTGTAAACAAATATTGAGAGCCAAGTTAGGTCATCCGTGTTACTTGTTTTGAACAATGTGGTCATTCTCAACTCTTATTGGCCTTGGAGGTACGTTTTGTCTATGAGATTGGAGTGCTCATTCTTGAAGTAGCTACAGTTGAAAAGGTAGTGGTATTCATCGCCAATACTCCCGTTTTGACATAGCATGCACAGTCGGGCTCCCTGTTTATTCCTTTGTGGCAGCCAGGAGAGATGGCGAGTATGATTTCTGGTCTAGTATTTACATAATGTTAGTGCATGCTTTTTATCTACGGTGGTTAGGTAGGGTTCTATTGTCTGTGTTGTATTAAATTGTTTATAGTTGTTTTCATTTTCCATTTTCACTGACGGTTGATAACCAGGTTTGGGTTGACATATCTTTACAAATTTGATTCAGTGTTCATTTGAACCAAGCAGGACTGAATTGATCCAGGTCCCACAGGTACCCCATGCCAGTCCTGTCCAGATGGTCATGGAGACAGGAGAGCCACTTTGCCTTGTAGATACCTAGGTCGTGCATGTTCTTGAGGATTTTGTACATTCTGAAAGATATTTTGTTCTGTTTGCCATTTACCAGGTTAGCCCAGAAATTGGGCATCCTCTGTTTGACAAAGTGTTCCATATTGAATCGGCCAAGTTCAATTTGTTTGAGGTTGGAGAAGCCCCAGACCTCTGAGCTATATGAAAGAATAGGCAGGACACAGCTCTCTTCAAGTGGGACTGGATGTTGTAAGAGAGACTGAGTTTTCTGAATTTTGATACAAGGCTGTCTAAGGCTCGCTTGGCCTGACTAACTTGTTTTGACATTGCTTTTGCGAATGATCCATTGTAGTTGAAATTGATGCCTAGGCAGGTGTACTCATATTGAGTTTCTAATGTGTCTGGGCCAAATTTCCATTCAGGAACTTTTCTAACCTTCCCTTTAGAGAATTTTACAACCCTGGTTTTTGTGGGGCTATCAAGGGCTGTCTGAAGGTCTCCTTTGGAGTTTGCTAGTAGGATTGTATCATCTGCATATAATAATGTAAAGAGTTTGATATACTCATGGAGGTCTATTAGGTGTTCAACTTTAACCCCTTTGCAACTAGAACTTAGGAATGATTCAAGGTCTTTTAGAAAAATAGTGAATAAGAGTGGGGACAGGTTATTACCTTGTCTTACTCCCTTGTTGCATGGGTAGTAGTCATTAGGATGACATCAGCATGTCAGAGTCACGGGAAGTCGGTCCATATGGACCTCTGTGTTTGTAACTTATTCTTGAATCTACTAGCCTAATTTCAACAAGTACTGCAATCACAATTTAGTCAGTCATAATTCACACAAATAAAAATGATAAATATTATGAGGGATGCTCATTGAAATACACCAGAGGTCATTTAAAGCAAATAATTGACCTAGAAATCCAAACTGAAACGAAACTACTGGTCATAACGGCCAATAAGATAGACCTATGTGAATAGCCGAGGTTCAATTCTGGGCCTGGGCTGGCTACTACTCCCCTCTGCATGTCTCCCAGTAGCAACTACTGGGTTATCAAAGACTCCTAGAGAGTAACTGGCTGTTGTGTGTGTGGCCCTGTCTATGGGACCATGCACATTAAAAAACACCTGCTTTGGTAAATGTGTAGGGGTATGGTCTCTATCTTCTTATAGATTCGTTCATTCCATAGATATGATCATCAAAAGACAGAATTGTCAAAACCTTGTTCTCACCTCAGATGTTGCTACGGTTGATAAACAACAATAACCAACCAACCAACCTAAGTGAATAACAGCCCATCAGATATTTCTTAGTCGTCATGTTAGGCCTAAGTGGAAATAACAGACATAAGTGGTTGTATTGGCCAACTATGTAGACCTAAGGTGTCATGGTCATCAATAAAATAAATATAAATGGACATTATGGCTCATTGTATAAACCTAAGTGGCCATAAAAGCCAACTACATAGGCCTTAGTGGTCATAACTGCCCACTAGCTAGTCCTAAGTAGTATTAATGGCTCTTTAGATAGACTTAAGTGACTAAACTGGCCATTAGGTAGGCCTTAGTTGTCATACTGGCCCAATAAATATTGCTTAGTTGTCATGATGGCCCACTAGTCAGGCTAAATGCGTGATAAAATAGATAAAAAGAAGTCATAATGGTAGAATAGGTAGACCTAAGTGGTTATGATGGCCAGTTAGATGAACCAAAGTGGTTATAATGGCCCATTAGATGGACCTAATTGGTCATAATTACCATATTGTCTAATTGCAGGTACTGTGCGCACTCGAGGCACACACAATATAGGCTTTCCTCCTGACACTGTCATGTAATAATAGTAGATAACATTTAAGAACATAAATATATGTGTGTATATATATATATTTATATATATTTATATATATATATATATGTACATGTAAATATCTGTTTCATGAATGTGTGTTGGTTGGTGTGGGCCTACTGATGCATGAGCATTAAGAAGTATGCAAGTATATGCAGATATGAGTGTGCATAGAAATGTTTAGGTAGAGTGCACTCAAAACTTACTGTACTAGGCTAGAATAGGTAGAACTTTGATAAGCAGGCTTCCCTCTTGCCACATTTAGGCTGCCCTGTGGACCTTCAAGTTCAGGTAAGATACAGGTCCATTGCTCATGCTGGAACACTACAAAGTTGAAAGAGTAGGCCTAATCTGACAAGGACATTTTGCATAATGTCCACGTATCTGGACACTTTGATTAATTTTTGGTTTGTCAACAGTAATTTTTTCATGTGGTTCTCATAATCAAGAGAGTTACTATAATGAAAAATAATGAAATTTTTACATGCCATTTGCCAACATAAAGGAAATACAAATTGATGATTGTACCTTGCTCTGGATAGATCTCCAGCTCACAAACTTTAAGTACTGAGTCTGTAGCATCCATTTGCACAATGACGTATCTTCCCCAAAGTGTTTGGTAACAGTGAATGTAGAACAATGTCCCTGTCCTTATGTTAACATATACTCCACCACATTGTTTGAAGCCTGATGTCAAAGCATTGAAAGTACCAGAGTCAAAGGTTGTTCCAACAAGTATTCGTATACTGAGATCTATAAAAGAGATTGTCATGATTTTGATATATCTTTAATACATATGACATAACAGGGGTTTTCCATGACTTTTCTGTTCACTGGTCCATCAGGCTAGTGTATGCATCTTTGCACTAGCCCAGATCAAAGTTTCACTTGCCCATATGAAGATATCATTAAGAATTTTTTCAGTATTCACTAGTCCACCGGGCTAGTTAATAATAAATTGCAATAGCCCCACAGGGTGCAGATTCAGGGTGAGAAGATTCAGACGAATTCATTCCCTTGTCCCACCCTGAATCTGTCCGATTTCCCCTCTGCTACCTCTCCCTCTTCATATTCCCTATGTGTTCCGCTCCCCATCTGCTACCCAATCCCCTTTCCCACCCTGTTATGGCCCCTCTTCGATCCCCTACCTATTCCCCTTTCTGCACTTAACCTGTCCCTCTTCCCACACCACCCTGCCTTCCTTCCAACATCCTACCTGTCCCTCTTCCTGTTCTCTACCTGTCCTTCTTCCAGTCACTAACCGTCCCCCTTCCAGACCCATGCCTATCCCCATTCCTGCCCCCTTTGTCTCTGTCTTCCCATCCACCACCTGTCCATCTACACAGGTCCCTTTCCCACCCCCTACCTGTCCAAAGCACCCTTAAGCTTCCTGTCCTCTACCTGTCCCTCTTCCCATCCCTACCTATCCCCCTTTCTGCCCCCTACCTGTCCTTCTTCCCATCACTTACTTGTCCCTCTTTTTGACCCTACCTGTCCATCTTCCCATCCATTACATGTCACTGTTCCCAACCCCTACCTATCCCCCTTTCTGCCCCATTCCATTTCCTCTTCACATAACCTACCTATTCCCCTTCTGACTCCTACCTGTCCTGCTTCCTACCCCCATCTGCCTCTCATCCAACACCTAACCTATCCTGTCTGTCCCTTACCTGTCCATCTGCCCTTTAATACCTATCCCCCTTCCTGCCACCTACCTGTCCCTCTTTCCATCCCCAACCTGTCTTTCTTCCCAAGTCCACCTGCCCCCTTCCAACACCATACCTGTCCTGCTTCCTGTTCCCTCCCTGTCCCTCTTCTTGTCACTAGCTCTCCCCCTTACAGGCCCATGTTTATCCCCCTTCCTATCCCCTCATGTCCATCACCCCCTCCCTACCCATGTCCCTCTCCTCTACCTGTCCTTCTTCCCATCCCCAGCCTATCCCTCTTTCAGTTTGCTACCTGTGAATCTTCCTATCCCCTACCTGTCCCTCTTCCCACCCCAAACTTGTCCCTCATGCTGGGCCATACCTGTCCCCCTTCCCACCCCATAAACATTCCCTTCCCCCCTTCCTTTTACTCTTCCTGTCCCCTACCTGCCCCTCACTGACTGTACCTTTCCCTCGTCCCACTCCTACCTGCCTCTGTTCCTACCTGTCCCCCTTAATTCCTACCCCCTACCTGTCCTCCTTCCCCTCCCTACCTGTCCCTCCTCCTTGCCTCTACCTTCCCCTCTTCTCATCACCTCCTGTCCCATTTCCCACTCCCTACTGTCTCTCTTCCTTCTAGTTGGTATGGGATTAACATAGTTTTCACTTCTCATTTTTTCTGCATAATTCTGGGGACAATTCAGAACCAGCTACATTCATCAACTAGTTAAAGTTTGGAATTTTTGCGACTCATTTGATGAGTTATGCCTATAATTAAATCTATACAAATATAGTTAAACAGGATTATAGAGCAGGAACGATCTTTTCAGTGCATTCTTCCCTTCTGCAGATTATAGAATTTCACAGGAGCCAAATTGATGATGATAAAGAGTGATTATAATACTCACCTTCAATATCTTTAGACAAGATCACTATTGTACTTATTGCTGCTCCATCACCGATGTCAACGGCCATCCATGGATTGGTCTCAGACACACTCACAAAGCATGCTGAATTTTAAATTAGGCATTTTTTTAACAAAAATAAAATAGGTGAAACTCAAAGTCTTGTGGGTAGGAGATATTCTAAGGCCAGAATACCATTAGCTACATCATTGAGCAAATATATGAACGTGCTAAAAAAAATAAATATTTCAACGAGTATTAAAGCTAATTTTCAAATATGCAAGAACCCCCACAAAGTAAATCAAATTTTCAATAATTGCAGACTGCCCCTTGATATATACATATTTAGTTTGATGTTTCTTAATTTGTTTATTTCAACTGGTAATCAGATTAGCTAATGAAAGCTAGTTCACATTCTTGATCTGTAATTGCAAATGTGAGACTGGTTTAAGAAATAATAAAAGATAATCAAGGTGCCTGATTGAATCCACTTGTATAATATATTTGATACTTATATGTTTGATGGCACCTTAACAATCAAGTACTGGTTGTATCACACAAACCGTGGGAGTAGAAAAGTTGTATGCCGTCTACACTGTGAGATAGAGGTTGAACTACAGAGGAGCTGTAAGTTGGTTTACCCAGTGCCAGGTTTGGAATGCTGTGGTCAGTGTAACACTCATCACCTGAAATGAAAAAGTCTTGTACACCTTTATATGATTTAAGACACTGCATGACATCATTTCATGTAGGGTAAGTCAGTAAGTCACAAAGAGGCTGAAACTGACATTTATTTCTATTCAGGACAATCCAACAGACCCTATACTTATGGCCCAAAATAGGCCTACCCTACAAAAGAGGTGTAGGGATGGGTTTAGAGAGGTGGGGATGGGAGTGGAGAGTCAGAAAAGGGCCTGAAGGGATGTGAAGATATGAATTTGAATATACATGTATTGGGTGAATATCAGAAAGCAGATGTGTAAGGGGTCGCATGTGTGACATCTCCCCACAGGCAACACAGGTCAAAAATAGCATAACGTCAACCCTTCCTATTCCTGCTGAATCCCTCTTTCCCTGCTCACCTACTCAGACGAACTCTGACCCCGTCAAACCCTTACGGACCCCTTCATACCCACACAACCACATCATCCCCCTCCTGACTACCTCAAAACTTTGCTTATTCCCTCAGACCCCTTCCAATCCCCTGTTGACCCAATATTACCAATGCTTACCTCCTCATAACCCTGTAGATCCCTGTAATCCCCTATTTGCCCCCACATACCCCTGCTCACCCCATCATTCCACTGCTGGCCCCTTCCTCCCCCTCTAATTGCCTAATACTGCTGCTCCACCCTTCTTATCCCTGTTGACCACCCTCACATCTCTGCTAAACCCCTCTTAAATATGAGCATAAACCTGCTTACCCCCTCATTACCCTGCCAGCCCCTTCCTATCCCTGATTTGCTCCTCGTACCCCTGACTGTCACAATTTGTCACTCTGTGACTTTTGTGAATATGTGCCATCAGAGACCACCTCTGACCCCCTCATACCCCTGACTGTCACAATTTGTCACTCAGTGACTTTTGTGACTATGTGCCATCAGAGACCACCTCTGACCCCCTCATGCCCCTGACTGACACAATTTGTCACTCAGTGACTTTTGTGACTTCAGCCACCAGACATGTGCCTAAGACATAAAATATTTGTGATTTATTGATTTACTCAGTCAAGCATTATCGTGCTAGTGTCATGAAGGTGGCACATAAGGGTTGTCTCCACTTGAGAACGTAGCCACAGCGACAAGGGGTAAAACTGTCGCTGGGAGTCAGAAATTCGTCGCAGGCTGTCGGAAATCTGTCGCCAGGCGTTGCAAAAGTTTATCGCCTAGTTGAGACACACTGGGTGACCAAAACGGCGGCAATAAACCTTATTTATCGCTGGGATTCTGGTGCCAATCTGGCTGGCAATATAACCCTTAAATCACCGGGGTTTCTGGGCGTCAGATCAAACATGTTTGATAGGGTTTGTCGCCGGGATTACCGACTTTTTCCTTCGTCACCGGGTTTTGTCGCCGAGATTCATGTGGCTTCTATAATTACTTGGTGCCAGTCTGTCTCCAACCCCTGGTGATAAACCTGTGCATGTGGCTTCATTGTTGCCGGCCCTTTTCCCTATTTTCATCGCCCAAGTGGAGACACGGTTTAAGTGACTATAAGTGACAAATTGTGTGACTTAAAGCCTCCTGTTACTTAGCGCCTTACCTTTTGCCTCATGTGACCCACTCATTTCAGTTGTTACATAATGATTATATCTCATGGGTATTCAAGATAATAAATTCAGAAAAACTTCAAAGCTTATACACCTTTTTCTTAAATCTTTTTCAGTGAATCCTCCTGTAGACAACTTAATTGGCCCCAACTATCCTAGCCTTACCCATGGGAACTTGTGCCCCAACTCATTGGTCCCATCCTTTACAGCCACCAGGGCATCACATTAAAGCGCCATACCCACTAGTCGCCCGTCGACCATTGCCGGTAAAATCGCCTAGTGGGTATGGGGCTTAAGACAAAGGTCCTAGAACCAGACCTGTCACATACAAAGAACTTATTATTGTTCTGATCTGTCACATACAGAGAATATATCATGGTTCTGCCACTTACCTGCTGAGGTAGCAAGACTAATACAGTCCATCACTCCTAAAAGGAAAATAATTTGTCCTTGTATATCCATAATCTGTTCTTCTAATCAGTGTCAAGCAAACCTCTTTTGGTCAAAGCTGACCAACCCATGTACACCCTATTGTATTCACACAGCACCAGTCCACGCACAGTTACCACTCCAAGCAACCAGGTTGTACAACAGGAGCCGCCTGGATCAAAGCATCTAAAACATTCATATCCAAGTTGTAGCTTTCATGAATAACTTGTGAGCACTCACTGAGGATCTGGGGGAATGGGGCAGGGAAGGGGAAGAAATAGAATCAATTGGACATTTCAGTTAATAACTATCTGAAATACACTAAAAAATGATTTCTAATTAGTTATCTAGTGATATGAACACATATTTGAAATCATGAATAATAGTATGAAGAGAAGATAACTGTTTTTGTACATCAAAATCATGCTATAACTTTGCTTATTCAAAAGGGCTAAGTGTTGTAAATCAATTCTTTCCTTTTTCTGGAAATAAAATATTTGGCATAAGAATTACTCTTTCAGGACATTGAATCATCCATAAGTTATATATTTAAACGTGTCTAGATAGTGTCGTTGTGACATATGTGGCGTCTTTTGAGACTATCTATCACAGTACATTGGCACCCAGCAAACAGGACACATGTATTAACCAGTTTACTACGTGTTCATTTTGTGTAATACTGGTGTTTTATGTAATCCCTATGTAATGTCAGAATCTAACTAGGTTTTATCATGAGTTTTCACACAGCAATACACATATTTCAATTTCATGCATGCAGCATCATTGAGCATGTGAGCATGTGAGTGACATGCTGTTATTCATCACGGCAAATCGAAACTTACATTTTCTTATCTATTTGATAATTTTTTCATTTTAATGTTATTCTCGTGACATTCTGGTATTGTGTCAAACTCCTTGTAAAACATGTATATCACACTAGTTTTAACATGTGTTATAATCATGTGATTCTGATGTTGTGTAAAGGGAGTAAAACATGGGAAAACTCTCTTTCTCCTGCACCAGTTTTTGATACATGTAATCTAAGAGTAAAACACCTATTCTATTCAGGTTTTCCCTGAGTTTTCATTGAAAAAACACAAAGATACACTTTAGAAATGTATATCTTTACACCAGAATTTCTATGTGTACACTCCTTGAAAACTGGTGTAATTTTTCTGATGCATTTTAATGAGTTATGAGATTTATCAAAAGATTGAATAAGAATATATTTTGTCACCACGATATGCAATTGTATAGATTTAGCAAAAATACTAGATTTCTATATGGTTTAAATACAATATAATTGTCCATTCTCTCATCCAGATTGTGTATAGGGGAGCTCTTCATCACTATTCGTCATATTTGCTAGCTCTTCGTTGTTAATCCGAATAGATCTTATTTTGAATGTTCGTATCATTCACAAGTGGTAGAGACTCTAAGTAAGGGGGCTCATTCCCATACAAAGATCACACACTTGGCAAGAGGTAATTTTATTTTATCCATTGAGACATTTTGAAGATACAAGTTTATAGTCATAGTCATTCCATCCATACAATTCATGTCATCCATCTCCTAAGCAAACAACATCAGAAACATTCCAACCAAGTAAAGCTATGGTTAAGCTTCCCCTTTCGAGGTTAGTGGGAGCATCACCTACTGCCTACCTTCACCAGAGGGATCTCCGTTGCGTCCATTACTCTGTCCGTAAGGCTACGCCTAAGCTGTCCCGATCGTTACTATCACCTACTGTAGTCGTTACTACTATCTCCACACTACCTGTATGTTAGACTATTGCTCCCATGTGTTCTTGCTCCCATGTGTTCTTCTTGAAGTCTATGATGGTCTGTTCACGCATCCTAAGTCTCATACCCTTATGTAGCGCCAGCCACAGTGTTAAATCAAAGTCAGTAACGTCCCCCATTTCCGCTCGTTTAATTAGGGGTTAAATGTGCCTTTCACACTTTGTAAATGTCTGTAAAGGTGAGTTACATGAAATTAGGATATCCCTCTAAATATAAGTTATATTTGTGAGGGCACTATGTAAAGAAACCTGAAGTTCATGAAGTTTATTCAGTATAGGTGCATTTACTTGTCTTTAGTTAGTATATATTCCAAGTGCATTTACAACAAAGCCTTAGGTTTAAGGGGCTTTACAAATCGAACACCATAATCTTTAATTGTATTTACATGTAGACTAGCATCATATTTAAGTGCCTTTAGTAATCTTTTGTTGCTTTGATATATGGACTTTAATCATCTTTTATTGTGGACTTAAATCATCATTTACTGGCTGGAGGCCGGCCCAGGGGCTGCAGCGCAGCTGCAGGGAGCTGTAGGCCGGCCTAGGGGGCTGGGTGCTGGCCCATGGGGCTGGAGGCCGGCCCATGAAGGCTGTAGGCTGGCCCAGGAAGGGTTGTAGGCCACCCAGGGGCTGTAGGCCAGCCCAGGGGGCTGTAGGGAGGCCTAGGGGGCTGGGTGCTGGCCCATGGGGCTGGAGGCCGGCTCAGGAAGGCTGTAGGCTGGCCCAGGAAGGGTTGTAGGCCACCCAGGGGCTGTAGGCCAGCCCAGGGGGCTGTAGGGAGGCCTAGGGCTTATGTATGCCTCAGGAGGACCGTAGGCCGGCCCAGGGGGGCTGTAGGCCGGCCCAGGGGAGTTGAGGCCTGCCAAGGGGGCTTCAGGCTGGCCCAGGGGGCTTCACTTCAGGCCGGCCCATGGAACTGCAGGCAGGCAGGGGGGGTACAGAGACGGGTAGGCCCCCCAGGCCGCCAGGAGATGGGTAGGCCGGCCCTGGAGCCTCCCTTACCACCAGGGGAGGGCCATGGAGCTTCCCCAACCTTCAGGGGAGGGGTAGGCTGGACCTGGGGCCTCCCTGGCCACCAGGTGAGGGGTAGGCAGGCTACTAGATGAGTATGTTCATCTGAAGATAATATATTCATTAAAGAGGTTTAATTTGATTCTCAACAATTCTAGATTGTACCTATGAATTGGACAACAATGGACACTATTAATATATTAGACAATTAATAAAGACACATTAACTTGCATTTAGTCCCCTGAATAAAGGTTTATATGAATACATAATTTTATGGTATTACATTTTACAGAAATATGCTCACCTGCCACTAAATTCATATCCAAAACCTGCTTCCTGTTTTACCAGCTGGCCCCGAATCAGTCCACTAAGTGTACTCGGCCCATGGCCGACTTACACTGCTCTAACACCTCTCCAGGCTCACCAGCCGGCCACCAGTCAGCCCTACTAAGTGTACTAAGCCCAGAGCCACCACTAAGGGTACTGGACCCAGGGGCGACTTACACTGCCACGACACCTCTACCAGACACACCAGCCGGTCCCCAGTCAGCCCAGTAAGGCTACTAAGCCCAGGGCTGACTTGCACTGCCATGACACCTCTACCAGACACACCAGCCAGTCCCCAGTCAGCCCAGTAAGGCTACTAAGCCCAGGGCTGACTTGCACTGCCATGACACCTCTACCAGACACACCAGCCAGTCCCCAGTCAGCCCAGTAAGGCTACTAAGCCCAGGGCTGACTTACACTGCCACGACACCTCTACCAGACACACCAGCCGGTCCCCAGTCAGCCCAGAAAGGCTACTTAGCCCAGGGCTGACTTGCACTGCCATGACACCTCTACCAGACACACCAGCCGGTCCCCAGTCAGCCCAGTAAGGCTACTTAGCCCAGGGCTGACTTGCACTGCCATGACACCTCTACCAGACACACCAGCCGGTCCCCAGTCAGCCCAGTAAGGCTACTAAGCTCAAGGCTGACTTACACTGCCACGACACCTCTACCAGACACACCAGCTGGTCCCCAGTCAGCCCAGTAAGGCTACTAAGCCCAGGGCTGACTTGCACTGCCAAGACACCTCTACCAGACACACCAGCCGGTCCCCAGTCAGTCCAGTAAGGCTACTAAGCCCAGGGCTGACTTACACTGTCAGCCCAGGGCTGACTTACACTGCCACGACACCTCTACCAGACACACCAGCCGGTCCCCAGTCAGCCCAGTGGAGCTTCCCCAACCTTCAGGGGAGGGGTAGGCTGGACCTGGGGCCTCCCTGGCCACCAGGTGAGGGGTAGGCAGGCTACTAGATGAGTATGTTCATCTGAAGATAATATATTCATTAAAGAGGTTTAATTTGATTCTCAACAATTCTAGATTGTACCTATGAATTGCTGAACAATGGACACTATTAATATATTAGACAATTAATAAAGACACATTAACTTGCATTTAGTCCCCTGAATAAAGGTTTATATGAATACATAATTTTATGGTATTACATTTTACAGAAATATGCTCACCTGCCACTAAATTCATATCCAAAACCTGCTTCCTGTTTTACCAGCCGGCCCCGAATCAGTCCACTAAGTGTACTCGGCCCATGGCCGACTTACACTGCTCTAACACCTCTCCAGGCTCACCAGCCGGCCACCAGTCAGCCCTACTAAGTGTACTAAGCCCAGAGCCACCACTAAAGGTACTGGACCCAGGGGCGACTTACACTGCCACGACACCTCTACCAGACACACCAGCCGGTCCCCAGTCAGCCCAGTAAGGCTACTAAGCCCAGGGCTGACTTACACTGCCACGACACCCCTACCAGACACTCCAGCCGGTCCCCAGTCAGTCCAGTAAGGCTACTAAGCCCAGGGCTGACTTACACTGCCATGACACCTCTACCAGACACACCAGCCGGTCCCCAGTCAGCCCAGTAAGGCTACTAAGCCCAGGGCTGACTTACACTGCCACGACACCTCTACCAGACACACCAGCCGGTCCCCAGTCAGCCCAGTAAGGCTACTAAGCCCAGGGCTGACTTACACTGCCACGACACCTCTACCAGACACACCAGCTGGTCCCCAGTCAGCCCAGTAAGGCTACTAAGCCCAGGGCTGACTTACACTGCCACGACACCTCTACCAGACACACCAGCCGGTCCCCAGTCAGCCCAGTAAGGCTACTTAGCCCAGGGCTGAATTGCACTGCCACGACACCTCTACCAGACACACCAGCCGGTCCCCAGTCAGCCCAGTAAGGCTACTAAGCCCAGGGCTGACTTACACTGCCATGACACCTCTACCAGACACACCAGCCGGTCCCCAGTCAGCCCAGTAAGGCTACTTAGCCCAGGGCTGACTTGCACTGCCACGACACCTCTACCAGACACACCAGCCGGTCCCCAGTCAGTCCAGTAAGGCTACTAAGCCCAGGGCTGACTTACACTGCTACAACACCTCCAAATGGTCCACCAGCCGGCTACCAGTCAACCCACTGAGGGTACCATGGCCCACGGTCACCACGCACTGCTAGAACACTTCTCCAGGCACACCAGCCAGCCACCAGTCAGCCCGGTAAGGCTACTGGGCCATGGCCAACTCACTGCGCTACAGCACTGGTATTCTGTGCCTTTGAGATTGTTTGCACCAACAATGACCGCTGCAACAGCACCACCTAAGCCAAAGTGCCTGGATTACCAACTCAAAGAATATTATCTAATGTAATAGAATTAAGTATATTTGTCTAAATATTGAAATATTTTGTCAGATTGTTTAATATTACGTCCAATATTTACGTCTTTCCAATTGTAGATCAGAAAAAATAAATTATCTTTTGTTTTGACATCCTGTTTAAGCAATTTCCGCCCTATTATTGCTGGTAGAATTAGTGCTAGTAAGCCAAAGGTACGGCAGTTGGCCCTTTTCTGAAGTGCACAATTTCTAATGTGAAGGATGCACGCAAGTAGTGAATTGCACCCAAGGGTCCGTTCTCCTGCCTCCTGAGCCTCAGGGTAGGTTTCCCCAGCCTCCCCGCACCTTCTAACGCCCCCTGAGCCCAAGGGACGGTGTCCCTGGCCTACCCCCCCCCCCCCCCCCCCGCCCCCCGCCCTTTTTTTTTTTTTTTAAATTTTATTCAGGTAATTTATACAGCATTAAAGAAACCTCAGTGTAGTAGTACACTGGTTTACCGGTTTGATGCTGTGCCTATACAGTTCGGCACTATTCTGTTAAATTGAAGAGGTTATCATTTTACAATGGAACACTCAATACAATATATCAGTAACATATAAAGTACAAATAGCAGAGTTGTTGTAGTGTCAGGTGTAATATCAGTTATTTGCAATACAGACAGAACGTAATATATTTAAATCAGTCAATATGATGATAAGAATTTATGATGAGTGTAATAAATAAATAAATAAATAAATAATAAATGAATGAAATGAAATAAATGGATAATGATTGATCAATTAAGAACAGTAGATCGAAGGAAGGTGGTGATAAGGTGAAAAGGATTAATGAAATGGGTTAATGCTTCTGCCACCTTGGACCCAGGGCAGGTAACCCCGGTCTCCATCAGATTCAAGCAACAATTAAATGACAAAGTTCATGCAGTGGGATTTACTTAATATCTATAGATCACGTGAGCATCTCTACTAAAACCAGCAAAGGACCTTCACAATTGAACTCTTTTTATATATCAAGTAGAGATCATGATTGTACATGTAAGAGTTTCAGTAAAGGAGCTGACAAGATGAAGTGAATAGTACACTATTTAATCAATATTTACATCTTTCTGTTGCGTTTACAACCATCTTAAATGTCAAGGAAATGTAAAAGTAATTAAAGAGACCTAAATTTGACTGGTTAATCTTTACCTAACTTTCCATAGTATTTAAGAAGAATGTAAAGACAAGAGAATATTTAAGTTCATGCGGTGGTTGTTAGATGTTATACTGGTAAATGTATTACTTTGTGTTTTTGAGACTGGTAATGTGGCTGGTGGCCAGTTCCAGTCTGTGCCTCCAGGTGGTGTGTGTGTATGACCCACTGAGACTGCAGCCTTATTACCATTTAGGTTGGTTGGTTGGTTATTGGTTGCTTTACGCCCTAATCAACTGCCAGGGTCGTATCAAGGGGGGGGGGTGGTGATCGAATCTATGAGAAGGTAGAGACCATGCCCCTACACATTTACCGAAGTAGGTGTTCTTTAATGTGCTTGGTCCCATAGACAGGGCCAGACACACAACAGCCGGTGGCAGAAGGCCTTTGATATCCCAGTCATTGTCACTGGGAGAAGCACAGAGGGGTGTAGCAGCCCTGCCTGGCCCAGCCGAGAATCGAACCCGGCTCTTCCGCATGCCAAGCGAACGCTCTAACCACTTCACCACCCCGTGTCCCTTTACCATTTAGGTGAGGCTGTTTTTATAATTGTGCCTTGAATGCATTTGAATGTCTGGTCACTGTAGCCAGTAGGTTGAGATGTGCATAGGGATTTATTGTTACAAATTGATTCAAATCTCCATGTGAAGTATGTGGATTAGGACCTTTTGGGACACATTGTGCCCGCGGGTGGAGGGATGGGCCCATTGCTTGATTTGATGGGAAACAAAAATTCTATCAAACCAAACATTGGGCCAAGCCCTCCACCCCAGGACCCAACATTAAAGAGAAGAGCCAGTGAAATTTCAATTTTGGTTCTTTTACACTTTATACGTCAGATTGAATGTTTCCTTAAAAGTATGCGAAATTTCTATGGCAATAATTAAATCTTTCATGTGATAAATATGATTTGAATTTCAGGAACATATAAGTCATCTGATCCTTGGTAAAACACATATCTGTGTGTGACGTCACACAAAATGACAGTTATATTCAAATTTCAAATTTCCAAATTCCATAAAAAACTTATTTTTTCACATTTTCTTTTCTAAATCATTTAATTTGATGATTCTAATATCTTTTAGACTTATTAAGTACATTTAATAAATTTCTTATTGCATTTTTTTTCACTTTTATAATTTTTCAACTGTTTTGCTTGTGATGTCACACACAGATTATGCTCTGTGCAAGGTGCACATGGATGCACACAGGGAGCTTCATTTTCATTCAGAAAAGTTTGAATAAAATCAAAACTGTTAGAGATAAATTTATGAAAATTGGTATGGTGACTACACAGATAGTCAAGGTCATGGCACTATGCTGATTCAAAGTCACTGGCCCCTCCCTTTAAAAGCACAATGTGTCTCAAAAGGTCATAATTCACATATTTTTACCTGCTAGAAGTCAATCAGGCGTATGGCACATAACTGTATACACACTTATAATACATCATGTTTTACCTGTTAACTAGGTGAGAATGGCAAGGAAATCAGGCTGTGACTATACAAACTTCAAATATATTCTTCAGGGCTACTTTTATTAAACCACACTTACATACAATCTATTCCAAAGTTATATTGTTGCGTAAATGGCAGAGTGATATACATCTTTCAGGTTTTTAAAGCAATCATTGGTAAAATTTTATAATGGAAATCTCACTTGAAATGACATCAGAATAGGAATGCTGAAAAGCAACGGTCATAACATACTTTAATTATGTATATGAGTCTATAGTATATATTTTTCAATGATCAAAAAAGGAGAGTTTGTTATATTATCATACCCTAATACCAAATTTTTACCATGTCTAGCCCAGATGCAGCATATATGATAAGGTGGTTAAAGCTCTGGCGACTATTTTGGTGGAATTGTCCATTTATATGTATTAATGAAAATGGAGGCTTTGTGAACATTAACTTAAGCACTTAATGGGCATGTTTAGTATAGAAATAAAAATCAAGAATATTTATTTTATAACAGGAAACATGTGGAAAAATGTGAAATGGCTAGATCAATACCTCATCAATCCTCATGCCAGATTTGAAAATTTTCTTTTCATTTATTGCATCTTGACTAGTGTATTTATTCTGGCTTCTCATAACCTTGGCCTTTGTGTCCCCCGATAATGGCGGCCCCCAGGGTGCATCTCACGCTCGGACTATTATACAGACACAGATTCATTCACCCATGAACAAGAAAACTGGGACAGCACTAAAAGGAAACAGGCAGGGTTTCTGGGTGGGGGAAGTATAATAGACTCGCACAAGCCGTCTGAGGGTAACTATAATTGTATCATGCAATAAAGCTACATGATGATACTACATGATACTGATTTCATTTCTAAAAAGTATAAAACACAATTATTTATCTTAATATGTTCTATGGATAGGAAAGTAAGTAATTGTCACATTAGATCTGAATAATTTCTTAGTAGAGTCTTACAACAAATCTACTTTAAGGAGAGCGGGCTGGATTAGGATGTGACTTATAATATAGGCTGTTCCCAGAAGAGTGTATCATACCTACCAACGAGATCAGCATAGGCACAGCTCATAGCAAAATCATACCATACAAGTTCGTTTCTCAGCTGGTCAAAAGGTTAGTTATTGTATCTTTAATTTGAAGTAGAAACACTTTGATCAAAGAAACCCAATAGATATCAGCCTTATTGGAGGAGGGGTGTAACCTTATATTAGGAACAGTATCAATAAACAAAACTGGACGAGGATGGAGATACAGATTGCCGGATCACCCGAGGCGGGAAGCAGATCACTACGAGTGCGAAGCAAGAGTGATCTGCTTCCCGCCTCAGGTGATCCGGCAATCTGTATCTCCATATGAGTCCGGTTTTGTATTTATTATACTTTCACGGAATTGAGAAGGTTAATGGTATATGTATAAGAGATTTGGGCAATTCTAGAAGGGATTTGGGCAATTATATACCAAATATTTATTCGAACATCCCATTTCATTTGGAACTATATGCGCGGCGGACTATGTTTGATGAAGGTGCAGAGGCAATTTTACCGACTTTGCCGCGACTTCAGACTTTCTGGTATTCTTACGCGCCTTGCCGCGAGTGATGGTTATGTCTTTTAAAAATAATTGAATGATTTGGGAATTTCTATAATTTGTCGCCATTATACAGTCTAAGTGAAACATACGTGTCATCCTCTAAACATGGAGATAATCCGTGAAGAACTTTGGATGTTTTACTCGCCAACTCGCGCGCCCGCCGCCATGCTTGCCGGTACTTACCCCGAGAAGCCTCCTCTTCCACCAGCCAAAATTGCTTTAAAATATTACATATCTACATGGAGAATGCACAAAATGCATGGGAAAAAGCGTGGAGAACAACATGGATCAAAGGCAGTGCATGACATTAAGGATTTATTCAATTGTAACCAGTCCGCAACAGGGCCCTGCAACAGCGCTTACCACCCAGCAACATGCAGTGCAAGCGACCTGCTTGGGTCAGGTCGGGTCGGGTCAAAGGTCAGCACAACTTTAGACCTTCTTATATAGATTGAATTTTACAACTTCAACTCGGAGAAAAACTACTAAATATTCACATTAGATACTTATTTGCTATGAAATATATAACAAATATTCAATTATAACAATGTAGAAGTGTCGGTTTTACTCTAGAAATTTTTCAAAGTTTGAAAAAAGCAGATTGAATTATTTTTACTATTAATTCATTCCAGCACCCAACAACGGTGGCCCTTAGCCCGGCCACATTGCAGTTATTCCCGGCCACATGAGCGGTGTCAGTACAACTTTATCACTTCTTATATAGATTGAATTTTACATCTTCAACAAGGACAACAGTGCCCGGAATCTGATACATATATTCAAACTTGGAATATTTCTTAAACTATATATTGATTTTCAGTCTTCAACAAGCCCCCGGACTCTTATATATCATCAAACTTGGAATATTTCTTAAACTACGTGGAGATTTACGTGTATTTGTAAAAAAATATGTGTAGAACTACATGGACTTGATACAGTTTGTGATATTTTGTGCATGTTTTACATTTTTGGATTGTTTGCACCGTAATAATTGAAGTTTATGTGGACAGATCTGCGGAAGACTGCCCAACTCAGCAGCACCAAGGCCTGGGATAGGCTTGATGTGGAGGACTCGAAGAGGGGGCCAGCCTGCCCCTGCCCCTGGGCAGCTGGGATGATGGTCAAGTCCATGTTTCCTGCCACTTCTGGACCTGGAGGAGTCGCTGGACCTTGGGCTACTGTTGCCGGACCTTGGGCTACTGTCGCTGGACCTTGGGCTACTATCGCCGGACCTTGGGCTACTGTCGACGGACCTTGGACTAGTGTCTCTGGACCTCTTGTGATGGCTGCCCGCCCTGGAGGAGTGGCCGCCCGCCCTGGAGGAGTGGCCGCCCGCCCTGGAGGAGTGGCCGCCCACCCTGGAGGAGTGGCCGCCCACCCTGGAGGAGTGGCCGCCCACCCTGGTGGAGTGGCCACCCACCCTGGAGGAGTGGCCGCCTGCCTTTAGGAGGATTTATACTGCGTTGTTGGGAAGGGGGTTTGTCACCCTGCCTCATAGGAGAGGTGGTAGGCCTTGGTGCTTCAATTGCTGTTCCTCCTGCAGGAGTTGTGCATTGTTCACCTTGGTTGGGGGCAGGAGGAGGTGCTCCAAGGGCACAGGACACAGGCCTCCTCCTGTGTTACAGTGCTGTGGATGCTTTCA
Organism: Lepidonotus clava; assembly: GCA_936440205.1. Classification (NCBI taxonomy): domain Eukaryota; kingdom Metazoa; phylum Annelida; class Polychaeta; order Phyllodocida; family Polynoidae; genus Lepidonotus; species Lepidonotus clava. The sequence continues at coordinate 41,333,500 of OW387138.1, read as the reverse complement.
GGGTAGGGACGACTTCGCTGTGAGGTGTGGCTGCAGGTAGGGCCCTTTTCTTTGAGAGTTGTGCCCTCTCCTGGTCACTCTGCAGGAGATTGCACATCTCATACTTCATATTCATGTCTGCTGTTGCATAATTGTTCAGGCTGGCCACATTGCTGTGACCTGTCAGCTGGACTATCACAGTGGGATTCGCCCCACTGTGGAGCAGGTCAGTCGCTGTTTTCTTTCTGATGCGGTGGTTAGTCAGCCTCCCCTTCAGCTTACAGGGACAATCTTGCGGAGTCGATGCACACCCAGGGGCTGGCCCTGGGACTCTTGTTGATGGCCAGGATGAAGGGGCTGTCAGGGGCCATCATTTGGGGTGGCCGGTGGGACTTGAAGATTTCATATATATGGAGTGCGCACCTCTCGGGATGTCTTTTGTTCTTGAACAGTTTAGGCTTAAAATGCCTGGGATCCCCCTGGCCCTGTCTGGTCTTAGAATGGCGCTCGTTGTATTCCAGGTAGATGTACCCATTTTCATCCTCCACATATTTTATGTCCCCCCAGTTCATTTGTCGGCCCTCGTGTATGCCCCTCAGCCCAAAGCACTCCACCATATGGTCGATTCTCAAAAAAGTGGGCCAAAACTCTGAGCTACGCATTTTTCCTATGTGAAAAAAAGAATTGCTCAGATCCTTTTCACATTTTACATTATCAAGAAGCATCAGTTGGGGAATGATGCCAATATAAAAGGTAACACTAATAACACTTATTAGAGAAAGGACTTTATTATTTGATCCCTGAAGAAGAGCAAATGTAGCTCGAAACGTTGGAACTATTTATAATAAAAGCACCCACTGATGCCGAATAATAGTTTTGTGGTTTTGATGATACATTCTCTTCCAGAACCTATTAGAGAAAATCGAACTGGTTAACCATGATCAATCAGTGTATGAATATTAAGGGCGTGTCTGTATCTAGGTGGCTTTTGATATGTCATTTATTTTTAAATGGTTCACTCTAGTAGTCCAGGAGCCAAATCCTGAAATCTGTCAAAATAAGGATTTACCCTCCGCAGTGAGCCCCCTGGATTTTCTTGATTTTTTTCAACTTATAGCATCCTAGGGACCATGAATCAAGATGGTTCCGAAGAATTTAGATATGCGAACACTGTGTAATTACGCGATTTGTGGTTGATTAGCAAAAATTGAAAAACGCGTTATTTCTTAATTTCTCCAGAACTATGTAAGATATGATAACATGCTATATGTCATCTGAAAGGTAATTTTTTTCCTGATTTTTTGGTATATTGTTTGCTATTGTGAATAATCATGGCAATGAGTAATTAAAGAAAAACTGTTGTTTTAGTGAAAATCATTAGAACTGAAGGATCCAAGGTGAAACTTTGGAATTGATAAACCAAGCTGGTATTTCAGTGCTTTCTGAGCCATTTGGGCACATGCATGTAATATAGTGACTGTTTGGAGAGCATTTTTTGCCCAAAGGGGGTCGGGGTCTGAGATTTTTGAAAATATGTGTACTTACTAAATGGAAGGCCCCATATAGTTCTCTCTATTTCATGCTGACAAAAAGAAAAGAATAGCTCATAATAGAATCACCTATTACCTGACCCCAATCCATGTTTCTCAGGGTATACATGGGGAGCCTCCAAGTATTACTTTAAAGAAGAGATGAGTCCCAAAAAGTATGTTGTCATATATCAAGGGTTCTGAATTTAAAAAACAGACCTTGTATCAATATGCCAATTGCAAAAAGACCAGGAATGCTATTTGTTAAACTTGATAGGTGTTCTACCTCTGTCAAATTGTTGGTTTTAACAAATTACTAGATTTTACTTTAAACTCTAGGATTCTAGACCCATGTGTTTATATAAATGAGTAGCTTGGCTTGACCCTACACAAAATGGATATCTTATATTTTATGGGTTATAGGTATTAGTAATTTGATATCAAATTATGATCATGGTCACAGTTTATTTCATAAGAGCCAAACTTCCAATCCTCCCAAATTACCAACTCAAGTTGTGACCAGCCTATGGTTATGCTTTACTCAGATTCATCCTACCAACTAATAGGATTCTGCCATATATCCAATTTTATCATGGATGTGTACCAGGGGGACAGAGACCTCTGTGTGTATACATATCAATATGATTGGAAAGACCTCAAACAAATATCAAGACCTCAAACAATACAGAACTACCTGATATAGCTTTCTATTTCAAAATTATAAGTTCTTGGTATGGTCATTACTGGTTTCCCAATATTATCTAGTAGCATTACTACATTGAGCAGCATGTGCACAGCACCCTTGATGTGAGACCATAACCACGGCACTATGGTATTAGGAGATTATACAAGAGCAACAAATTGCTGTGATTCTGGTTGTAGCCTCAAACTTTCAGTTCTTTAAGCCTCAGAAACAACATTATTCCCTTATCAAAATATAACTGACCATTTTCATTTCTAAACTGCTATGAACAAGGATCCAATTTCCTTAACCTACAGCAAGACACAGTTTATAGATACTAAGGGAAAGGTCAATTATGGTAAATACTCAGAGACCAAAAACTAAGGGAGTCATTACTCAAATACAGAAATAATCTTCTAAACTATGATCAGTTCTAATAATCCAACACTGAATACTTAGTTCTTGATACAAAAGGGTATATAGCTAACTGAGCACTGAACCCATAAAGCCTGGATCTGCGAACACTCAAGTAGAAGCAAAAGGATGACAAAGTTTAATTAGGTAGATTGGTGGGAGGATGTTAACAAAAGTACAGCAGGTGGTCAGCAATCCCACAGTTTACAGCACACTATGTAGGTCTGTAGTGTGTTGTACCATGGGGGCTGTCCTTATCCCCCAGTTCAGGTCACTCTGGGGAAAGGCTAGATCTCTCCACCATTGATAAGTTTCTAAAGATCCACTACCTTCATTTCACTGCTGTAAGGCAGCATTGTCTAAACAGTTAAAGTTATCATTTCATCTCACCAGTTGCAGTGATGAATCCCATGCTCCTTTTGAAATTATTTGATAAAATGGAATAATAAGACAGTTATAAGTAGCCAAAATTTAAGCCTGCCCCAACCTCTGAGGGATCCTTTATTAGGTTGTGCACACAGTGTCTTATCAATGGGTTAACTCACACAACAGGGAGATTAGAACCCTAGTCCTCTGTCTTTCCAGGCCTTATCTATTCCCAGGTATGAGGTAAACATTGGATACTGGGGCCAACAATGGGGGGGATTTAAAAGAGTATTATGGCCTACAACTCCCACTCTCCCTATAGGAACAGGGTTTAATGATGATTGGGTACAGGGGTATGTAAATAGAAGTTTGCAGCACATTGTTATGTCAATGTGTGAATCTTTGGCAATATAAGGAACCATCCATACCCTTTTGAGTAAATAAATAAATGACTATCCTAGTTTGATCAAGCAACAAAAATGAGCTTGGCTGCAAATTACATGGACAAATATTTCTTGCTAATGTAAACTTATTTTACAGCTCCAATGTTGTCTACAGTGGACCAAATGGCTCAGAAAGCACTGAAATAATAGCTTAGGTAGACAATGATTATCCTTTTCCCATCTCTTTAGGATATATTGTGTTGTTTTCATGATATCATCTCTCCTTTTAGAATATAAGTGCTAAATGAACCAGTAGTTGGTTAGAATTTAATCAGCAAAAAATTTCTACATTATATTTCTAATGAAATCAGATGCAACCTTCTTTAAAAACTGCCTAAAGATCCCCTCTAAGTATACCTAGGACTTGGTTTATCAATTCCAAGGTTTCACCTTGGATCCTTCAGTTCTAATGATTTTCACTAAAACAACAGTTTTTCTTTAATTACTCATTGCCATGATTATTCACAATAGCAAACAATATGCCAAAAAATCAGGAAAAAAATTACCTTTCAGATGACATATAGCATGTTATCATATCTTACATAGTTCCGGAGAAATTAAGAAATTCAATTTTTCGTTTTTCAATTTTTCGTTTTTCAATTTTTGCTAATTAAACACAAATCGCGTAATTACACAGTGTTCGCATACCTAAATTCTTCGGAACCGTCTTGATTCATGGTCCCTAGGATGCTATAAGTTGAAAAAATTCAAGAAAATCCAGGGGGCTCACCGCGGAGGGTGAATCAAGATTTTCAGATTTGGCTCCTGGACTATAGATACCCATTAAAATTCATATGCCTTCAGTTGTTTTAAGGTTAGACTACTGTGACGAGGGACCATTTCGCTGGTCTTGCAAAATTGTAGAATAATTATTTTCCTGCTTCCTATCTTAATATTTATTACATATCATTAGATATGTGTTGAAATAGACTATCTTTTGACATAAATCATATAAATATGGTTTGAGAATAGGAATAGAAATTGAACGGAAATGTGAAAATCATGTTTACTACTCAATTTTTTTGAATTGAAATATCTCTGTCAATAATGAAGGGAAACCCACAATATTTTGTATGCATATAGATAATAGCCATAAAGAGGGAACCGTGTCTCAGATTTTTTATTTAGGTCCTAGTTTTGACTTGTTGAAATCTAGAAAGTGAGGTTGTAAAAATTGACAGAAAATAACAAAAAGTTACCCGTTTTTTGTCATAAAAACTAAACTAAGGCCTAAATAAATAATCTGAGACACGGTTCCCTGCAGATTAATGTTATTGACAATAGTATTAAGTTTCAAAGCTGTAAACATAATATTGAATTAGAAATCTTGGTTCAAAAAATAAAAGTGAAAAAATACAATTTTAATTCATATTTTCCAAAATCCATATCTTCACTAAATCTGTCATATATGACAAGATAAAGAAAGTTATAAGCTTTCATTTGATGTATTACGTCTTAGAATATCACTAATAGCCACGGAGATATTGCAATTTTGGTAAATTGACTGCTAATCACCGTAGTCTAACCTTAAATTCATTCATTATAAATGTATAAATAGCAATAATTTGTTTATGTTGTATAGTTTTTCCAGGGCTCTTGTCAACTAAATGAGTCCAATTTAGCTTGGAGGTCCCTAAAATACTGTCAATGAGCTATCCGCAGTACGGAGATTTGAGTGAACCTCAACCCTAAAAGAACCGTCAAATATGGCTAGGCAAGGGGAGTAGGGCAAACTGACTTTCGTAAACTGCCTTGTAGTGTGCTTCAATCCATTACTAAGTGATAGAAGGAATTGCAGTAGATGCAATGTAGCCCTGTAATCCTCTCATTACCTCCTGAACAAAATTGTGTTGTTGTATACAATATTTATCTTTCCCAGGTCCTCCCAACACCTCCTGGCCATGGCCATTACCTCTTTGCTTTATAAGTGCTCACCTACCACACACCATGAAAACAATGATCAATTATCAAAACCCGGTGGGCCAAGGCCTGATAATAAACCCGCCAATGACTATAGGATGACTGACCCAAGGCCTGACAATATCTGCCAATGACTCCAGGGTGACTCTGTGGCACCTGTTTGTCAAGTATTTACAGGCAAATTGGGGGAATGATGCCAATGTAATAGGTAACACTAATAACACTTATTAGAGAAAGGACTTTATTATTTGATCCCTGAAGAAGAGCAAATGTAGCTCGAAATTGGGCATTCAGATCCAAAAGGCAAACACTGTAAATACTTGACATTCTTTAGACCGTTATTAGTGAGTAAACAAAGGTCGTATATGTATTTACTCCTTTTTCAGTGAGTTATCAAAGGTTGTATCTGATTAGACAAAATGTGAAAATTCTGTGTGTTTTTTTTAATAAAATATTATCATTTTTATCAACGTGTTGTTAACATAATTGTTCCAAGGAGTCATTTGACATAAGATATGGGTCAAACCTTTATCAATTATAGAGAATTTATCAAATAAATCATTAAAATACCAGATACGACCTTTGGTTACTCAACTGATGATTTAGATGTTGAGTAACCAAAGGTTGTATCTGAACTTACTTTCAGTTCTATCATTATAAATGACATTCAAATAATACTATTGTGACATAATTTCATTAAAGGGAAGGGCCAGTGACTTTGAATTAGCATAGTGCCATGACCGTGACCATCTGAGTAGTCACCATACCAAATTTCACACATTTATCAGTTTTGAATTTATTCAAACTTTTCTGAATGATAATGAGTCTCCCTGTGTGCATCCTGGTGCACCTTGCATACAGTATTATCTGTGTGTGACGTCATAAGCAGGACATTTGAAAAATTATAAAAATGCAAAAAATACAATAAGAAATGTACTTAATGTTCTTTGTAAGTCTAGAAGAAATCCATATCACCAAATTAAATAATTTATAAAAGAAAATGTAAAAAAATATGGTTTTTATGGATTTTAGAAATTAGAAATTTGAATATAACTGTCATTTGTGTGACGTCACACACAGACCTCCTGTGTCAGGTGTGCAGGAGATTCAATATGTGATCTGAAATATAGACAAGGTTTCTATGCAATATATTAATTTCATAGTTAAAGAATTGTTTTGTACACATATTTAAGCATTATATCTACTGTATGATACGAGAATTTTACAAAATTAAAATTTCACTGGCCCTTCTCTTTAAATGAATAAGGGTGTCACTGAACCATGACTATTTCTGAAAGTTTAGTGTCATGTTGGCTGTGCTGACCCTGACCCAGATCAGCCTGTTGTGCAAAAAGTGGCCAACAGGTGAAGTCTGAGCTATGAGAGGGAAGTGGGCCACAGGGAGTAAGAGAGGAGGGGGGCTTTATAGTTAAGTAATTATATATTACCCAGCACGCATCCTGATCTTGGCAATCTTACAGGTACCACTCAAGAAATTGGCTACTTGTGGTTGGGTAAATTGGCCATGGTTTTGTTTCCATTCTCGGGTTAACAATATGTGTAATCAGACGGTTACCTGGGTTAGCTGATAAGGAAGTAGACTCCTTTCACCACCACTACTTCGCAAAGTTATGACTGATCTGAGCGTTAACACATTTTTTAAATATTTTTTTTGGTTGTGATATTGTGTTTATTTGCACCTTCATGAATATACATATTCTTCCAGCTGCGACACAGTTTTATATAATGTTTGTACAAATGATGATAATGATGAGCAATAGTTAATGCTAACACTAGCCTACTCTGTCAGGTCATAATTATAATATTTCAGTCCTTCTTCATTTACCATACAGTCAGACCTCTTATTTTCTAATCAAAGACTTAAACTTAACTTTGGTGGTTGCCATTTGTTGCTCAACCGACAATCTATCCCAGACCTTTGTTCCCCTCAAAAGGGGGCTCTTTTTGTAAAACTCAAACCACCTATTACGCACCTTAAACTTAGTTTTCAATGTACTTCTCAAACCAATTTTAGGGCGTTAGGGCTGAAGCGTAGTTACTATTGTACTCTGTCTCTTCATAACCGAACACATATGCTCTCTTCTCTGTACTTGCAGTTTTTCCAGCCCATACATTTATGTAAGCACATCAACATCAATATTTGCTCTTACACCATTATCTACAATTCTAGGGGCATTGTCCTGTAGCTTATCAAGTCTATTTATGTGCTCTTGAGGGGCACTTTCTACAATAAAGTCTGCATAGTCAATCTGCGGGAGGATTGTTTGTTTATAAATCAACTTTGCGGTGCTAGTTGAAATGAACTTTCTGCTAGTTGAAATGAACTTTCTAAATGAACATCCATCTTTCTTTTCTCCAACAGCCACAAGTATCTACAACATCTTCTTTTTTTTAAATTCATTTCTTTATTCAGACATAAAGTAAGTTGATACACTCTCTTGACAGCGAATTTCCAGTTTAACTATATTTGGTAATAATATGCATCTCCCTTATATCTCCCTTGATATCTAGGCACATTCATAAAGCTTTATTTTGCATACGTTGCAACTTGTTGGTATCATGTTTCAGACACAAGAGTAACATAATATCTGCTGTAAAAATACTTGATTACATGTAGGATAAATAAGGTATCATTTTGTAAATTATGAAGAATATCAGGGGTTAGGTATTATATATATGTATTCCCAAGTAACAACCACCCGTGATGTGAACGTTGTAGGGACGGGATCCAAGAGGCCAAATTCATGTTTTTAACACGTGTACAACTCGGGATTCTGTGGACTACATTTCTGGTGTCTCCAACGTGTTTTGAACACGAGTTTTGAACATGAGTTTTCACATGCAAAACTCGTGTTTTCTAGCTTATAATGTAAGAAAACAGTGGAGATTCGAACTGGATATCCCTCACATTTGTTGCCAGTGCTCTACCACTGAGCTATTGAGGATTGAGACAGCAAACTAGGTATGACACCTGTATATAAATTGTATAGCACTTTGGTATAAGGTAAAAATTCAGGTATTGCTAATTTAGATGCTGCATGATAATTTTGTTTATATTTGATACAGTATATTTAGCTTATTACATCTTCAGGAAATTCAACCAACCAGTTTAGACTGAATTTGACATGGGTTAGGCTGGTAAAAACTAGTGTTTTTCTCAGGTTAATTAAGTAGACTAGCCAGTCATTACTGAGATAAAAATCAGGTAATATTAATGGAATACACATGCATTTACACTGAGTTTACACATGTCTTAAACTGGTGTTCTAGGTTGAGGCTTTTCTCAGAGAATTCACAGGTTTTAACACAACATCAGTATTACATGTAAATAACACGTGTTAAAACTAGTGTTATACACAATGTTTACTTGGAGATTATCACTACACCAGAATATCACGAGAATGACACAAGAATGTAAAAATATTAATACAACCTTGATGATATTCAATTTAATGTAGAATAATGGATTTTACCACAGAACATAATTAAAATTGGATTTTAAAAAGAAAATAACACAGGTGGGTTTGTGATAGTAAACCGCCGCGGAGGCGTCGTTTATGGCATATAACCTCCGAGGCGTCAGCCGAGGAGGTTATATGCCATAAACGATGCCTCCAAGGCGGTTTACAAGCTTATACTACGTCCCATAACCACTGGGATAATCATTTAGACATATTTGTTTGCATATTGATTTATATATTAGGTTTATGATTATCTTTAATCGTTATATACATAGGCCTATGTATATAATATATATTCCTGGTATATACAAGGGTTGGTGACTGCTTGCCGTCCAGCTGTACCTATAGTGTAGTGGTTAGGGTGTTAGACTGGTATGCAAGGGGTCCCCAGATCGATCCCAGGGCTGGGAAATCATTTTCTATTTCTTTTTTAGGCCCTGATATTCTGTGCAAAACGGTTTGTATCTAGGTGCATTTTCTGTTATTTATTCCCTGCTTTCTATTCTATCATCAGGAATATTGTGTGAATTATTTATTACAATTATCATATCAACATATATAATTGAGATATATACCAATTGAACACCTGCCTCTGTAGGGTAGTGGTTAGCCTATGAGACTCTGAATCAGAAGGTCCACTGTTCGAATCCAGACTGATAATAAGCTAAAACTTTTCAAAAAATTTAAATTGGGACTTAGAAAAATTCTATCTTCTGGCTATTTCTGACTATTTCTCAAGTAACCTCCTCAGGAGGTTATCTGGATAACCTCCTCCGGAGGTTAACCCAATAAACCTCCCCTGGAGGTTAAAACAAAGCCACAGCTGGAGGTTACACTCAGAAACCTCCTATGAGAACAATAGACACACGCACTGGGAGTAGTATAACTATGTATAAACTACCAGTAAAACTTTGTAATGTGCTATCATTACTCACAGATTTCAACAACACCAGTATTACAGAAATTTAACACGTGTTAAACTAGGTAAAACACGTGTCCTGTTTGCTGGGTTCATATACAGGAATTATTTTCTAAATTAGGGACAATTTCAGGGGCAAGGTATAATAAATCCATAACCAACCTCAAAAGGAATACCCAAGGGGTTAGCAACCCTTGGCCGGACCCCAATATCAGCCTTTAGGAGGCCCTGCTGATATGAGAACCTGGTCGAAGGTTGCTAACCTATCTCACACCCCTTCTCAATTGCTTATACATATGTATTTATAGGCTTCTATGTAACTAAACTTAAACTAGAGATTTTTCCCTTTTGCAAAATCTGATAAATTCTAAGTTGGATTGTATGAAATATAATTCACGATGAACCCCTTTTCTACCTTATTTCATGTGATTGATAGGCCCAGTTACATCTCTTTTTGTAAATTTTACATTTGAGACTTTTGCGTCAAAAGGATTATTGTACTTTTAGAGTTAAGCATTGTTATCTTACATGACCTTTAACTTCATAAATAGTCATGTCAACTAATTATCACAGCCCAGGGCACCCTAATGTCCCTCTCATTTCTGGCTTAGAGCGTGCCTTTCAGAACTGGCTGATATGATAATGATAGAGATTTTTATCTTGCTGGCCAATCCAGGCAGAGCTGCTAAACTGCAAGACCACCTAGCTGAACTAGAGAGGCAACCATTAGTTGGTAAGTTTTACAAATATTGTGTAAGCTGAATACTGTCTGGTTGTTTGTCTACAAGAGAACAAATTTTAAATCAAATGTTATAATATTTCCATTAATTATATCCAAGTTTAAGAAATGTAAAAAGACCATAGCCTAACCCGAGAGCCTAAGCCCATCCCAGTATTCATCATCATCAACTTTAACCATGAAATTTCATAGCAATTCCTTTCTGATTTGATCCCCAAATAAAGACGTGTAAAACAAAATGAACCATGATGGTTTGGTTTACAAATTGCTCCTAAAATTTGTAAAATGCAGCTTTATAAATTGGCCTTTTCCCCATAGGAACCACTGTTAAAGCCTATCAGCCCAACCTATAATGTCCAACCCTATTTTTCCTAAAACGCAACATTTTAATTGGCTGGCAAACCTACAAATCGGTAAATTTGTAAAATTTAAGAAATCATAATGTTTTATCAGTACTTGAGAATAGAGAAAAACATAATTCTTAGTTATTACAGTAATCCAAACTCTAGAAGACAAGGATGGCATACAAGCTAACTTTGTCCAACCCTTGTCCAACCCTGGGATATAACCAATGTGGGATGGGCTTTTTCCCTAAAGTTGAAGTTGAAAGTGTAAACAAGAAACTCTGCAAATCAGAATTTAATGAATGAAAGGATGAATATGTGAGGGACATAATCCATCGATGAAAAGAATGATCTAATTATTAAAACAGAGTCATGACTCTTACATTCAGAACATTGTTCATATCTGTCAAGAAGCTTCACATTTATTGAAAGAAAGACTTTCATTGTATTTTCAGTTCAACACTGAAATAATTCTAGTAAAGCGGTTAAACATATTATGTAGGTCAGTAATCCCTATTTGGTTGAGGACCTGAAAACATAACTCTACCACCATTATCCAGTAAGCTCATAATATATATATATATGTTGTACTTAACCTTGTAAGCATAACTATAAAAGGCAATGATAATTTGTGTGATAAGCAGAATTGAATACAGACCGAGGTACTTATGATACAATTTTTAAGAGTTTTTAATACATCCAATATTTAAGAGTGCACGATATATTTGACATATTAACTTTATCACAAAATTGGATATAAAGCTACAGGACATAGAGAAACAAAAGACAATACTAACAGAACACTCAAATATTGTATCAATATCACATGGCATGCTATTCTAGCGCTTCTTCTCTTTAATCTCTATATCAATGATTTATCTAGACTTGTGGGAAACTGGATGAGATTTACAAGAGTATATAAGATTTCAATCGCATTGCTATTCAGGGTCAATAATTCTATAGAAACTTGGAGCAATCCAGTAAAAACCATGATGGTGAATGAAGGTGTGCATCATTAGTGCTGGTCTACATGATAGTTTGTGCTATTCAATTTGTTGCACATCCTGCACAAATGTGCAACAGTATGACTGTTATCTGCATGTTGCATTACAATTGACGCACAGCAGAGAGCACCGTGACTAGTACCTATATGTTGCTTTACTTTTGACCAACAGCATGGAGCAGTGTTGCTGGTGCCTGTATGTCGCTTTAGTATTGACGCACAACAGGGAGCAGTGTGACTGGTGTCTGTATGTTGCTTTACTATTGACCCACAGTCGCCCCCTGTCACCCCCTGTCGCCTCCATACCCTTCCACACCCTTATCAAAGAGAGAAGTCATGTAAGTTGCCCCCTTCCCCTGTCCCCATCACATCCTTCCCGCCGCTTATCAAAGAGAGAAGTCATGTAAGTCACCCCCTGTCCCCTCCACACCCTTCCCACCCCTTATTAATGAGAGAAGTCATGTAAGTTGCCCCTGTCCCCTCTACACCCTTCCTGTCCCTTATCAAAGAGAGAAGTAATGTAAGTCGCTCGCTTCCCACTGTTCCCTCCACAACCTTCACTCCCCTTATTAGAGAGAAGTCATGTAAGTCACCCACTGTCCCTTCTACACCCTTCCTGCCCCTTATCAAAGAGAGAAGTCATGTAAGTTGCCCCTTTCCCCCTGATCCCTCTACACCCTTCCTGACCCTTATCAAAGAGAGTAGTTTTTTAATAGGGTTCATAAACCAATTTGAGCAATTTAACTTTCCAATTTTAAACATTTGTGACTCTCATAATGAGTCAACTATGAGTCAAAGCTAACTCTAAGGTTGTACCCTGAGTAAGAATGTCCAATATATATATGTAAGGAAATAGTTGACAAATAGAACATTTTCTAGAGATTTACACAAATTTTTACCATCTTTTAACACAGAAAAACTCAACAAATAGATTTTGCTAAAACTTTCCATCAATGAAATTTAGGGCCATCTAATGCCAAAAACATTGTTGAATTTCTGGGTATCAAATTACCAGGGGGCCACCTAAGTGGTTGAATTAAGGTGCAGGTACCCGGCTTAATATTGACTACAGGTTTCATTTCCTGTCCCTACCTGTTCTCATTTCATTGATGGAAAGTTTTAGCAAAATCTAACCATCCCTTTTCTGTCCCTACCCCTACCCCTTTCATGTCCTACCCCTGCCTCCTAACTCCCCTTATCACTGCTGGAGATAAGGCAAGAAAGGGGAAATCATACTCACCCTTGAGTAAGGGGCCTTCCATTTAGTATGTACGCAAATTTTCCCAAAGTTGAGACCCCCCCACCCCCCCACCCCCCCTTGGACCAAAGTACGCATTGAAATGGTATGAGAACGTACGCAAATTTTCAATAATCTCAGACCCCCCACCCCCCCTTGCTGTGTACGTACTTAATGGAAGGCCCCATACTGAAGTTTTCAAACAATAGGATAACCAAAAGTAACCTTTCTTTGTACATTTCAGCAGTGCAAACATGGGGCTTTCACTACAAACATCTGGCACATTAGCTTACCTGATTGGAATAATCATGGAAACAATCAGCGCCATGTGCGCTCAAGCTCTCCTAGATGTGGTACCACCATTCCAGCTTAACTTCCTACGTTTTGCTTCACAATTGATCCTCACCATTCCGATCATATACATAAAAGCCAGAAGTGTAAACATCACAATAATGTCCAATTTAGTGTTTTATTTTGTTGCAACTAGTTTGCTTAGTGTTGTTTACAATGTGTCATTCTATTCTGCCACCTCAAGGTTGCCTTTAGGCATATTAGTAATTCTCATGAGTTTTGTTCAAATTGTCACTGTTCTAATCATCCAAAAAGTGATTTTTAGGGACAACATTCAGCTTGCCAAGGTCATTGTAATTCCTATCATATTTGTTGGACAATACCTTATGCTTGATCCCACACCATCTGACAATAAATATAGGGTTTCATTTAATGTCACAATCCCAACGAATGAAAGCAATACATTTCAACTGTCAAGAGGTACTGTTGGGATATTGCTTACTATAATTGGAGGGATAGCCTTGTCAAGCATGGTAGCAATTGTCAATAGTAAGTTACACAATGTGGAAATGATTGTCATTAGTATGTGGTTTAGCGCAGTAGGTACAGTATCTTCATTTATTCTTGCCATGTATATTGATCCACTTCAATTTCAATTATCCCTAAAAGAGGGTTTTCTGGTTCTTGTGCATAGTTCCGCAGCAGCCATTTGTTCAATACTTACAATCTTTGGATCGCAACATCTCCCACTTTTTACATTTGCTGTTATAGAAAACCTCCGTATTGTATTGGATGTTATAATGCAGTACACTGTCATGCGTTCTGTCATTCCTGTCACAAGGAACAGCTGTGAAATAATCGGAATGGTACTGACTTTGGCTTGCATAATATATTCAATTAGTTGTGATGTTTATATTGAACAAGTTAATGTAAACTTAGATTTATGAGGAGTTTGCTTCTGCCTCCCTGAAGTGCTTATGAAACTTGGTCCTGAGGTCAACTGAGAGTTCTCAGTGGAAAATATCCTTTCATCTTAACATGAACACATATTGTCCATTACTGAATGTTATCATGTGAGAAATTGGTTGCACTTGTAATACTCAATGTAAATGAAATAATAGTTGCATATAATTGTTAGAAATGATGAAGCACAATGATGCACCTGTACATATCTGATATAACCAAACCAACCATGGGTTGAGTTAAGTAACTTGTTTTGGGAAACGTTGATCACCCTATAAAAGTGCTCAGTGAGCATGGACTAAAGTCTTCATGGTAAAGGGCGCCATGTTGACAGTTGACAACACAAATGTGTAAGCACTCCTAAATTTTGGCAAGACTATCAAAATAAGTATCATTTTTTCAAAAAAACAATTTATTATTGATCTCCACACACCCCAAAAGCCCATAGAAAATGAATCCGGTCGATGCTACCTTTGCATCTTTTCTGGACATTATTTACCTGAACGCTTATATTCAACAACCTCAATACTTATTGATTTTCAAAAGGCATTTGATTGTATTAATCGTCAACTGATTCTATTTAAAAAAGCAGCAAACAAATGCAAATCAAGGCGTTTCTGATGAAGCGGTTATTTATGGCCTCCCTCAGGGAACAGTCTTAGGACCTTTTCTGTGCTTAATGTTTATAAATGACTTGGGTGCTCATATTAATCATTCAGTGTATAAACTGTATGCTGATAATACAGTCCTTTATACTAATGCTAATCATAGTCATGACTTACAAATTGATTGGACATTGTCTATACAGGAAGACTTCTCTAAACTATTTGAATGGTGTAAATCAAATGAAATTTCTGTTAATTTGAAAAAAAACTAAATCAATGATTTTTGGAACTAAATATCAAACAGACCATGCAGCACCACTGAAAATCAAAATAGGTGATTATGAAATTCAAAGTGTCACTGACTATAAATATCTAGGTACCCACCTAAATTTATATTTAAACTTTATGAAACAAACAACTGAAACAATAAAATTGGTCTCATACAAGCTTTATTGGCTAACAAAGATAAAGAAATTCATTGATACACCTTCAATGATTTGTTTATATAAATCATATATCCAACCACTTTTTGACTCCAATGATATATTCTTGGAATCAACGACTTATACATATAGTAAGCTCCATAAGTTACATCCTAGATGTTTACAAAGATGTCTTGCTGGTAATTGTTGGTACACTCATTATGAATTGTATAATCTTACTGGAGTAAATTTCATTAAAGATAGGGCAGAAAGTCACCTTTTGAAACTCATGTATAAGAGGTCAAGATTGTCTGAATATGTAAATGAACACGATAACCCAACTAGAGCTTATGATGCTCCTATTTTGAATGTACCCATTCCTAACAACAAATTGTTTAAAAAAATGTAGAGATGTTACCATTTGGAATTTGTCTCCTGCACATAAAAGAAACATAAGTATTTTCTGTGCCAACAAGAGTGATTGAAAAAGCAAGATTAAAACAAAAGATTTCTTATCCTGACAATTCGTACCTTTTGAATGATTTGATTGGGTTCTCTTGTGAATCAGATGATATATTCTTGGGGATATATCTGATTTGAATATAAACTTTGTATGTATGTTAAATAGTATGGCTTTGATGTTCAGCCAATGGGTTTTCACCAAATATAGTATTGATCCTTAAATTGTGATGTCAACCCTATCTTAGGTCACTGGGTGAATCCAAAGATTTAGTTTATTATTCGAATAATGTAAAGTGAATTTATTTCACTTTTCTGGTAAAACCCTATTTCAATTCTCCCCACCATGGATATCTGAGTTACCCTATTTTAGGTTTCTGCAGGTTAAGTTTGACTGATTTTGTAGAAAAAACTCCGGAAAGACTATAGGAAATTTACAAATATTTGCTATACACCTTTCTAAAATGAATGAATTTTCTAACCAACTTGAAAAATATAATATACATATAGATACAAAATGGAAGAATAGCCAATGCTTGTTTTACATCATATTAAACCACAGGTTTTGCCACAGCTATTGAAAATGTCTCCACTTAAACCTTGTGACTTGTCTATATATTTCACATCATGCACCTTGATGTAGGCTAGGCTGCAGGTGTACAGCAATGAATAACCTATCCATGGTGGAGAGAATTAGATTTTAAACTGGTATGAAATGAAAACCAATCTTTTTTTGTATTATTCCATGTCAGAAATAAGCAAATTGAATGCCCCCCCCCCCCCCCCCAATAAAAATGGGGGGTGTTTATCGAGGTACCCTAAAGAGGGTCCCACAGACAGCGTCTGGTTTTGACAACAGTAGAAGCCTGGTACTCAATCCCAATACTTTGTAAGTCACTTAGGGAGCAATACTTTCTGGGATTAATTAGCTAACAATATTAGGATTATAAGATAGATTGGTCTTTGATACATCTGTGCAAAAGGCTGTGAATAGTGTAATGTAGGTAACTGATACTGTAATCTGTTATTTGGATGCTTGATTATGAGTATCTGAGTGAACATCTTCTTTGACAGCCTTCTGTCCGAATAACAGCTTCCTGTGCTAAGAAATGTAATTAGCAGAAATTAGTTTACTATAGTTATCTGCTGACTTGAACAGTTAGAGTATCACCATATGCATGGAGTGGAACTCAAGGGGGGAGGGGGGCAAACCAATGGCAGACATTGAGCTATCGAGAACACCTGGAAGATTAATGTTTAAATCCTTGAAACTGAGTAGGTTATGATTGTTAAAACAACTCTGCTGTACTTCCTACATCCTCCATATGTGAAGTAGCACGATTTGTATCAATGTTTATATTGTATGAGTATTTATAGAGATTTACATGGGAAACTATTGACTTGGCTTTAAACAAAATAGGAAGTGCTGTTCACCCCAAATGTACCAGTTTGTATTCATACAACACACAAAACCTGACTATAATACACAAATAACGTCAACAGATGCTTATGTCTTTGTAGGAAAACCATGTCCTAATTTATGTTACGATAATTGTATTGTCAGTTGTACACAAACATTAAGTCCCATCATATATAACAAATAGTGCATTTCTTTTAGCCTAATCAGAAACAGGGAATGGTAGAGTAAAGCATATGAGGTAACACTCACTGCCATAGTTGAGGAATGTGAAACAGTAAACAAAGTAGCTTGGCCTTGCTGACCAAAAAATAGAAACAGGCCCAGCAAAGTAAAGTACCAGCTTGGGGAGGGGCTCAGATTGGAATGACTGAGGCTCGATATAGCATGGGAAAACTTGACTGGTGGCAATTAATGGTTTTGGTCAGCAAGGATTGGTTTTTGTAAGGCTTTCTTATTTTGAGGTAGGTTAAAGGACCCACACCTTTGGTAATGGGTCTCTCTTATTACCTTTTTAATATTTAGGCATTCTTTAGGCAATGACCAAATTATTGATTGATACATTAAGATATGGTTTGGCTTGGTGAAGTGTCAATACTACAGTACAACTGGCAATGTTGGCCTTTTTATATAGTGGCCTTTTTATATATTATGGTGGTTTAATAAATGATTTCATCTAAATGTTGCACCACAGTATATATATGGTCTTCTACTGACCTTGTACTGGTGTTTGTATAATACATATCTTAAACTGTTTTTACTGTCTCTGGTATTCATTTAATGCATTCCAATAGTAATTGATCCAAAATGATGATCAGTAATTAAAGGAAGAATAAGTTATAATTAGAATAGTTATTATAAGTCGAATGAATAGAGACAGATTGATTATATATATAAGTAAAAACATAAAGTGGTGAAGACACCAGCTTGTCTTTACATCTTCACATGAATATGCATAGCAATCCATCAAAATTGAAATCTTGGTTTGATACAAAATAAGTTATTTTTGCTTTTCAAAATAATTGTCCGTGAGCAACATTCACATAATGGCCATTTGCTGAGAGGCACAAGCCGATAAAACTTAACTCCCTCATCACAGGCCACACCAATTTTGACCTCAAGCAAAAGTTCCCTTGTGCATAGGAGTGCTTGTTTCTAAGAGGGACCATCAGGTTGTGGTTAAAATGGTCACTACAGTTCATCAAGTCATCTTAATGCATAATGATGAAAAAACTGTTCAATGAAACTGTTCGTGTTTAAAAATTCTTTACAAATCTTTTACCCAACATTTAAGGTTTGTCCCTAAAATTTATGTTTTTGAAAAAGCCAACAGACAATTTTCTACCCAAAAGTAGAATTTAGTCACAACAATAAAAGTGTAGAAATTTCTTCGGCCAAAAACAGGTGTTTTTTGTGACATGGTATCACCCCGTCATTAGGACACAATCTTATGAAAAATGTAACCTTTTGTGGTATCTATACAAGTCTATTCAAGTTACATTTGGCAAACATAATGAAGATGTTTTATCATTCTCAAGGCCTTTATATAGTGTAGTTGTATTCATGTAACATCGATGAGGCACTTTCAAGAAAGCATGAATGTTAGAATACATATGCAGGCCTCATGTACAATTGTATGGAAGTAGGTTTGGACGGTTACGGGGATATAGATGTGAAAGTAATTGATTATTTGATACTTATATATAGAATAAATATGAACTGTGAAGCCAATACATCTATTATACATGGGTTCGCTTTTCTTGGTTAGCAAGTACACTTGGTCAGACTGTCAGCCATTCAGATGGACTAGAGCATTCTGGATGATATTTTTTATCCTTGTGGGTCGCAAAAAGTTTGCAATTCATTGTCACTAACATTGGAAAGAGCTGATAAAAGCTGTTACAAGGCCTTCAAGTTGCAGGGAGATCTTGGTGAGCAGCCATTCTATTCGTTTGATATTTTCTGAAAATATTGCATAGAACCATACTTCCTACCTTGTAGAAACTCTATGCTGATTCAGTATTGAGAGTGTATTATTTTTTTGGTTAATGAATTAGGAAATTTTCGATAAATCCAAAAAGATTTTTCCAAATTGAAGTTGGATTGAACCAGCAATCAATCATGTCTTAATGATTATCAAATGTTGATTTCCCAATGTAGATTCAATACTGACATCTGATGTTGATTCGATGTTGAGTTATCAACATCACATGCGATGTCAGACCACCTGATATTAATGTGAACTATCCATAAAAAAGTAAACTTGGTTGGGGAAATATTAAGCGGTTAACTTGTGGGCATTGCACATTGTAAAAAATAAATGGTTGAGGGACAGCATTATTTTTTCCACATCACATTTCCCTTTATCTAAGGAAGGGAAGTTTCAGGAAAAGCAAGTGAATATAGTCACAAACACTAATGCTAATCTAGCATTTACTCTGTATAATTAAAACACATTTTATCAACAAAATAATAATGATTCAACTTGAGATGTCAACATTTGATCAGCATTGTTAGTTGATATTGAATCAAGATTAGCTTCTCATAGTTGAAAATATTCTAATATCAACCAGTACTAGATGTTGATTCAATATTCATACCAAGCATTGATTCAATATTGAATCAACATTTGTTTGTTTACTGAGGATATTTTACTTGATAGAGGATTATGAAACCTTTCTATTATTATACTTTACGTACATACTTAACTGTTATTTTCGGAGTCGACTTCTGAAAAATAAGCATGTGAAATATACTGAATAAACACATTAATCTTGATAACATATTTAATGAACTTAGTGCTTTGTTTGAAATTGGGAGTTGTTCTAATTAAGAAAAACTTAAATTGATTAACATCAACTTTCAATTGCAATACACGGTTTAAAGTTGACTTAGAAACAGCAATCTACATAGAATATAATTTAAACACTTAGAAATTTAATTGTATCTATGTATTTCACAAGAATATAGTTTTTTTCTCATGCAAGAATCTCTATTTCATATTGAATAATAAGTGTAATACAAAGGAAAAGATAGTGATGAATAACAAACATTGCTCAGAATTTAGAGTAGTATTATCTTATAATTTAAGAATTGTTTTTAATTTTCAAACTCAAGGAATAGACCATTTTTGATTTCATGCCAAGTTGCTGTAGTTTGGGTTCTCTCAACCAATTAGGGAGACCCAGTGAAAATATCAGGTTCCTTGGCTGACATTATTAATCATTATTAATTCCATCGCAGATTTGGCACATGTGCCAAATTTATGATGCAAATAATAATGTAATAAAAAGGCAAAACAATGTTTAGCCATTACTTATCTTAACTTGATGAACAACTCATGGACCTTCAATGGATCTTAGCTGACATGGTCATTACATTATTTTTTCTCATTTTACTTGCAGATCATTCCTCTCAATGCTGAAAATGTCTTCAACACTTCTTGTCTCACTTTGTCATCTTCACAAAGGTCTTTATTGTCAGGTAAAGTTGTTGTCTGTTTCCACCTGCTGCTTGAACCCAAAATATTCCAACAGACCATTAACATCATTTCCAAATATTTGGTTAAATCAAGAGTCAATTATCAGCTAAATAGTTTTATGTTTCTATGTTCCCTATATAACCTTTATTATCTTTATGTCTTATAGGGTCAGGTTAGATCAGGGTACAAATTGAAAAGGTTCTTTTCTAAAAGTGTTGCAGTAACGAAAAGGGCATCTGCAATGCTGGATTTGGTAAGTTGGACCATTCATTATTGTTTGCATGTCCTTTGAGTGTCACCTAAACAGAGTTTTTATAAGTATGTGACTTGGGTATTGCGGTATCAGTTTAGCTGTTTTTTCCGACATTTTCTGTATACACAGAGGCTTTTCTGTCACCTTATACTAAATAATTTGACCTTCTACACATGTGGAATTAAAGATTATATCTTTGTTATGTGCAGTTTGTCTGTGACATTGTCATATCTCACCTATATAGCATAGGTATTAAAAACATTTACTCTAATATTTTTGCAGCAAGAGAGAGATGTTCTACCCAGCCTAAATGCTGACTCCCCTGTGTGTTCCTGGAATGAGTGGGACCCTCTGGAGGAGGTCATAGTGGGCAGAGCAGACAACGCCATTGTCCCTCCACTTACTCAAGAAGTCAAGGTAAAATGTAAACAAAAAATCTATAAAATTATTAAAAAATGATCTCTGTATATTACCATTTTATTTCTGGCTTCAAAGAACAGTTTGAAGGCATTGGTAATTCAAAAGGGGGTGAAAATTGAGTGATTCACCTAGAATTCTAGTCATTCAAGCAAACATAACTGGTTGAAAATGACTAGAACTGGTTGAATACAGAAAGAAATAGTTCCCATTGAGTAATTTGTCAAGAAATCTACTTAACCCTTTCCACACGCCACCAACATTTCATTTAAGACACCATATAATTCACAATGACCCAATCTGAACCTATAATTTCAGCTCTAAATGAAATATAACACATTCTGTTCAACCTTTTTGTTGTTGGATATATCATATATAATGGGGTGTTCAGTGTCTTAAAAGAAAATGATTAATTTTTCTTTTATTACGGCATTAAATCCACTATAAATTATAATGACATATATGGAAAAGATGCCTTAATGCATTTGACGTGTTTTGGGTGGTGATGCTTCAATGCATCTGGTGGGTGGAAAGGGTTGAAAATGGTCAATGGCTAGGAAAATATCTAATATTGTTAACAATTTCTTAATTCCCCTTAAGGATTACTTAGAGGTTCTGCAAAGAGTCCCCACGAAGTCTTAGATAATTGAACCAAGATGTGTAAGTCATTCTGAAATATTCTTTTATTTAGCATGAGCAGTGCTGGTCATCCTAATCATACTTAAGAGAGTCTATGACACATATATCAACTGTACTGGACAGTTGGGTGGAATTGATATAAATTTGTGTATGTGTGTCATAGTCTCACAACAGATTGTGTTTGCATATCTCCGACTGATCCATCAAGTCGCGAATCATTAGGCAAATGTTTGGGATTGGTAGCACAAAAATAGCTTTTGAGTGATATAAAACCCTGGCCACACACGGCAATTTTCCACTTGCAATGGCATGTGACATAAACTATGATGCTACCCCACAGACCATCTCAGCCATCACTACTATATTATGTACCATCACAGCATGTGGCCAGGGCTTAAGTGATGCCATTATGTTATTGTAGAGTAATAGATAGGTTAAGAAATAACAAATGACAGATAATGAAATTTAGATATGAATAAACATACAATATTTTGTAAATCCCAAAACCTCCAACCATTACCTTCAATAGTATACACTATTTTAACTTTAATTATTCTATTACAGTAATGTGAATATGCATAGATCTGATAATTATCTTATTGTTATGATCAAGTATAGTCCTTACTTGCTACATGTACTTGCCTTTGACTTTTAAGCCCCCTACCCACTAGGCAATTTCACTGTTGCTGAGCGATGGGTGACTGGGAGAATGGCCATTGCCGTCACTGGGCGACTGTCATATCAAGCAAGTCTGATATTTTACCGGCGATTTTACTGAAAATTTTATTGATGATTCTGCTCCCAATCGCCCATTGCCCAGGATGCACAGTATACCCACAGAGGATTGCCTGGTGATTGTGAATGCCCTGTGATGGTGACCTTAATTTGATGCCAGTACCATCGCCTGGCGATGGTAAATTCGTTTAGTGTGTATGGGGCTTAAATTTTATTCTTTCATTTTTCATTTTTCTGAACAAGGATTACTCCTTTATGGTAAAAGTTACAGTTCTAAAATTTTGCATGCATATTCTAAACATTTTGATGAAGGGAATGGTGTCTCAACATTTTCTCGAAATCTCTCTTCTTTTATTGATTTAAGAAATTAAGAATAATGCACCAAAAAGTTACCTGTTTATTGATATCAGATAAAAACATCATCTCTATATTATCTCAGATAGTTAAGCAAAGATCCTCCTAAGTGAATAGAATTGGTATTTAATTCATGATTGCAACAATATAAGATCATTGTAAAGCTTATATAGAAATATAAGACTATGACCTAGAATATGGTACATGATGCATCATTCACCTAGCTTTAACTCTGCCTCCATGTCCATCCTTAAGTTTGAAATAAATCACAAGTACCTGCACACAGTTTAAATATGTCAGTACTATATTTTCAATATTTTGATTTTCAAGGCAATAATACCTGAACAAAGTGTAGATTTCTTTGCTGCAAATGGTGGTAAACCTTTTCCTGAAGAGCATATAAAGAAAGCCCAGGCTGAAGTTGAGGAGTTTTGTAACATTCTCCAACATGAGGGAGTTACTGTGCAGCGTCCGGAGAAGGTGGACTTCTCAAAGACATATAGAACACCTGACTTTGAATCAACAGGTAAGTGTTCTTTTAGTGGATGCTTATATGACTTCTTGTTAGGTATAGCTTATACTCTGCACAATCCTGAGGTAATGTACTATCATCTATTATTCAGATGAAAAACTGGTGGCCCTCACTTGTTTTCAATCTGTAGCAATCAGGGGACTTTTTATCTTTTAATGCATAGATGACGGAATTGTAAACACCCGATAAATCACAATGTATTTTGGATTTGGAGACCAGTAATCTTATTATTGAGCTAATTTCCTCCTTAAATGATAGACAGAGACTGAATTTATCATTCAAAAAGAGAAATATTGAAAGGAATGTATTTTGATAGGTTAGTTTCATACATACTGTAATAATTGTGTAATTATTATGAAAAAAATGAAACTCAAGATACTGAAATAGTGAACATGCTCAACAAGAAAATGGGGCAATAGCCCCGGAAAAAATGTAATCACCCAGGAAAATGACCATGAAATTAAGTTTCGGATCGGTTGTGAGAAATTATCATCTTACTGTCCACAAGTACAATGTACTTAAAACAAGCACTCTGCAGCAGCTCTTCCCAAGTACGTAGGGCAGGGTGAAAAGCAAAAGTTTATTTTTGAGTTGGTTGAACCTACCCACACATCATTATATCATTGCAGCGGCATAGACCCAATAGGTTAACAGTAAACTCATAATCAAAGGTTTTTGAAATAATGGATATGTTACTTATGCGTTATGTAATGTCATGAAGTAGGCCTATCTGAAACTGCCTGTAGGCTGTACTGTATTACAGTATCAATGGATCCGACACCTTGCCTTTTGAGCGGGAAATGGCTAAGATTCCTCCTGAAGAGTGAGCAACCCAGGGTGAGCACCTTGGCCATACTCCACCGTCGCTTCTGATTCTGCAGTATAATCATTGCTCCGAGAATAGCCTTTTTCTGTTAGGTTAAAGTTGGGATTCCATGTGGCAACAAATTTAGAAAGTTTCATTGGCAACACTGGGAAACACAGGTGAAATACACAATTGACCACTAAACATTTAGAAATATTATTGCTGTGTTGAATTGCTTCCATTAGATTTACAATGTTTGATTGATTTTGTTGCTCCTAGCAATAGCTGGGCAATGTTAATTATATGGGCAACACTACAGCAACAATTCAAAAGTTTGTTGCCAACGGTTGCTGGACTTTTGTTGTGTTTTTGTTGCCACGTGGAATCTACCCTTAAAAGTTGGGGTCACCCCGCTTGCTGGGCACTATAGCTATACTCAGAGCGATGATTAAAATTAGGCCTATTCTAGTCACACTGGTATGCATCAACAACACTAGAAAAATAAGCACTACTGACCAGGGGCCACAATAGGTCGAACCTAGGGCATGCTGCCATTTGCAGCAAAAGGCAAGGTGAATACAATTGTTGGGTAACTTCTAAGAACTGACCCTGGCCATCTAAATGTGTAAGCAAGGTGACTTTACCAATGGATATATACCTGAGGCCTATTTACAATATATAATTACTAGGACCTCTTAGTAATAATGCTACTAGCCATATCTCAGAGCATGATACATAAATTAGATTATTACATTGATATTGTGGAGGCAACACCCCATCTGGTTATAGAAACACCCCTATTCCCATGCCTTCTACCCATTTTAATGATCCAGCAGTGGCCAAGCCAATCAACAATTTTACTACATGACATGGTTTCAACCAATCAACATTCAGATAGTTACCTGTAGTCTATAAAAGGTTGATTGATTACCCGAAACCAGTGTCCTTCATGGCACTCACCTGTCATCTGTTGTTGTCTTATGCTTGAGTACTAGACCAACACAACAAACACAAACACCTGAGGATGTGTCCATGACTAGGACACAGAGATCCTAAGGCAACTTGAGCACCTGCTGACCCAAGGGTGAATCACAACTATGTAACGCTTAAAGTGAACAATGGCACAAGTGTAATGTAGCATCCCCGACACCCTCCCTCTGCTTTTAGAATTTCTCGTATAGACTTCCCCTAAACGGCTGATACACAACAACACTCAGGACCTCAAACAACCTTGAGTTCCTGAGTAACACTCAAGTCCCCAAAAACCCTACAAACCAAAATTTTCTAGAGCACACCCAAAACAGTGGACCAAACATTTACAATACATTCATAAAGCGAAATCAGCTATTTAAATCATAATAGAAGCTATCATGAATAGATAATGTTAATATTCATTCTTACAGGATTTTATGCTGCAATGCCACGTGACTTATTGATGGTCATTGGGGATGAAATCATTGAAGCCCCAATGGCTTGGCGATCAAGGTTCTTTGAATATCAAGCATACAGGAAAATCATAAAAGACTACTTTAAACGTGGTTCTAACTGGACTGCAGCCCCAAAATCACAAATGTCTGATGAACTCTACAATGAGGTAAACTCCAGCTCTCAGAATATAAATTGAATTGCCAAGTATTATGAGAATTTGTTAGATACAATACCAAAATACATATACATTGAATTCACTGTGATTTTGTTGGGTACTTGTTTAATGATTTCCCATATCAATCAATTATCTCTTCCTCTCAATGAACAAAATACCATGATGCTTCTGTACATTGTTTCATAATTTTAATAGTCATATCTACTGCTTAACATTTATTGAAGGACTTCATATCAATGATGAATTCACCTGAGGGTATAGACTCTGACTACTGTGAAAACAACTTTGTCATCACAGAATTTGAACCCTGTTTTGATGCAGCAGATTTCATGAGAGCTGGCAAGGATGTATTTGCCCGGCAGAGCAATGTAGGTGGATAGGATATATTTAAGGATTTATAGCTACTAAGAGATGAAAAGATTTAAGGTCGTTTTTTCACCCTCTGAATTAAGTTTAATGTTTCTTTAACCACCAATAACTATCAGGGCTAATTATAAACATTTTGCATATCATCAGAAAGGATATGAAGATTATCTTTTAAATGGTACATAGCATGCATTGTTTCCTGACATATTGATGAATGTTTTAAAAATTCTCACATTCACTCCAGTCAAAATCTCCTAGTGGAAAACAGACATTATAGTCAATATGTGAATGTAGGCTACAGTTTGATTGACTGTGGTGACATATGCTTATTTGTTGGTTATGCTTATAAGATATTTTTTATCAACTGTGAGGTTTATCAAGACAATTATCTGCATTTGACATAAACATAATTATTTTTAAAACCATGACAAGCTTGTTAGTAGAGTATTTACTACTACCTTAAATATCTTAAACCTGTATAACTGTAAAACACTTAATAGGTGACAAACAAAATGGGCCTAGAGTGGATGAGGCGCCACTTGGAGACAAAGGGAATCCGCCTCCACACTTTATCCTTCCACGAGTCTAAGGCGATGCACATCGATGCCACCTTTAGCTTAATTGGACCTGGGCTGGTGCTATCAAGACCCACTACCCCCTGTAAAGAAGCCAAAATGTTTGAAAAAGCAGGTTGGACTATTGTTCAGCCTCCCTCACCAATGTTGTCAGATGGTAAGGAACTAATTCAAAAGATATGTAATAACGTACCAATACTTTCTATGGGAAAGGGAGTATAACAGTAACTTGTTGGGTTACTATTTTTTTGTCACAATTACATTTTGTTTCCTGCTGTAAATGTCATTTGTTATATGTTGAAATATTTCTATATTAATCTTAGTCGATCATATAAATGTGATTGAAATCTGAATAAAAATCATTATCTTTGATAGTGATGTTGAAGATGGTATTTGTTTTTTTATAATTACTTCTAAATTATATTGAGAAAAATATTCTTCTGAATAATTATTCAGAAAAAAATCTTTCATTATCAAGGGAGCAGCATTAGAAATGGTACAAATAGAAAAGAACTCATTATTTTGTCTATTGAGACTATTCATTGATATTTCTTTATCTATTTTTTGCCCAGATCATCCTTTGTGGATGTCTTCCAAATGGCTCTCTATGAATGTGCTAATGCTGGACGCCAAGCGTGTCTTGGTGGAGAAACATGAAACTAATCTTCTGAAAATGTTCATAAACCTTGGTATTGAACCTATCCCTGTGAGCTTCAGGTAAAATGGCTTAAATTATCATTAATTTAGTATTTTTGGGATGGAGATTATTTTCCTAAAATTGGCATGATGATAAAATTTAATGAAAACATTGTTAAATTCTAAGGAACTTAGTTATTCTAAATACTTTATAAAGTTTAAATAACAAAAGCTGCAATAGAGGTTTGTAAGCAAATCAAACCCAATACCTTAGTCAAAGATATGTCTCCTCTTTATCTTCATGCAAATAAGAAACAATGGAGAATTAACATTGAAGAGCTGATTGTTGTATTGTGATACAGTGGCAATGATTAATGAAAACTCTGAAATAAAGTGTAAAGTATTTTAAATTCAATAGCAATATTTCCTTGATTATTCTGTGAAGTCCGTTCCCTGTCTAAAGTCTAAAGCATCGAGCGTTTAATGGAATTTCTAATGTATACAAATAGCTGAATAATTTGCCTGTTTGATTTTCAGATTTGCTTATTCCCTTGGGGGAGGTTTACACTGTTGGACATGTGACATCCGTCGAAGAGGAAACCTGGAATCCTATTTCAATCTGACAGACGAGGAAATATCAGAGTACATCAAAAACACTAACTAGACCATATCATGCATACAAATGATATAATTTCATATACCGTAACTAACGATTGATGTAAAATGTAGTATCACTAATGTGCCGTACCAACTTAAATTAAAGGAAACCTTGCACATAAATTCATGAATTGCTATTTCTCGTGTAAGTAACTTGACTTGGGTATTCTAAAAATATTTCAAAAGTGAAAATATGAAAATGTTGAGATCTTAAGGCATTATTCAAGAAAGGAATTTTATTTTGGGAATTCCCTGAATGCTGGGCTGCTCAGTACTCCCCTTGCTACGTCACAGGTATGGGAATTCCTTCTAAAATTCCTTTTGGTTTCCCTGATTAATGGATGATCGTAGATGGATATGAATATCAATTTGTTATGAGTGGCAATGGGCCAAATATATATAATTTGGGTTAGAGAGCACAGACTTTATTACAAATCCTACAGGGATGGGGATTCCCTTCTAAGGGCAAATGGGATTCCCCAATCACTCCCCTTGCTACGTCATTAATTAGGGGAATTCCTTTAAAAATGAAATAAAGTGCAATTTTTTTAATGTCCCATAACTGCATGTAAACTAGGAATTTTCCTTAGATTTTGCTTATATTGATAGTGGAAGTTGTGAATAAGATGCTGAATTGAATTTATTGAAAAATAACTATCTTTTAATTATGTGCAAGGTTTCCTTTAAGGGAGACGTCAAAATTCCCCACAGCAGGTCGCAGCCAGTGGTCAGTGACTTGATGGCATGTTGCCACTTCTCAGGGTACAGAAGGTCGCAACCTGCTGCGATTTGGCCGCAGCCTGATGGGCAGCGGATTCAGACACTATCTTAATGACCCTTAATGACCTAATTAACTCATTAATTAATTAACTAATTAGCCCTTATGAGGTGATTAGGGTATATAATGTATACAAACTTAAAAGAAAAGGTCCCTCATATCTTTTTCCTAAATAATGTACTGATAAAAGGCCAGGGCTGGCCCCTTAATGACAAGGTAATGGGGTTTTAAAATGCTGCAGCTATTCAATGGGGTATTGAAATTTAACCAGTATCCTGCCGCAGCCTGCCAAAGCATCTCAGGGTCGCAGCCTGTGAATTTTGACGTCAGCCCTTAACTGATTAAATCAATTTACTGGTAATTCAGAGGTAAAACCAAGCAAGTTTGATATTCTACCCCTGATTCCATGGGCAATGGTTGGCATAGAGCAAAATCATCCCAGAAATGACTTTGAATCAAGAACATTGGCAAAAAGCTGCACAATAGACACATAATTTCTGTCAAAAATGCATGATTAGTAAAGAAATATGTAAGACGAGATGAAATACCAACAGATTGATGAATATTTTTGTTTATTTTCATTGTTTACGTTCTTCGCATTGACAGGATGTTGTTTTGTTCTTGTTTGTGATACGGGAGGTAGCACAGTAAACAAAAGTAAACAAACAAACAACTTTGCACAAAATTTTCACATAAACCCTCATAAAATGCACAATTGTTGCATAATAATGGTGAGGGGTGTAATAAATATGATACGGCCCCCAGATGTATACAAAGAATATCAAGTAAGTCAATATAGACAATGCCAAATAAGATGTACAAGTTCCATAGGGTCCTCTTCTAAAGTCAACCCTATTTCTGGAAATACCTGAAATTGACCCCAAAAACTCACAAAAATGTCCAATTCTTGTTAAAGAAATTAACAAAAACTTATTTTTTTGGTAGATGATTGTATAATTTTGAGTTCACAATAATTAAGTAACATTTTGTTAACATTTTGATGAATTTGAGAAATGAAAATGTATTAAAACCAGATGGTGCTGCATAGGACACCTGTATTTACCTTTAAGATCCAAGTATGATAGTGAACTATATATAGTGTTGTGTTATCTTAATGTCTCTAGTGGGTAGCTAATAAAGACCATTTCAGTTCATCTTGTAAGTCGTTATTATTCAATGTCCTTCGTTCGTCACTAGCCAAGGATAGCGGTATTTCTCCGTTTGGGTAGTTCAAATCCAAAATTAATGCAGACCCTTGCTTTGCAGAAGGTCCTATTTAATAATTCCAACACAGGCAGGAGATATTCATCATCATTTATGATACTGTCCAGTTCTATTGGGCATAGTATACCATCACCTGTCCCAGGGATTTACTGTGCACAGCCTGTAGGTTTCCTTATCGCTAAGTCTTCCTATGGTACTATGGTAGGATCTCCTAGGCCACATAACCTCCTCACCCTATGGTCTTGGATGTTGTTAATGTGGCCATGGAGGCTACATAGCATAACCTCTTTCTCTGAAGAGGTTAACCTTCACAAAATAAAGAACCAAACACAAACTCCACAGCCACCATAGTCCTTTCAAACAATCCCCCAACGAAAACAGACCAGGGCGCCAAGTCGGACATCGTGACAAGCAGAGAAAACGAAAATGATGATGCTGAAGAAGTTGAGGGGGTTGCAGATCGTGAGTTATTGCTGAAAATTTTACAAAACCAAAAAAATGCAACTAAAAATACCAACAAGAAATTTGGAAAAATTGAAAAACACTGAAAAACACCTAGACCTCCTTCTAAAAGTTAGTAGCTGAAAATGAACAGTCACTAGGAAAATTACGTTCCAAATTAGAGAAACTCAGGGAAAGTATTGATAAGATGGCAGATGACTTGGAAAAAAGCTAAATGATGAATTAAAAGCAACTTATGACGAATCAAAATGCAAGGCAAACTGGATGAGAAGTATACCAGGGACGAAACTGAAGAAAACAGGAAAACCCTTATTATAGATGGGATTGATGAGAGGGACTACAAACGCCCTAAGCTAGTGGTGGGAAACCTTCACTGTTAAAAAAATCCCGTCAAATTTACGGTAAAGTACTGGCAACTATGTTGCCGAACTTTTACCGTTAATTTAGCGGTAGACCGTAATTCTGTGTGACCGTATTTTTTACAGGTGAACACCGTTTAAGTTTAACAGTAATATACAGTAATATGTACAGTGGACTTTCAATTTTACTGATCAAAACCATTTAAGTTTAACAGGAATATACTGTAATACATTCGTTAGACTTTCATTCTAATGGATCAAAACCGTTTAAGTTCAACAATAATATACTGTAATACATACTATAGTAAAATGCCATACAGTTTACACTGGATGTAATTTTAGCAGCATTGAAAGTTTTATTTTTCCTGTAATCACACTACAGGATAATTTAGCCAATAACCAAGTACATCCTTTTCCTCTTGGTTTAGCCTTGCATAGGTTGTTTGACTGTTGGAGGTAAAACCTACAGGACTGTAGCTGAGTTCGTGTACTAAAAAGGTGTCTACATGTTAATCCTACTGAAAAGGTGTTTTAAAACATCTTGTAAATGTTTTAGGGTGTTCTGGTTGGTTGGCTATACAAAAAATAGCAGGCCAATGAGGTGATTCCCTTAATAACACTATAAAAACCTAAAAATCTAACAATTTAAACAAAAAATTCCAAATCCCTAAATGTATGAAAAAGATATTTTATTAATCATGGCCAACAATACAGAGGGCATGCTACAAACCACTACTACTATTAGTACTATTACTACATAGTAGTAATTTGATAACATGACTAGCCGAGATTTGAACCTGGGATCTCTCACATATGAAGCCTGTGCTCTACCACTGAGCTATGGAGGCCTGTAGGTACACAGAGCCCAGCTCTGCTACTTAACTGAATAAGTAGGGGTATGAAACTAATGACTTAATGGCTGTCTAATGTTGAATACCTGTATAGTAGTACTGATCCTACTCATTGGTGCTGACTATGACAGTGTACGCCTCATGCAGTGCAAGTTAGCTCAGTCGGTTAGGCTTCTGCCTTGAATGTGGAGAATGTGGGTTCTAATCCCAAAGTGTCACTTTTCCTTTTCCGTACAGTATACGATTCCCAGATACGGTATATTACTGTGAGGCTAAAATCCAGTAATAAATACAGTTATATACTGTAAATTGCAATGATATTATGGTAGATAACCATAAAATGAAATACGGTATTATACTGTTGAGGTTTACAGTATATAACTGTTAAAGTTACGGTTTTTTTTAACAGTGTTCTAAAGGACCTGGACATTGAATTCCAAGAGGCAGACATTCAAGTTGCTTACAGGATAGGAGCTTATAACGCAGGAATAGCTAGGCCCCGATCAATTAAGGTGAAATTCTCAACTGGAAATATCGAGTCAAATATCTTCAAAAATATTGAAAAATTGGGGAAAATTGACTCATGGAGGGGTGTAAGGTTATCTGATAGTCTCTCACCTGTTGAATTAAGACAACAAGCAGATCTAAGGAGCATTTTTGCATACGCCAGGGCAAGCGGTATCAATGCAAAAACACGAGGGAAGGTACTCATCATTGGCGATGTTAGGTATACACACAAAGACATTCAAGATCTCCCACATGGAATTAAAATGGAAAACATTAAGACAGTAGAGGTAGATGACTGGGTAGCTTTTCAATCGAGTTACTCCTATTTAAGCAATATGTATCTTTGTAGCATTGTTGATAACGGGAATACATACAAGTCAGCTGAGCATTTTTATTCTGCACAATTTGTAAGGTATAATGATAGGCTGGACTTAGTAAATGACATCCTCGATGCAGAAGACGGATACACTGCGAAAGCCTTAATCAAAGGAATCAAGTGTAAACCCGGGTGGCATGAAGCGAAAACAAAAATAATGAGAACAATTATAACCCTCA
This sequence comes from Lepidonotus clava, assembly GCA_936440205.1. Lineage (NCBI taxonomy): Eukaryota > Metazoa > Annelida > Polychaeta > Phyllodocida > Polynoidae > Lepidonotus > Lepidonotus clava. The sequence continues at coordinate 41,300,497 of OW387138.1, read as the reverse complement.
AATTTGATCAAAACGAAAGCATTAGGGAAAAACTCATTAATACCAAAGGGTACTTGTACGAAGCCACCAGAGACAAAGAGTTTGCGTGTGGGATGTCCCTTTCCCAGGCTAAGTACATTAAAAAAGACATTATTCCCGGAAAAACTTTTGGGGAACGTTGCTCTGTGAGTATAGGGACTCTCAACTTGGTTAACCTACTAAAATAAGGTGTTATGTTTGTATTATAACGTTTGGGGAGCTAACTGAGGCGAAGTCTGTGTGTATGGAAGGGTGACGAACACCGGTGCCAAGGGTCAACCTATATTTGTTACAGAGGCGATGACGTGGAAAGCTTATTAAGCAGTGTTGTTCTATTTGTGGGTATTTTGGAGTAGATATATCCGTTGAATTCTCTTCTTTTTTGTATTGATTGCTTTGATCTAGTGTAGTCTGCACATATACATTATTGGATTGTATTTTTAATATAATTTTGCAATGCATAATTTTATAGATCGAAATACTTAAAAACGTACTATTTAATGACATTATTTTGAGGATATAAGGAGCATATAGAGTTACAGTTTAATGTTCATTTAAGTAATGAGATGCTCTTGACAAAAAGACCAGAAAATACAAATGAGAAAGAATATACAGATTAAAAGCCGGACGTATGTTATTGAAAATGCTTGGATTTTACTTGTTTTTAATGAATGTATAACTTAGAAGAATTGGTGCATGGAAGGGGATTACATATTGGACATCTAAATATCAGGAGCCTATCTAATAAATGGGAATTATTTAAAACACAATTTGGAGTAAATAATTTAGATATTGTGGGCCTGTCGGAAACCTGGTTAACTGAAAACTTACCTACAAACTTATTTGAATTATCAAATGAATATGAATTAATACGAAATGATAGGAAATGGTCTGAGAACGATTCAGATGATCCTAAGAGAGGCGGAGGGGTTGCAATCTATATTAAAAAAAACTTGCAATATTCATTCTCAGAATTCAAAATTTATTCTGTTAGTAACAAAAACATTGAATGTCAATGGCTTAATATTTCATATCCGAACTCAAAAGATATTGTTATTGGGAATGTATATATATAGGCCTCCTCAAGGTGACCTATCGGCCTTTTGTGATTTTCTCGAAGAATTTTTTATTAATGCACAAATTGACTTAAAGGAAATAATTATTATGGGTGATTTTAATGTAGATATATTAGATAAGAAAAACCCCAACACAATACGACTAACAAATTTGAACCAACCATATGGCTTGAGACAATTAATAGATAAACCTACAAGGTATTCGCAAGCTAAAAACAGCTGTATTGATTTGTGTATTACAAACTCTGATAGAATAAAAATGTCTCAAGTATGTGATATCAATATAAGTGATCATGAATTTATTGTTTTAACTCGCAAAAAAAAGTCACTAAGAAAAGGGAAAAATGCAATTTTACTGGACGTAGTTATAGAAAATATGACAAAAGCCTATATCAGACTTATGTTCAACAGGCAGATTGGACAAAATTTGATCGACTGAATGATATTGATGCAAAATGGAATGAATTATTCAATATATTACATAACAATTTAGACATAATGTTTCCTCTTAAATTTTTTAGAATAAATCAAGTGAAAGAACCCTGGATATCTCCACAATTAATAGAATTTATTAGGGATAAGGATGAGGCCTTACAAATAGCGAAACAAGGTAACGATCCATTACTTTGGAAAACTGCTAGAACCTTAAGAAATCATAGTATAAATAGATTAAAACAAGCGAGATGTTGCACAAAGGTAGTTAGTAAAACACCTTGTGCATATAATCTATTCTATAGGAATAGAGTGAAAAATCACCAGTTCTATAGAGGGAATATCATAAAGTATTTAAAATTATGTGAATTACTACATTGTATAGTGTAAATACAGCATGGACTGCTGGTAGGTGTAAATATACCTCTTTGGCAATAGCAGACAGGGTGCGTCTCCCAGCAAGTACCAATGCTCAGGTAAAATCAATAAACCAGACTGATATATATATATATATAGGGCAGAACCTATGGTTACAGCGGAGAACACTACTTGATACTGTTTGGACGATACGAGTCTTAAGGATTCGAGGGTTTTGAATAGCTATACATAGGACATCTGGTGTCTGTTCATAGAACTACTGTGTTGCATTTGATCGTGACACCAGGCGGACTCTAAATGAGGAACCTTACTCTCAGAGGTACTTGGGATTGTGAACCTAGGATTTATATACCATCACCGCACCGGCATATTGTACGCATTCAAGACGTCCACAAATAAACCTGACTATCAGCCAAGCGTTGTTCGTGTTATGGATCTAAACGCCCATCTCGTGAATCTACCTACCACTTGACTAGTCTCTATAAAGAAGCTGATTCGGATAGTTCAATTAAACATCATAAGAACGATTCCCCATTACTTAATAATAACCATAACAAACAACTAGCATTCAATGTGTTTTTATTAAATTTTTTTTAGAATTTAACAGGAATGATTGTAAGAAAGTTTGGCAAAATATCCAAAAATTGATACCAAAAAAGAATACAGATAATGACTTTAGACTTTTCAATAAAGAACTAAATAAATACATAGATACAGAGAAAACAGCAGCTTTCATAAATGATTTCTTTGTTGATATTCGACCAAACTTAGCAAAAAAGCATAATACTGATTGGGAATATCATGGAGAGGTAAAAGAGAGTAGACTAGATACATGTGACACAAATGAAGATGAAATTATCACTATTTGTAAGACACTGGATATTAACAAGGCTTCTTGTATTGAAAATATATCTGCTGAAATATTAAGAGATGCATTTTTGGTAATTCCAGATAAAGTGAGTGATTTGTTTAACTTGTCATTCCAATCGAGGAAGTTGCCAGATTCATGGAAAATTGCCAAAGTAACACCATCAAAAAAAGTTGGAGATACCAGAGATGTAAATAATCTTCGACCAGTTTTACTATTGCCAGTTATCTATAAAATTTCTAGTGCATAGAATTACTTAAAGTTATTGTAGTGTAAATAACATACTAAGTGAGAAACAGGGTGGTTTCCGCCCCAACCATTCAACTTGTACTACAACAGCTTGGTTTACAAATGAGATTTATAATGATCTTAATAACAATGAATACATGGTAGCAACTTATATCAATGCAATGAAAGCTTTCGATTCAGTAAATCATGAAATACTGAAAGAGAACTAGATAAAATAGGTATAAAGGGCAATGCTCATAACTGGTTCGAAGATTATCTGAACAATCGGCAACAATGTGTAAAAGCAAATAACACTGTTTCTGATATGCTTGAGATTAAATGTGGAGTACCGCAGGGTAGTGTGTGCGGTCCGCTGCTCTTCATTATCTATATTAATGACTTATGTAACATTATGCAATCAACACAACTGTCACTTTACGCTGATGATACTGTGCTCTTTGTAAAACATAAAAATTTAAATAATGCCCTTGATAAGATGCAAATAGATTTGGATAACTTGAATACATGGTGTAGTCAAAATAAGATATCAGTAAATTGTAAGAAAACTAAATTTTGTGTGTATGGTATGAGGGCTCAACTCAAAAAAAGTCGAAACACAAATTGTATATTATCCCTGAGCAATAAGAGACTTGAACGGGTCTGCTCATATAAATATTTAGGTTTCGTTTAGGATGAGCAACTCAATAACAATAAACATATCTCAGAATTACGCAAAATTGTGAATCATAAATTATATCTGCTATCTAATATACGTAAGTATTTAACCAAGCATGAAAGTATAATGATTTTTAAAACAATGATTCTATCTTTAATGGAGTACTGTGATGTTATTTATTCAGGTACATCCCAAAAAAACTTAGATAGATTGTACAGATTATTTTACAGAGGATTGCGTATTTGTCTAGGACATAGTATTTACAGGAGTAAACAGGATTTATGTACAGAATGTAAACTGTTATCAATTGATGTTAGAAGAGATATACATCTTCTATTATTTATGCATAAGCTCAAAAACAATGAGATATGAACCAAAGAAAAAAGATATAACACACGCTTGCATGATGCTGTAGTTTTTGATTGCTATAAGCCAAATAATGAAAAAGCTAAATTAAATATTTTCTATAGAGGTGCAAAAATGTGGAATGAACAAGGTGCTGATTTGAGAAACATGGATTTTATTGAATATATAAAAGCAATTTTATGTGATAAGCGATGATTGAACTGGTATTCATTATAGGGCTGTAGTGTTTTATTTCTTCAAAACGGTGTACTATATGATATCCCCTTTTCATGCCTTTTTATGACATTATGTACAGTTTTTATAGTTTTAAACTATCATGTTCTTTTACTGTCTCCAGTGCATTGATTTATTATTTATTGTCCAGAGTATTTTTTGAATGGTTTTATATTTTGAATTAAACTGTTATTTCTTATTGAGCCATTGAGTGCTAAATGTTCTATGCAATTCAGGCATTGAATGTAAACAAGTGCTTTTGCACTTATTTTATGTCTGATTAAATAAACGAATTTTTAAAAAAAAGTAGGTGGCTCCCCAAGCAACATAAATAAATGCTAGTGACAAAACGTTATTTTTCCCACTAGAGGTCAGCAGCTCAACGCAACTCTTGACAAACTCAAGCCTTAGAATTAATAATTCCTACATTTATTTAACATTTTATTCACAACCATAAATAGTGATTTTTACATGCTTGCACCAACCCCAGATGAGGTACAAATCAGAATCCCTCAGTATACAATTCTGAACAATGAGAAGACAGGATAAGGAACCTCGGTCCAGATATTTCTCTACCTGATAATTCTAATAGGTGTGTTCGCCAATAGTGGTCAAAAGTGGGGCAAACATTCATTAATATACATTACTAAATTCCATAATAAAAGATTAAAACCAAAAGTTTCCTTTGAAGGGAAGTCATTTAAAAATTATGATCAAACCAGACTCAAAAAACAATAAACATGGTACAAACATGTGAATGGATGAGATGCATGAGTTCTTATTAGCCCAATTTTAGTCACTTAAAAATCAGTATACCTTTTAATTTGGTATTGTCTAATATATACAATCTGAAAGTGTCTCATTTCAAACCAATAAGCAATCAAACTGACTAATGTTCCTCACAAGGAAGTAAAATATATTGGTATGAGGTGTAGCATTAACTGACTTTTCCTAAGGCCTATTTCTTTTGAGTATGAGCAAATTTGTCTAATTGTGGTATATTTCTGCAATCCTTTTCTTTTGTCCACTAAAGCCTTTACTCGAGGATGCAACGGAAGGGTGAGCAGGTTTTTAGCTATTTCCGTTAGCGCTTTAATTTGATCGTCCTCAAACCAATTCGCACGTAAAGCACTGACAAATATCACCACGAAGGCGGAAAAACCTGTTTGCAGACAGCGCTGTACCAGTCGGTTTCGTCAATGGCCAGTTGCAAAATGTGAACTTTCTACTTTCTCTGATAGAAAACTCTTTAAATATGGGTAGTGGTGCAATCTTCATTTTCTTTGGCAGCACTCAACTCTTCACCTTGAACTCTGTGTGGTTACGTGGCAAAATATCGATGAGAAGGTAGCCGTATGGTGTTCCTGTAGTGTCCTTGTATGCTTCGGCCAAGTTTGGCATGCCTAGTTGTCTACCCAACACTGATATCTGCTGCACTTCTCTAGGGTTTTTAAACAACACTAGGTACTGAGAATTTAAGTTGATACTCCTGGTGCAGCAACCTTGCCACTACTGGTTCCTATTAACATAGATAACCAAAATATTTTTATGATGAGACTCCCGGGTAAACAGCTGTTGTGCGCGCAAATCACTTCACCACTTGGTCCATGAGGTCGTCCAAGACGAGAAGCTTATGATATTCACCACTGCCCAAATTGGACAAGTATAGTCCTTCCCTGAAGTCTATGCCTTCCATGTTTTCGAAAGCCTCTTGCCAGGCTCCGTAGCAATACACAATGTGTTTGGGTAGGATTTTAAAGACTACATCCCGGTTTTCTATCAGCTTTTTCACAAAACACGTCTTTCCAGAGGAAGTAGATCCAGATATAGCAATAGTGCTTGGAGATGCAAACAAATACGAATTAACTTCTATAACAGACATGTTGCTGCTCAAGCTGCCCAATCTTGCCTAAATGTTTTTTTTCATCTACGTTTCTTTCTTATATGTTTCAGTATTACCAAACCAGCTGGGTCGATTTTGATGTGGCAAGCACCACCACCACTGTTTAATAAGGGAGGTCCTCACAGAAAGAAAAAGACCAGAAGACTGATTCAGAACGTTCAACAGACTTTATTCACTGTATCGTTCGGTACACAGTAATTCATGAAATAAGCAACAAGACAAATTGGCAACAACATCATAGCAATAAACATTTCTGTTCAACTGTCTCCCTTTAGTTTCATTCTTACCACTTCCGTCAGTTCACCGAGTCTGTTTCTTCCCCTAAACTCTTCACGGCTGCTAATATTCGTCGCAGACTTATTCATTCATACGTCCAGTAACGTTCATGAGCATTTGCATACACCACAGTCAAGTCATTTGACAAACAATTTCTAATCCACGTGTGAGACTTTGCCTTCAGGGTGATTACCTCCAATATAACAAAAAAGCCTAAGAGACATTCTGGTACGGCCACCGAACAGGTTGTGGACAGATGTGAGAAAGCTGAATGCAATAACAAAAATTGCCGCTACTGTCCACGACTGAACAGAAGTGGCAGGTTCAAATCTCATATCACCAAACGTGGTTACTATACAAGACAGAATGTCGACTGTAATAGTAACAACTTGATCTACGCCATCGAGTGCAAAAAATGCGGCAAGAAGTATGTGGGCCAGACCAAAAATAACCTGAAAGCTAGGTTCAAAGCCCATTTCTACTGTATCACCAGAGACCCCAGAAAGACTGAGGTCTCGCGACATTTCAACTCGTCGGGACATGACGGCCTAGACGACATGGAAATTTACGTGCTTCAATTCTGCAACTTGGCACCCGATAAACACTCTTCTCTTAATCGGAAGCTCAATGCAGAATTCCGATGGATCCACAGGCTAACAGCCAAATCCCAATGGGCCTAAACACCATTGACTAAAGCTATTAAGAATGCCCTGTTGTTCGACACCTGATCACTCAAATTCCGTCTACCCTGCGACCTACCCAGTCACCCAATTCGTGATCTTTTGTTGACAACATGTTGACAACATGGAACGTCACACTGCCTAGTTATTCTAATTCATACATTCACATCTGGACACTTGGTCAATCAGCTCTTTATGTTCTACCGTATGCCTGAGGATTGTGTGCATGCCACACCTCCAACCTAAGATCCTGTATGGACACCGTGTAAATCAACCTTGCATACGGCCTGATGAGGTGTTTACCGAAACCGTGCACACCACCTGGTGACCCCTTTTTCTGTTTAACAAACCCGGACTGTGTAAGACGGGTAGGGGTTGCAGATATAATTCTGCTGGTCTATCTTTACAAGATATCGGCTAGTAGCCTCCCTTGAGACCTTCTCACAAGTGGACCTTGTAGGACACTGTGAGGCTAGCCCACAATGCAACAGATATCTTAGGCGAACATCCGGACTGTGTAGGACGGATAGTTTTCCAAGATTATTACCCTAGGTCATCTCATCAAACTGGAACATGTGGATTTTAATCGGCGTAGTACAGGAATTGATCTAGGCTTTCCACACTAGACGCCCAAGTAGCAGAGTGGCCCCTGCCGCCGCTACTCCTCACACAGACTGCTCAGTGTGGCCCCTGCCACCGACAGTCTTTCCCGCCGAAACGCCACCATCCCATTTCCCAACACCCCTTACAGACCCCAGAAGTTGGCGGGAACAGACATGAATATTAATGACCCATGACCAGAACTGACCAATCAGGTGAGCCGCTAGGCAGAGTGCAGTGTTGAACAGTGGGGAGTCCCCCACTACACAGTTGCCGTCCAAGGAGAGAGGACCTTTCGTTTTCCACATACCTGCAACATAACAGTGTCTCTTTGTTCCAACCAACTTTCGGATTCTTTAACCATGCGAGCATTAACTTCACTCATCTCTGAACTTTTTTCAATAGCTTTAGCCACTCAAATGCTTTGTGACGAATGGCATATCTGTAAAAAAAAAAGAGGTGACTGGCAGAAAAAAATTGGTTGCCATCGTACGTTAATTTACATAAATACTGGGGTGACAATGTGTCACGCACATCTCCAAACACTATGCGGCTTTCCTGCTTCTCCCATGGACACAATGTTATGTCAAGAGGCTCCGTAGTTACTCCATCATCGATAACCTTTCTCTTCCAATTCATATAACTAAACCCAGTACGCCTTTGAGTATAAGAAAACATCGTGTTTCCATGAGCCCTAAATCCTTGGTTCTCTCCTTCGACAGACACTTTTGTGTTTAACACTGAATCATATATTTCTAGGGGGTTTAGGACTCTCTTTTTGTTTATGCCTTTGCAACTAAGTTTGCACTCTCCGTCATCCACCAACATGTAGGTTTTTCTCGTTAGAGCTATAATTTCTTTATCGCTTGCCTCCAATTTCATAATTCCGGGAACCCTTCGATCGTGGTTGTGTTTTTTACAGCATTCTCTCATAAACCAAATGGGGGACATAAGGAATAACGGCCGTACACTTCGTCTACATACTTTTGCTTCTTGTCTGCTTTGATAACTTCACTCAAATTAGCTCCCGCTATGGCTAAATAGGCTGAGTCAGTGTCCATTGTGGTGAGCACATAATTTTGGCGTTCCACCATTTCATCCACACAATCGTAATAAAACTGGAGCATTTTCATTTTAGCGTGCTGAAGCACAGCAAACCCTAGGAAGACTGGAAGATTAAGCTTAATTGTGTGCTTGGCCATCTCTAACTCGTAAAAATCACCAATTTCCATCATTTTCCTATATCGGGGGGAATTCACCGCCATCACCGCCTCATCTTTGGTTGGATAATACCTCACGTTTAGCTGCTTTTCTTTTTCCATTATCAGCCCTCCATATCTGGAATTACCCACCAATTTCATGGTATAAGCTATCATGGCCTGATTCTTATCAACGTCTCCTTTTCTGTGAGCCTCAGTTACTTCCCTTTCGAATTCTCTAAAACAGGCTTTGGGAACAAATTCAACTATCTGGTATATCCTCATTACAACCAAACCGTGCTCAAGATACCACCTTAACAAAGGAGTAGCGATCATTAATTTTTCCCCTTTTGTCCCACTTAAAAGCAGTTTTCTGGGTTTGGTTGATAAATCATTGTCCTGCACGTGTTTCAGCATGTGGTCTCCTATAATATCCATTGCAACGTTCATGGTGCAAAACAATGGGCACATTTCGGAAAAATATTCCTTTGGTGACAGCTGGCGTCTCACAGGAAAAGGCCATTTCTTTGGAACAGAAATATCTAGGCCTACTTCTACCATGCCGAATAACTTTTCATTTTTCACCCCTTCGATTATTTGCTTGAAGGATACGCTTCCTGGATATGCTTGATAAAACATGGGGAAAAACTGCTTAGAAAATTCAGCTAGCTCTACAGACTGCTGCATCCCACCCACCCCCCCTGACTCCCAATGTTACCCCGCCGGACCTCACTTGGGCCCCAGAGACCACAACATGGATATGAAAGAGCCCCACCTGACCCCCAACTGACCAATCAAGTGAGCCATACCAGGCAGAGAGCTGTGTTGGAGAGTGAGACACCCCTCACTTCACGGTTGCCGTCAGAGGAGTAAGCATCATACGTATTCAACAGACTGCTGCATCATTGTATGGAAAACGCATTCCCAACAAGTCAGCATGGTGTAGCCTTGTTCCTCCAAAAATTCTTCCCTTTCTTTAGTGCATTCTCTCCTTTCTTTCCTTAACTTTTCGTTCATTCTTCCCATCATGCAACAGCATCCATGATAATAGCAACCATAAAAATCTAGGCCAGAGTGATTAAAGGGCGAATATTCCTCTAAAAGATAAGGTCCTACTCTCATTTCCTTTCTGTTATTATTCATTTGCATGAATAACATGAACTCCAGTCTTCTGTTGCATCCATTCCAACCAAATGTACATTAACTGGAATTTTGTGTGCTTCGAAGGTTTAAAACCGTTCCCTGCCTTCCTCCTTATGTAACTTCCCATGGGCATGTCTCTACTCAAACTATACAAGTATAAGGCGTTTGTGTCCATACCGAGTATCCTTTCAGACTTGTTCGGACCGCCTCTCATATAGGTTTCCCCTTGCTTTTGTTTTCTGCAAAATTAATGGCTGGCCCTCCTACTAAATTTTTCTTAAACGTCAAATACAAATCATCGTCCTGCGCTCCTATCGTTGGAAAATATACATTATCCTTTGCTGCTGTCTCAAATCAAAGCCTCCTTGCCACCCCTGGCACTGACACAGTCGTTTTGAATAAATCTATGCCCCTATCAAAATAAAATATTTGCAGCGTACAAACTCCTTCTATGAATGGTGCAACATTTTGATTGCTGTAGTAAATCAATAAATCTGCAAGCATAGACATGCCCTCTCTGTCTAAATATCTTGCACTGAAGTCCAGTGCAAAAGAATTATTATAGACTTTAGAAATTAATAGTAAGTATTGTAAGCTCGTCGGTACTGGCAAGGGTTCATAGTGAAACATGTAACGCTGATACGTGTGCTGGACGCCGAGTGGCGCCACTGTCCCATGGCTTAGGTAGAATGTATGGGAGGTGTCGTGAATGATGACGCCCTCAGGCGTAAAAGGCTGTAACTGAGTTGGTTCACTCTTCTGCAGGTACTCACAAGTACGGAAAGGGACACTTGTGCAATGGAAAACCTGTTGGGGAGCGTTATGAGTTTGGTACACGAAATACCCAGTTAAAGAACACTGTGGATAATGGGCCTTGTCATCTACGATAGCTTGTACATAGTTAGAAATAGAATTAGTCGATGTAAGTGTGATGAATGCCTATTCATCAATTGTCAAGGTCAAAATGTGAAAGTAAGACGGCGCGACAGAGTAAAGAGTATTTTGTAACGGGCCCGAAAAGCCCGAAAAACCTGAAAGGCCCGAAAGGCCCGAAAATTGTAAAAGCCCGAAACCCGAAATATGTAAACCGGAAGTGAAATGTAAACCGGAAGTCACGTCATTTTGTAACCACGTGATTAAAAACAGCCAATCAGGGCTGACCACTAGACTATAAAAGGGGCGGTGAGGCCCGATAATAAAAGAGTTCCTTCGCAGTACTCCTTGTGTCAACATGTGTCTTCTTCCTATGGTAACCGATAAGATGATCCAATACAGGCTAATTGACTAGAAAATACAAGTAAAATAGGTGAAACTTAGGACGGGGTCCCGAAGGCCCGAGAGACCGAAACAGGGCACGAAGGCCCGAAAACTGGCCCGGATGGAGCCCGAAGATGGAGGACCGAACAGGCACGAGGGCCCGAAAAAGGGAACGAAAGCCCAGGGACCGGGGGCACGAAGGCGCGACTGGCTCGGCCCCACGCTACCAAACAATAGGCGACCGTCGGCCCGACACCCCCGCTGGACGAGAACAAGGGTAGATCGTCCACAGTGGGCCCCGAAGAGTGTGCCGGCACGAAGGAAACGGCCTGCACCCGTCCCTACCATTTTTCCTCCTCCGCAGTCCTCCGCCCACTGGCAGAAGTGCCCGTACCCCGCGCCCGGTGGCTGAGGCCCCTCGGTCCAGCCCGGCCGAGACACCCCTCCCCTGTCGACGAATACCGATTTCCCGATCGACCTGCTCAAACCCCCTCGTGCACGAGGCACGACTCTAAATCTCACATCTCGGCTCCTTGCTCGGACTCCCCGTCTGGCTGAGACCCGAAACAATTCCCACGTCCCTCTGTTGTAGGAATCAGAAACCCCGAACTACCGAGGAACGTCACATAAGCAAGAATGGGAAGTATGAAAGATAGAGGGAGCACTGTTGTAGGTGTTAGAGTATATGTGTATAGCGCCAAGCCTTTGGCTGTCGCTATATAAGCGGTATGAGACTTGAGATAGACGAGCAGACCAAGATAGAGTTCAATCAGAACACATGGGAGCAATAGTCTAACATACGGATCAAGGTGATAGTAAGGATTGGGACAGCTTAGGCTTAGCCTTACGGATGGAGTACTGGACGTAACGGAGATCCTACCGATGGTCTCCGACACTGGTAGACGTGAGGTGATTCTCTCAACAGTTGCGGAGTGTATATACCTTAATAATGGGGAAGCTTAACCAGAGCTATATCTGGTTGGAACGTTACTGATGTTGCTAGCATTGTGAGATGGATGGCATGTATTGTATGGATGGAAGAACTATATACTTGTATCTTCAGAATGTCTACATGGATATAATAAAATTACCTCTTGCCAAGCGCGTGTTCTTTGTATAGGTCTGAGCCCCTTTACTTAGAATCTCTACCACTGAAGAACGAACTATTATCCAGGATGAAAATCTGCCTGGACTAAGCTAGCGAATTCGATGATTAATAATGAAGAACTCCCCTTTACTTCGAATAACGAACATTTATTGATATCTTCTGATAAGTAAAATGTAAATGATAGACGATCAAACATCACGCAGTCTAACAACGATTCAACATCCTAGTATGGGATGCTAATAAATATGAACATCAACGACAAAACATCCTTGGAATTACCTAAGATAAAATAACATCAGTCTAGCTCAATCTTTGATTCGGCATATTCTTCTTCAGAAATATTTGATTCTTTCAAAGACGAGTAAAAATCGTCGTGAGAGGGAAGGGAAGTTTCCTTAAGTTTTTCCACTGAGTCCAGGTATTCATAACAAAAATAGCTTTTCTTCTCTCTAACTTTGAATGCAGTCAAAAACTTAAACCTATCTGTAGATATAGACACGTACGAGTTGTATTTCTTTATTACAAACGCCCCATTTTCATGTACTAGAAGCTTTTTCAAAATTTCTGATTTCAGTAAATTTTAAATCGTAACGAGCGGAATTGAATCCGATTACCGGCACAACAGTCACATATTGTTCCAATTGTTGCTGCAACCTCTGTAAATTGTTGTACATATTCACATTGGGTTTATCTTCTTTGTCATTGCCTGCTTTTTTTTATCATACCATCTAGCTTTCATCTCTCCTAATTCGTTTATTGCCTTTTTCCATTTCTCCCTACACAAGCACTCAGTTTCTCTTTGAATTTCCTTCAGGTATTCAACCATTTGGTTGGTGAGTGCACTCAACTCAGCGTTCAAAAAGCATTGTGGTTCTTGAAACCGAGGCACGTTACTACACACTGATACAGAGTTTTTTTGAGCTTCCTGGGTCAGCTTTTTCCAAAAGCGCTTCACAATCGTATACTGCAAAGTACTTGTATAACTTTTCCTCTTGGGGAACACAAATACCCATTTGATCTAACTCTTTAAACACAGTGGAAGAATTAGAATAAAAGCCACTTTGGAACACATATTTTGTTTGCAAAGCACATGTCCTTATGTGCCTTTTATAATGCGATGACTGTTTAAAACACCTCTCACAGACAGGTGGTTTTCATATACATTCAAATACATTGAGTCTGAAAAATATGTGCTTGATTTGTAGTGCAAAACAACAGTGTCCTTAGACTTTAATTCGTGGACATATATCAACAACTTAAAGCACCTTTCAAACAATGGAAGGTTTTCAAAACGCAGACCAGTAAACTCCTCAGGCCGAACATCTTCATATGTGTATTTACTCCACGCTGCATAGTACACAAGAACAGCCTCTTCAATATTTGTTTGACCAAACTGTAATGCTAGGCATCGAAATGCACACAATGAATCTTGTATTTCCTCTCCCCTGGAGTTTGTATCTAGTCCTAGAACACAGTGATTGACCTTAATGAAACCTGGTAAAAATCCTTTACCCACAAATAACCTGTTTCGCAATCAAAATAATTAACATTTGTTAACATGAAAGCCTCCCATTTTGTGTCGGGTCTATTATACAAAAAATAATTATTATAATCTGAGTGAGACATTCTTTCTCAAAGGTGTAGGATATCTTTATGTGACGACACTAACATAGGCTCTGAAAACAAGGTGCAGTTGTGATAGGATACAAAGTATCTGTAATCCCCAGCACTGCGCGAAATTTCGGAATTTACTTTATTTTACAAATTGCTGAAAGGTCATGGAAACTTTGGTAAAGATTCACACTTACTCTTTAAGCAACTTTAGTCGTCTTTACAGGAAAATCATATTTTATCAAAAGGTCATTAAATAATTTCATGATGTTTTCATAGTATTATACTTTCCTCCGTACAGTAAAGTCATCTACTGCATCAGTTTTACTCTGTCACCTAAAAGTCCATAATGAACTCTTAATTCTCCTTGTGATCTTTACATTATAAAATAAAGGCTACTCCACAAGAACTCATATTTACTTAAGGTAAATATTGTGCAAAGTTTCATGTCATGACATTTACTTTTTCAGTAAAGACTATTTTCTGAGATTGTCATTAGAGGGCACGACATGCTTATTTGAGTTTTTGCATGTTTTATGCATTAATGCATATTCAATTTACAGATAAAGATACATTTTGAGAAAAGTATAATGATCATTATTATAATCATGATATTCCACCTTTTAGCAATAGAATATCAGATTTAGGTGAACATCATTCTTGAAATATGATTTCTGCTTCACCTGTCCAATATATTATCACAGACCTTTAGATGTTATAATATGCCTATCATGCTCTTTTAGACAGGACTTAAGTCTAAAACCATAACATCATCTTGTGGTGGTCAATAATACTACAAGTGAAATGTATATCAGTGGTTTTTTGTTATTTTGCACTATGGTAAACTTCAACAGATGGGTTTCCTTCATAGAAATTGCAATTTTCTGGGGGGAAAATTATTTACTCAAATTTGAGTAAAATGACATGAACTTTGCCTTTCAAAGTAAAGTCCTTAAATGAAGCTTTTATCCTGGAACCACACTAAACATTTAAAAGCATTTACTGCAATTAATAGAAAACTGATGGTTTGTAAATGTGCTTAAAGCTACCTAAAATGTCTCAGGTAAAATTTTATTTATGATAAGAAATTTAATTTCACAATAACAAGAAATTTGATTTCATAACATTTCACTGATAAGCAAAGATTATCAATGAAAAAGGGTGGTGGCCTGTGTATTTACCTTAAGGAAGACTATGAATATTCGATGGTTGTTCCAGAAATAACACTTGAACCAAAAGACATTGAATTAATTTATGTGACTATTAAACCCCCATATCAAAAACCTCTAACTGTAATCTTGGGATATCGACCACCTAATGGCTCACAACTGAAGTGCATGAATACAATTGCTAATCTAGTGGGCGAAATTGATAGAATTAAGTATGAATTAGTTGTGTGTGGAGACTTCAATATGGATTATGCCGATCAGAAGACTGGAAATTGCACTAAGCTTATTGCCTTTGAAAAGAAATTTAACTTACAACAAATTATTAAATCCCCTACTCGAATAACATCAACTACGGCCTCAATTATAGATCTATGTTTTACAGATAGATATACAATATATATCTTACGAGGGTACCCTAAATTTTAATATGAGCGATCACCTACCAATTTTCCTTATTAAGAAAAAACCCAGAACTAAAATACATAAGCACATGGTTATTGGTAGATCCTATAAGAACTATAATAAAGAAGATTTTATAGAAACTCTACGAAATATGCCTTGGTACATGTTTGATGAAATAATAGATGTAGACAAACAGTGGAGCATTTTTCTAACAAATATGTGTAAATCCCTGGATACATTGTGTCCAATCAAGAAAATAACAGTACTTGATAGGAAACCTAGATGGTTAACTAATGAACTATTGAGAGACATGAGACTTAGGGATAAAGCCTTTAAAAAGGCCAGGAAAAGTGGTAGAGAACTGGATTGGCTGAGGGCACGAGTAGCAAGGAATAGTGTGAATATGGCAGTTAAAACAGCAAAAGCCAATTGTATTCGTGCTGATTTGGAAAAGCATAAAAATAATCCGAAAATTTTTTGGTCTTGTTTGAATGATACCCCATTAGGGACTATGGGAAATCAAGTGAATTTATTATATGATGAAGATTCAGGACAAGAATACAGAGGGAAAGAAATAAATGAGCATGTTAATGAATATTTTGCAGGAATTGGTGCGAAATTGGCTGAAGTTTGTCTACAGCATAAACAAGGTCGCACGGAGGAGGAGATAGATGTTGATATGATGATCCATATGGATAATAATGATTTATTGGAAGTGGAAGTAAGCATAGCAGAAGTGCTGAAGATGATACAAAGCATTGACATATCAAAATCAGCCTCGTTAGAAAATATTAAATGCTATGTTTTAAAAGATGCACTTTATGCACAAATAAGACGGTTTAGGTGTATATTGAACAACTCGTTAAAGGGTCGTATTTTTCCTGGAGCTTGGAAAATCAGTTCTATTGTTCCTTTACCAAAGGTTAAAAAACCTGTTACTGCTACAGACTTAAGGCCAATAGCATTAACACCCCTACCAGGGAAAATGCTGGAGAGGATAATTTGCAAAAGACTACAGGATTTTCTGGCTAGGAATGATATACTGGTTAAATGTCAACATGGATTCAGGAAAAAACACTCAACTATAACAGCTATAATAGAATTTTTGAACGACTTTTATACTTCAATTAATAATGGTAATGATCCTTATATAATTTATTTAGATCTCAAAAAAGCATTTGACACTGTTTCCCATCAGTTATTGCTATCAAAATTGCAGAAAATAGGTTTACATATGAATACGTTAGAATGGTTTACAAGTTATCTAATGGATAGAAGCCAAAGGGTGTTGCTTAATAATCAAACCTCAAAGGTACTACCAATTACCTATGGGGTACCACAAGGTAGTATTTTGGGTCCGATTTTGTTTTCCATTTATATTAATGATATTCCCCAAATAGTCAATTGTGGAGTTCAGCTATATGCGGACGACACTGTTATTTATCATGAAAATAGAATGACACTACAGACTGAGCTCAATAAAATAGTTAAATGGTGTTGCACAAAGGTAGAAATAAACTCATTTACTTTGCGCATATAAACAATTGAAATGATGTGAAGGTCACCAGTTGAAGACAAGGGGATAATCAGAATTCTTCCAAATTATATATCTTATGAGGTTACGTAGTATACATATGGCATGCGCCACCGGTAGGTGTAAATATACCTGATGAGCAATGTTCAGCAGGGTACACCTCCCCGCAGGCATCGATGCCAGGGTAAAATCAATACCAGACTGCTATAAGAAGCGAGAGCACAATGTAAGGGTAGAGAGAAAATCACTAACGTTTGGACAATACAGATCGAGAGATTCGAGGGGTTTAGATAGCTGCGCAAGCCACAGGGACATCTGGTGACTTATATGAACACTACCACACTACTGTTAAGTGTGAGACTAGGCGGACTTCTAGGAGAAAGCTTACTCTCTATAGGATTAAGATTGTGACACTTGGAGGAACTATCATCTCTCCGCTGGCAAATGTACGCATCATCGTATCCCCAAATAAACTTAACCTACTGCCAAGCGTTGTTCATGTTATGGATTGAGCGCCCATCTCGTGGACTAACTTACCACTTGACTAGCAACCGTTAGGAATATCAATATCGATGACAGTGAACATCTTAAATAATTCCCCAGTAATTACAATTAACCATAAACTTGCAGTAGCGTTCAGTGTGATGATAATCTACTAACCATTAATATTAAAAGTCGCAATGGATGCAAATATCTTTGTTAAAGGATAATAGTGGGGATGAGGCATTTGTAATAAAAAATAAAAGTTTAGAAATGGTTAAGAAATATAGATATTTAGGCCTTCTAGTGGATACTTCTCTCTCATTTAGAGAACATCAAAACTTGTTGCGAGGTGCAATACAACAAAAGTTGAACTACTTCAAATTAATTCGTAATAAACTGACCCTTAAAGCAGCTGTCTCAGTGTACAAAAGTACAATACTACCTGTAATAGAGTATGCAGATTTTATCTATGATCAGGATATACAATATCTCAATAATAGCATGCAAAAACTGCCGAATCAGGGATTGCTTATTGTTTATAATCAACATAATAAACAATATAGAGAGAGGGACTCCACTGAAACCTTGCATAGAAATTGTAGATTATTTAGGCTTGGTCATAGGAGAAAATTACATGCCTGACAGTTTGCCTACGAGTTATCATCGCAACAAGATTTGTTGTATAAAAGAGAACTTGCAACTAGGTTACATAATGGCAAACCCTTTTTGTTACCGAAGGTGAAAACTCCTAAATTTAGGAGAAATCCTAAATATAGGATTATGTCTTCTTGGAATAACTTGTAAGTTGAACACCAGAACATTATTGATAAAACTGCGTATACTTTTAAAACAATTATGAGGAATTTGATTTTGAACCCCTATGTGAAAATGATGTGAAGTTATTTAGATATTAGATTGACAATTGTGCATGTTGTTGTTGTTAACAATGTGATAATATGTTCCATCTCATCTCATTATCATTATCACCACCAACTGCCGTTTTAATGGCATGAAGTATATAATAATGAGATATTGTTTAAACTCATACCCGCCCCTACTAGATATTGTATAACAAAGGGGTAAGGGTGGAAGATCGGTTATGCCGAACCTGTTTATTGCCCAAATAAAAATCAATTTAAAAAAAATAATTAAAAAAAAAAGACGTCACTCCTTGACCCCATTATTAAAGATAGTGGATCTCATCACCGTAACGAACTAGTCCTGCATGGGTCTTACAGCCACCTGAGGAAGACCCCCAAAAGTTCATCTTTATTATATCACCCAAGCAATGTTCATAGTATAATGGTATGTATGGCGTGGCAAGACACACGGCCCCCATAGTCACTGCTTGTCAGCCATGCGGGTGATAAAATCAAAGAAATGATTTTTAATATATGATAAGATCCTGGTGAATGCTGACTCAATCGAGCTATGCATGTTTTTCTTTGTCATTTTGATTATGATCAGGGACGGATCCACAGATTTTAGAAAGGGGGGCGCCCTTATGTAAAATTTTGAGGGCCCCCCTCGGGGGGCTAGATTTTTTTAAAAAACAAATCTAGATTTAGCCAAAATTAGGGGGGGGGGGGGGGGGCGCCTCAAGTGCCTCCCACCTCCCCTTAATCCGTTCCTGATGGTGTATATTATAATGCTCTTTATTATTTTCTGTCAATGGTTTATGACTTCTCTGACTCCTAATCGCAGCTACGTTCATTTCAGAATAAATTCATCAGGTGCAGGATGTCAAAGTATGGGGGGGGGGGGGGGGGGCGCGTCATATACCCTTAAAATCGACAGCGCGACGTGGCTATTTCTTAAATTCGACACGGTGATACGGCCGTTTTTTAAATTCGACATGCGACATGGAAATTAAGAGACAAATGATATTGGTCTGTTCTTAAATTCGACACTTGACATCAACACGTGACACTGACACCCCCCCCCCCCCCCCTTTTTTTTTTTTTTTTTTTTTTTTTAAATCTCTGGATCCATCCCTGAAGCATAACTATACGTGTAGCCCAAAATATGGTATTTCTCAACATGATTGGGAGAAACACTGACGTTAGTAGTTGCACAATTCAGAGCTGAGCCTAGGGAACATAAAAAGGGGGGCACATCGCGCAGATTATCTAGTTCCACTCAGCGCGGGAAAAGTCGACAGCCACCGAACCGGGTAACGTCCACTTCCGGTTCCCAGAACGAGGCTACTTTACGTGAATGAAGCAACATGGCGGACGAAGAAGACCTTACACCAGAACAGACAGAGAAACTCTTACAATTCCAGGTAAATGGCATGCGCAAACACATCCGATCACTCATTTAAAGCTTCATCATACTTTTTAGATTAAATCTGGGGAAGAAACAAACCGATGTGACAGGGGATTTGATAGAAAAACAGCTTATTTTGGCTGCAGCCATCACCCTTGTTGAGGTTGTTGATTTCTGCAATGATATGCAATATCAACGACCAGAGCGTTTTTCGCCGAAATAATCGTGACGTGTCGTGCTTGAATACATCCTGCTTTTACATTCAGGAAGATCATAATGAAGTTTATTCACTGGAATGAAATATGTTAACGTTGAGCATATGAAGGACAATCACATGCAGTATTTATGAACGAGCTTATTAACCATTTCTTTCTGTCGGCGTGAGCGATTGACACTGGTGCCAGACTGTTGTGTTGGTGTGTGGTTTCACTTCCAGTTGATAGCCTAGGTTCGTAGGTTTAGATCCTTATAGACAGAGAGTGCCAACGCAGATATTCATTATTGTTACGTGTTATGGTCTTATTTTGGTTTTTTCCATTTACGAGGCTATTATATAGGTGTTATTTTAGGGCCAAAGGTAGGTATATTACATTCCACCAGTTTTCCCATCAAAAAGTGTCCCCTGTTTTTGAGGTAAAAGCTGTGACCGAGTTTTTCACTTATAAAATTAAGACATGCTCAAGATAATATTTGATGAACCTGCAAGAATATTTATCTACATTCTTTTCCCTTCAAAATGACATATAGTTTTGCTTTGTAATTTGCCCTTGAGCTGCGCAGTGAGCCTTCTAAATACATGTCATTTTGACATGGCAAAACCAGAGTACTATGTATAACTTAACTGGCTGTAACTCTTGAACCAATGCAGATAGAGATAAAATTCAAAAAGCATATTAAACTAGACACTGAATCTGACTGATGATACATTCCTCAATATTTTGTGAGCATTTTAATTTTTTTTTATATAATATACCTACCAAAGGGAAAATGACAAAAAAGAAATCCCTGACCGGGAAAACAGAGGGAATTTACAAATTTCCCAAAAACACAGGGAAACTGAGAATTTCATTTACCAAAAGAAAACACAGGGAAAACAGGGAATTTCATTTGGCCAGGTTCTGAAATTCTTGATTCTCTAAATTAAAATAGTAAGGAATTGGCCTTTTGTTGTTGGGCCCAAATTTTGTCTGCACACAAAGGCTTTTAAATTCGAACACTTTGGGGAGATCCCTGACTTGCTAGATACGACCCAGGGAAAAATTGCAGTGACACAGGGAGAACAGGGAATTTGAAAATGGATTTTGCGTTGGTACCCTGATAGGACTAAGTCTTACTTAGGCCAAGGATAAATAGTAGTTGTGTTTCAATCTATCCCCGACCCTCAAATTTTTAAAGACATTTTAGCCCAAAGTATTAGAATTTTGTAAAATATGAGATAATTTGCGACATTTTTTCACTGACAGATATTTCAAAAAAAAAAAAAAAAAAAAAAATTCCGACCCACCTACTCTATTTTTGTGACTGATGTTACCGGAATGCAGCTATATTTTGTCATCTGCCTTAGGATGAATTGACTGTCAGTATATATATATAATTTGTTTTGGGTTTGGTCCTTAATTACTGGCTCAATGATTTAGAGGTGAAATGTTATTTCGCCTCTAGTCCTCTAATTATGAAAAAAAGAGGCTGGTCCTCAGATGGTTGGACTTTTTTCTGTAGTGAATGTGTACATCTCACCAGGAACCAGCTGAGGTTTTGGAAATTTGTGTTTTTCACAATTTGACTTGCCTGTCCTCTCATTTTTCTCAGAATTGGTAAGTGATATAAAGAAATAGTTATGTCCTGGTAATAGATTAAGATCTCAGGAAGAATAGTCCATTCCATGTTTGACAAAAAAATAGTACATACAAGTTAGTGACATTATCAAGGTTCAAAATGGTCATGAAATTTTTTTGACAGATGATGGTGTTTGTCAAAACAGCTGGTGAAAATTAAAAAATACCGGCGCCAAGCAAAAGTGCAAGTGAACATGTACTAAAGGGCTTTGACGATATGATATAAAAAGCGCGGTGCACAAATACTAAAGCCCAGAAACGTTATAAGGAAGCTTGAACTTTGAAGCAACTCTGTCAAATAGTGCTTGGTGTTTCTGACAGATCTTTTCACATACTTCCTTTCAGACTTGCTGACAAATTCCTAAGACTATTTCGCCTCTCATGGAAGCTCCGCTCCAGGACAGACATTATGACTTGTTATCCCTTTCTCACAGGGCTATTTGCACCAGCCCAGTAGAGCCCCCCTAAAAACCAGCCGCACGGAGCTTTTCATACCGAGAATTTTTTCTAGGAAAATCTCTGCTTCAGGTGACAGTTCAGTGTCCTTTTACTTTACTTTATTCAGTGCACTCGTCCCGGGTATCCGGGCCGCTCAGCCTAGGGGCGAGCTGTGCTTGTGTTGTAATGGGTGGGTTAGTTTCCCATTCGGTTAATAGTTTCCCATTCGGTTCCGAAATTAAGGGGCACCCTGCACCTGAGGTGCTCGATTTTGAGGTCTGGTGCATAGATTTTAGAACTGTGCTTACAGTTACCTTTTTTGGGACATTAAACATCTTATATAATAGAGAATGCAGGAAATATTGGTCGGATGCACAGGTTTTTGGTTCGTGCATCCAGCGGGTGCACAGCAGAAATCCGAACACTGCCACTGCATCGTCCGTGTGTTCCCATCATGCATGAGAAGCGGAAATCACCCATCGGATTGAACTAAGATGCACAGTTTTCGAATCAATATGAATCCCTGCTAGACTCTCCTTTTTCCCACAGCTCCGCTCGATCTGTAAGGAAAACTATAGACCCTAATTCTCACTGTATCACCCGACATGCGGATGTGAAATACGTGGTTCTAGATTTGCCCCATAACCTCCAAACTACATGTCATGTCCACTACAGTTGCTTGTGTTAATGCATAGTTCCTGATTTGAAATTTGAGCCACTCATGATAAATATTCCGTCAACACAGTAATTTTGAGGCACATGGTTTATTTGCTCACACAAAACGCTTTTATTTTGTAGGACCTAACTGGAATTGAGGAGATTGCAAGATGTCGCGAAATGCTCCAAAGACACAACTGGGACCTGGAGGTAAAGTATAGAAAGACATTTAACCCAATATATTTGTTCCATCAAGGGTGGCAATATCTTTTGCTTCCGAATTTCTGAATAACGAAATTTTCTAAAACACTTCATTTGGATTATTGTAACTTACCTCTAAACATACTCACCTTAATATTAAAGTAAAGATAAATTTCGTGTGTGTTGAACTATTATGGATTGAGCTATCGCTCGAAGATAAGGTCTATATTGTTATAGTAAGGGGTAACTCATGGTCATTACTTAGATTTAGATATATTTGTCTTTATCCTTGTAAGATTCTTCATTGAGGATGTAAACGTCACCGTCCATTTTCTTAGTCATCCATTTAGGTAGTGTGGTAAAGGAGTATATCAGTTGTAAAGGATTGTAAGTTTATTCAGTTCTTAATCATGTACTATCCAGGTTCTGCTACGAGAAGTCAGATAGTTCCACTCAGTACACACGATAGACAGCTCTCTAGATCAAACATGATACTATGTCATGAACCCCACATTATAACAGTGTCTAGTTGTTTAACAAAAAAAAAAGTATTGATCAAGTTCATCACCTGGGATTGTTCATTGGATATAGACGGAATTCAGCACCAACATATGTTATTAAATTGATTTCAACGTTATAAAAGAATTGATAAAATGTGAACATACATGATATTCTATGCTATTTATAATTAGGTAGTAACCCAGGAATAGTGGCAAATATTAACGCTTATACAGCTTATAATTGAGAGTGGGGTCACGTCATTCCTTTTCAATGTTCATTTTAGAGATTATGATATCTGAAAGTAATGGCATTCAAAACCAGACATTTGTTTTCAATGGAATATGATGGATTAACTCAAAGAATTTTAAGATTAAGTTATATATAGTGTGCCCTTTTAAAGAGATATTATAATAGTCAAGAGTAAAAGACTCCATGAGATTTTCAAGATTGGTTAAAACGCTCCACTGGAAACACTGCAGATTGGAGCGGGAATGGCAGATCCAGATGGGTCCCCCATGAGGATCCAGGATGGAGGTTCCTTCGGGATCCTTCTGAGAAGAATGTGTCCCCAGCAGCCCCTTGCTGTTCATAGAAGGCAACAAATGGGGAGACCAGACTCGCTAGCTCAGTTGGTAGAGTGCCAGCTTGGAGTCTAGGATGTTGTAGACAGTAGGGTTTAACTTTGGCTGAGTCACATCAAAGACTTTAATGGGAATGGTCCCTGCTTGCCTGGCACTTGGTATAAAGTAAGAACCATGAAAGAAAACTGCTCAGCCTGGTGTCAGTATAATGTGACTGGGTGGGGTATTGTATAGGCCTATGACATGAAGGGTTGGCCATAAGTTAAACTAACCCAACAAACAAACCAGATTGGGTACTGGGGTGCATTTGGGGTTGGTGGGAGGCTGCATCTTTCCTTCACTTCAACCATATTGTTTCAAAAAAACTGTGCAATACAACTCCCCAAGACGCATTTTCCTACCCAAACACCCGCCCAGTAGTGGAAATCTCCTTGCTTAGCATTGACATTGTCTGTTGTTGTTTGTGGCGGCTGTAGGTGGCGGTCCAGTCGCGGTTCAACGAAGAAGAAGGAGCTCCCCAGGTGTACCAGCAGGAGCGGCGTGAACCGCGCACCCCGCCCGTGGACGCCCACCCCGCCGACCAGAGGTAAGACTCTTTTTGTTTCAAATTTGTAACCATACGTATTCATATAAAACGTTGAAACAACTGTCGAACCAACACGAAAAGTTGAGTTTGTGATCTATGTTAGAAGATTTTATTGACCGACATGTTTTGCCTTTCAGGGTTCATATTAAATGATATGGTACTGCATAGTCAGAATGAAGCCACCAATTATAGAATATTTGTAATATATGTGTAAATGTATGATGCAAGGGGCCTTTCATTTAGTACGTACGCAAAATTTCAAAAAATTTAGACCCCCCAACACCCCTTTGGCTAAAATACGCATTGGATTTATAAAGGAATTTATGCAAATTTGCAAAAATGTCAGACCCCCCATTCTCATGGTGCGTGCGTACTTATTGGACGGCCCCCAAGTGTTTTATGATTTTTGTTTAAGATCCTGTTAGTCTTTTCCGTTGCCGGCAAACTCCCATTGAGAAAAGAGCAGTTACGGCTGTTATGATTATAAAATTCACTACATAAAAATAATCCCCGTGCATTTGTTGCCATTTCATTGTAGTCACGAGAAAATAAAAGATAATTTTCCACGGTTCTTAGCCAGGCCTTGAAAGGTTGTGAATGGATTTTCTCAAATTTAGGGCATAAAAAGCTCTTAATCTAGTTCAAGCGCTGTGTTGATAAATTTTTTCTTTGCACATAGTTGACAGGTCTTATTTTTACAAACATTAGTCTTCAATTGGTCTTGAAAAGGTCTTGATTGATGTCAAAATTCCATGGGAACCATGTTAACTCCTTGTGATATGTATCTACTAAACTAGTAATACTAATATAAAGCAATGTGACAAGCAATACACAATCGCTTGACCTTGAACGATTGGTCTAGTACTGTAATATTCGCCTTATTCATCGATTCAGACGAGTCACGTCATTAAACACCGATGGTTAAACTAGCTAGGTGAATAATGACTGTACTTATCAAAATACCTCCATCTTCGTTACAACATGTTATTTATGTTTCTGTTCATCTAACTAATCACACCACATATACGGAGGATCAATTATTGTAATTGAGTATAGTTAATAAATAAAAAAGATTAAAAAATATCCTCTTCCCTTTGTCTTCAGAATCTACACAGTGGCGCGGCCCCGGCCCCAGGGCATCGTCGGCTGGGGGTACTTCATAGTCCTCTTCCCCTTCCGATTTGTATACTCAACAGTTTTAGACATTCTTAAATTTGCCTGTAAGTATGTGTTTACTTTTATGTATAAAAATCAATTGATTGTAGAAATACTTTCCACGAGTCTTCCCCGAGACAAATACAAAACACGAAAACAAGTTACTCAAATTAAAACAACTTTATCAATTATCGGTATTTCGGATCAGCTTTCACTGTATTGTCTAGCTTGTCTGCAAAACGACCAAGATGTTGTCAACTATGAGCACGTTATTAAAGATGTAGTAAATATCTTCTATTATATTTCCCAAGATTAAAATGGTTTGCCTCTCAATATATTCGATTATAAGCTGAATGAACGCCTGGAAAAATATTCACACAGTTAATTCTTTCTGTACTTATCTTGATTCATCCATCGTTTCTACAGATCGCCTACTTCGACCAGATCCTAGGCGACGTAAGTCTTCATTTTACACGAAATTAAAGTATTTGTATTTTTCATGAGAGTAAACTGTACATGTTTAAGTGGTATGCGAAATTTCTGTTTAACCTACATCTTGAGCATAATATTTTCATATGTAGATGATCACAGAAACTGCTCCAATAGCGATCGATTTCTTCTACACAGATCGTTTTCTTTGTTAATACATGTATATTTTTGTATTTCTTAAATTTGTGTATTAAGACTGAAAACTTGAGCATTATAAATGCTAGTTTCCATCAAAATCCAATATGACAAAGATATTATAACAGCAGTAACCATCTAACATTATACAACGCAAAGTTGCACAATATCGGAAGGGTTGACATTCCAATTTTTTTTTGAGACATTCATTAATTTTGTTGGTATCCATATCACATTCAAATTAGTTTAATCACTTTCACTTTAACCAAATGGGAAATTTTTGTATTTGTCAATTCATTAGACTTTCAATGCCTTAACCCTACCAGCGTGTCTTGTCCCCCCAGATGTAACCGACCCAGTAGGAGATGTAGTAGCATTTGTGAGGAAATTCGAGGAAGATTTCGGGCCCCTCCACCCGACCTTCTACAACGGTACATACAGTCAGGTGAGACCGAACTACCATATAATAAGCCCATCCCAGTATACATGAACATCAAATTTTACCATGAAATTACATAGCAATTTCTTTCTGACTTAATCCCCAAAGTTAGAAGTGTGAAACAAAATGGACCAAGGTGGTTTGGTTGACAAATTGCTCCCTAAAATTTGTAACATACAGCTTTGTATATTGGCTTTTTTCCCATAGGAACCAATGTTAAAGCCTGTCAGCCCAACCTATAATGTCCAACCCTATTTTCCCTAAAATGCACCATTTTGATTGGCTGGCAAACCTGCAAATCGGTTAATTGGTAAAATCTAGGAAATCATAATGTTTTATCAGCACTTGGTGAAATAGAAAAATATAATTCTTAGTTATTCCAGTAATCCCAGCTCTTGGAGACAAGGATTGCTTATACCATAGTTTTGTCCAACTCTTGTCCAACCCTGGGATATACCCAATATGGGATGGGCTTATTAACTAGTAGAACAATCAGGGGCGGTTTTGCTGGACCCTAAACTACAAAAAGAGGGGAACTGTCACACGGGTTTGTGCGAATGCACGTCCTTTTAGTGGCTAACCTTTATGCCCCCCCCCCTTTTTTTTTTTCTCCGGGATCGCTGTCTCGATCCCTTCGGGATCGGTCAGCCCGGGAGTGGTGTGTTGGTCATTTAGGCAGATGTCTCCATTGAACAACAGTGGAACTCTCAGGTACCAGATTCAGATTTGGAAGGTGTTGGCACTTCCAAACCAAATACACGGTGAAGATTGTAGGTTTAACATAGCCTTCCTATGATATCTAGGTCGCCAAGTCATCTGTTCGAAGATTGATGCATGTCCATATTTGGTCATATCAAACCGCCGGTGCACCAATGGTCCTTTGGAAACTAGGTCATGGATGCTGGCTGGCATTCTCCAAGCAGATACTCAGTCATCTTTTGTATCTGAATTTCCAAAGAATCTGCTTGGAGCAAGGCATTTGTCAGGTTGGGGCAAACTTTCCCACGGTTCATGACATGCACAGATCAGGGCCATTGACATAGGATTGGGACTTAGATTCATACCAAACTGT
The DNA here is from genome assembly GCA_936440205.1 of Lepidonotus clava. Classification (NCBI taxonomy): domain Eukaryota; kingdom Metazoa; phylum Annelida; class Polychaeta; order Phyllodocida; family Polynoidae; genus Lepidonotus; species Lepidonotus clava. The sequence goes on along the minus strand of OW387138.1, from coordinate 41,272,520 downwards.
GGAATTATGGAGGATTTACCGTTACTGGACACTATATAACTCAGGCATGGAAGGTGGGTTCATAAATGATACGCGCCATAACATGTAAAATATTCTTTATCTATGTCATAGTTGCCAACTTTCTGAAAAAAATGATCCAGAATCACATCCCAAAATATCCTGGGAATCGAAAATCTTTGTTTTCTTTAGGTCTATTTTAGTCATCATTTAATATTTCCACCTTAATACTGGAGGTTTTATTTGATTTAGTCTGAGAAATTGAGGTTTAAAATTTAAAGGAAATTTCTAATTTCTAGGAAATATGGACCTGTTGGCTATATAGGCAGTGTTCGATCTTAGCACTAGCCCACTAGTACCAACACTAGTGTAAATCTAGTTAGTGCATTTTTTTAATAGCTAGTCCGATGGGCTAGTATGTGTCTAGACCACTAAATTCCACACGGTGACACGGCTGTTTCTTAAATTTGACAGGGTGACATCAGCTTTTCTTAAATTTAACAAGCGACGTGGCATCTTAGTGATAAATGACATTGCCCTTTTCTGAAATTCGACATGTGACATGGTTATTTAAAAAAGATAGTGACATGGTTATTTCTGAAATTCGACAAGGGACAGGGCTGTAAAATGACAGGGAACAGGGCAGTTTTTTTAAAAGCGACACGGGACACTGGCCCCCCCCCCCCCCCCCCCCCCCCCCCCCCCATCTATACCCCCGCTAGTGCACATTGACCCACCCCAACCAGTGCCGGATCCAGGATTTTGAAAAGGGCGGAGTGGGGCGCTATTGGGAATGACTTCAGGCTAGATATAGGGTATTGAATTGCAAATTAGATCTTATATTTTTATGTTAGATCCCCAGAAATAACACTATAGTGAGCAGCATGTGCATCTTTTTGTTTAATTCGATCGATAATTCGCTCGATAATTCGTCTGAGTATCCATATCTGACCAATCTGTTTAGTATCATATATACGAAATAAAGACGAATAACCCGGAGTTTTTGGGTTTTCAAACCGAACCTGGATCTATAAGATCACCTGCTACCTTGTTTTGTTTTGTTTTCAAAATCTTGTATCCTACCCTGAGAATGTCAATGTTTTCTGCAAATTCTGTAACAAGTTCCGCTCATGCAAAGAAAGAGATATCATTGTACATGGTAGCATTCAACGAGCACAGCAAAAAGAAAAGAGAAAAAAAGGAGCAAACTATGTATTAAAAAAGGGTTTTGGGGAAACAGAAAAAAAGATGCAGTTCCTACACTCTCTGTCACTAGATACGTCATTTCAACCCTTGTGATATGAAATTATGCTAAGTCGCAAGCAACTCAGGCAAGTGGATTATAGGGAGGTATGATGTCATAACAATTGTTTTTAGGGGCTCAGTGGTTGCCGATCCGGCTAGAATGTACTATTGAAGTTTTCTTGTTATCTCTCCTTGATATATTCATATTGTATTTGTAGGCTCTAAACGAGGCCAAACGTGAGCTGCGGTTCCTTCTGGTCTACCTGCACGGGGACCACCACCAGGACACCTCCGCCTTCTGCCGGTAGGGAGCGCCACCTTTGGTTGTGTTTAGTCACTCTCCCACTTGGAAGGCTCGTTTGAATGCGCCGGCGGATATAGGCTGGTTAAGGTGCCCCTGGCATATTAGGCTTTGCAAGGCGGTAACAGGCTACAGCCAGGCTGAATGGAGGGCTCGATTGGATGCGCCGGCGTACGCCGCCATCCCATAATTTTCCCAGAATGCAATGCGGCGGATGTCACTGGTTACCGCCTTGCAGACCCTTAAACGCCAGGGGCGCGGTAACCAGCGACATCCGCCGCATTGCATTCTGGGAAAATTATGGGATGGCGGCGTACGCCGGCGCATCCAATCGAGCCCTCCCTAGCTGAGTACCGCCTATATGCCAGGGGCGTGTCACCAGCCTACATCCGCTGGCGCGCCGGTGCATCCACACGAACCCTCCCACTTTGACACTCTTGCCAAGAAAATGGTCTGTGCACTGTAGCTGCCAATGAATAAGATTCAAGACCATGCCAAAACAAGAAACAACGTGGGTGTTCCTCTTTTTTTTTTTTTTTTTTTTCTTTTTTTTTTTTTTATTAATCATTATACTCATCTTACAGGATGATCTTCCGTATAAGTGAAATGTAGTATAATATGACAATCAACGCAAGTAAATAAATTGCATTGACATTCAAGTACATGGGCTGTAACAAGTATCTTTGAAGTCAGGTTCCACTAGCTGTTTGTCTGGGCCATTATGTGGGGGGTCTAGATCGTAGTCAGGATAAAGGCCACATTCCACTTTGGGATAGATAGAATTTGCATTTCCTTTTATTAGCTACTGAAAGTAGTTTGCGGTTCAGATATCAACATGTTGGAATCTGCAACCAGAAGCAATTCACAGAAAACCTATATAAAATCATATGTGGTAGCAAGTACCGCAAGCATGTACTGCATGTATTTCCTATATTTCACCTTATGGTACCTTACCGCAAGCAAGTTCGCGACAGTTTGCTTGTGTCATTTCTTGGTACCGCAAACAAATACTGTATAGTGGAATATAGCGTTTAACCTATTCAGAAACAACACTTAACACTGACAATGGGTTTCAGAAACTTACGATTAATAAATTGGTACTAACTGTAGCTAGCAAATACAGCACAGTGGAATATAGCCTTAAGGCACAAGGTCCTTGACAAATTAGCTCCTGTTATGAAGATTCTCTCCTTAAAGCGCTGTCGTTATATACTAATAGTAATATCATTCTTCATTCAGGAACACGCTGTGCAGCCCGGAGGTGGCCGAGTACATCAACACACACATGCTCCTCTGGGCCTGCAACACCAACAGTCCCGAGGGATTCAGAGGTACGCGCCTTCTCTCCCTGTTTGGGAGTTTTGAATTAACAGGGTGCCCACACAAGTCTTAAAAAGTCTTAAATTGATTTATTTTTTCAAATTTAAGGCTTTAAAGAGGTCTTAATTACACTTTTTTCATGCTAGTGGTCTGAACAAGGTCTTAAATTGGATTTCATTAGGAAATGAAAATCAAATGGTAGGATGAGCAAAATTGCCGTGTTTTGACTAGTGTTGGTACATCAAAATTCATGCGTTCAAATTTGAATGTCCTAACCTGTGTCAAATTGGTCTTAAATTTGCCAACTTAGTTCTTAAAGGGAGCCAAAACCAATAAAATTTTCAAATTCAAAACACATATAAGTTTAGAAATATGTTAGATGAGGCTAGTTAAGGTCAGTGGTAAAGTATTAGCTGTGAAAACTAGCTCAAACCAAAGTAAAATTCCATGAGAGATGATAAAGTCCCCATTTGTTTGTAAACAAACCCCATTTTTGCGGATCCACATTAATTGAGTTGAGCATGTAAAATGTGTTTTTAATGATTTTCTACCACATTTCATGGTTTAGATTTTAACATGTGCCAGAAATAGGCTCAAGGAATGGATTTCCATGATTATTGGAGTTTGGAAAATTTTGTTGCATTTATTGGTTTTGGCTCCCTTTAAATAGGTCTTAAATTGATTTTTGAAAAAGCATGGGCACCTTGATTAATGCTCATTTGGTTAACCGTAGTGGTCCATATAAGCGCCATGCTTCCAACATTGATCGAGGCAATTATGATGGTCAAAGCAATCTAAAACCAATAACGTTTTAAGTGCTGAATCTCAAATAAACTTATGTTTCATAGATGCTGTTTTTCCTGCTTTTGTAGGATTCCCTACTTTCGGGTTATTTGGGACTGATTTTTCCTTCATCGCTAATCAAATACTAATTTGATGCCAGGAATCTATTCTCTAATATTGTTCTTTTAGTTTTCTTCTTTAAAAGAAGTAGGAAAGTGTTTCCTACATTTCTTACTTTTTTGTGCGTCGGGAGTGGCATGTCCGTCTTTGAATGAGCACAAGAGGTGACTACTTTTTAGAGCACTAGTTATCAAATGAAACCTAAAAAGATGCTCAGTCATGGGATTTCATTGCAAGATTGTCTCGTTTTATTTTTTTCAGTATCTCAAGCGCTACGTGAAAATACATACCCATTCTTAGCCACAATCGTGCTGCGTGATAACCGTATGACTGTCGTGGCCCGAATCGAGGGGCCGATTGGTAAGTAAGATTTCTACTGTTAGCCTGAAATTCCAAATCATTTTGTACTGCTCTCTCGTGTATATTTTAGGCATTTATGATTTGTGTCTCAGTATTTATTTGACTCTGTCTAAGTCCTCAGCTGTGTCTCGTGTTTTTGGGAGTCCCTAGTTATATCTATATAGTAAAGTAGCTACTGGTGGGGACTCCCTCAATCAGTCATGTCTTTAACCATTTAATTCTCTTTGTTCTTGATGACCAGTTACACAATCTCATGTTCAGCAGTTGAAGGGCATTGTCCTCCAATTGTTGTTAGAATCAGGCAGTGTGAGAAGCTAGAAGTAGGTTACATAACCAATGCCTGAGCTAAACAGCCCTCACCCCTTCAAATTAGGACCACCATTGTCACCTGCAGGTGGGCAGTCCCAGGTTGGTGAGTAATAGGTCGCTCAGTACCAGGACCTAGTAGTGGCCCATTCTTAAAACCCCTCCCTGAGCTGTGTATGACAGCAGGAGTGGTGGTGGTCAGCACATATAGCCCATATTACATGTAGCCCTCTGGTATTAGGAGGGCCTTCAGTTTACTGAGGGACGACCATCACTCATGCATGAGCAGAACTTTGTAGCTAATTTGCTTCTTGTTCCTTAATGAACCTTGATACCATTTTGTATTTGAAAGATGTCATTTCCGGATAATTCTCCCTACCATGGATAGCTCATTTATAGTATTTTTAGCACATGCAGGTTGATTTTAGCTAATTTTGTCAACAAAACCCCTGTAGAAAATATAGAATATATGTATTTGCCATAGTTCTGTGTGTAGTGAATGAACTTTCAGAGGAACTCCAAAAATGCTAAATATTGATAAATAACATATGGAAAAATAGGTGATATTGATGGCCGCTATTTTAAACCACAATTAATGCCATCATTAGTGAAACTTTCTATACTTAAGCCCTGTGGTTTGCCAATATTTTCCCCACCATGCTTTCTGATCAAGGCTAAACTGCGGGTAAAACTCAAGAAATTGGCTATCCGTGGTGGGGAGAATTCAGATATATATATTTCTACAGTTAACAGGATTGAGTTCATAGCGTACGTTTGTTTTCAGGCGGGGAGGAGTTGATGACCAGGTTAGGTCGTGTGATGGCGGACAACGAGGCCTCGTTAATTAGTGTGAGAGCAGAGAGGTGAGTACGACAAAATAGTCTGTGTTGTATGTGTGTGTGTGTGTGTGTTTGAGTGTGTGTGAATGTGTGTGTGCGTGCGTGTGTGTGGTGTGTATATGGGGAACAGGGCTCGACGAATTCCATATAAACGCCGTTGCCCAACGGCTTACCAACATCTTTCAATGAGTTACCCGGTACTTGATCTAGGTGCCCGAATTTTGTGGGAGGGAGGAATGTATACTGTAATATATTATGCTCCTTGCAGTCTTAATGTCAAACTTTGAAGACCCCCCCCCCCCCCAAAAAAAAAAAAGGGGGGGGGGGGGAATCTTGGGCTTTTCAAAGCAAGAATGCTTTAGTAAAAAGATATTTTAAGTGAATGACATTACCTTGTTTGGCAACTAGACCTGACGCGTTGGTTACCGGGAGTCCATTTTTGATGACGGGTGTCTGCGCGACCTATGTGTTGAGCCTGAAATGCAGAATGTAGTGGCTGTTGGTTGGAGTCAGTCGTGGTTAAAATGATAGACATAATAATCTGGATGCTCTTTTATACCTTATTTCGATTGAGACGAAGTATCGAAAAGCTCTGAAAGTAGGAATGTGACCAAGCAGGGATACCATTTTTCCTGCTTTTGTAGAATTTCCTACTTTTCGGTTGTTTTGGATTGCACAACCAAATTTTTTTTGCATCTCTTTGTTATCTGTTTTAGGGTATTTTAATGTTAGTTTCAAGCTATTCAAATATAAATTCAATGTAAAATTTCTATCCCTAAAGGTTATTTCCCTCATAGTTGCTTCTAGGAAACCAATAGGAAAAGTGTTTCATACTTTTCTTACTTTTTCATCAGTTGAGAGTGGCATCTCTGGAACAAGGACATTTGATGAGGATGTGAATTTTATGAGCCTTCTGTAGTTCTCAAAATGCAAATCATAAAGCTGATTACACCAATTGCTTTAATTTATATCTCCAGGGACGAGAGGAGTTTCAACCAAACATTACGAGAACAGCAGGACCAAGCGTATCTAGAATCTCTTAAAGCAGACCAAGAAAAAGTAAGTTGTGCCTGGAAAAATCACGGGAAAACAAACACAAATATTTGATATATATCCATCTTCAAGAATTGTTATTCTTCTATCCAACAGGGAACCAACTGGAATTTTAATTGGCCAGGTTCTGAAATTCCTGATTTTCAAGATATAAGGGATTTGACTTTTCGTTGTTGGGTTGTCCAAGTCTTTTCTGCATGCAGAGGCTTTTAAATTTGAACAACTTGCTGGATATGACACAGGGAAAAATTGCTGTGGTACAGGGATATCTCAGGGAAAACACAGGGACTTTGTAAATGGAATTTTGGTCGGTACCGTGATCTAAGTACATATATGTTATATATTGTCATATGATCAATCTCTATCCGATCAATGTACAGACACAATAGTTCAATAATCCTGAAGCATAGCTAATGTGATCTTTCTGTCACAGGAACGAAAGCGTCGAGAAGAGCGGGAGAAGCAGGAACGGGAAGAACAAGAGGAGAAAGATAAAGAACTGCGGGAGCAGGAAAGGATAGAGGTTAACACCAAGCACAGTTCATAAGATGTTTTTGTACATTCATAGGAAACTAGTTTCCTCATAACGATATTTCAACCGGATCATCGTATTTCTTTTAAATCTGAAGAACATGGCATACCAAAGCAGTTTTATCTTTTCAACCAATTTTTTACCAAGTATTGATGTGTCAATGAGGGCTCAACCTTATGGTTTCGATTTTGCTGCCCGTTAGGCGGATGCACCTACATTAGTACAATTCACCTGGTCTCCTATTATGGATCCCTAAAAGACTGCTTCTATATTTAGTAATAAAAAGAACACTGCTGATTTAAAATAAAAATAATAATTTGACAACTGTGTTTTTCCAGGCCATCGCTCGGCGGAAGGAAGAGATCCGTGATCAGATGGCAGCGGAGCCCGTGGCCGACGAACCCGACACCATACGAGTACTTCTCAAACTGCCAAACGGTACGCGCCTAGAGCGGCGCTTCTACAGGAACCAATCATTAAAGGTCAGTTGCTGAAACAGTTTTTCAAAGAATTCAATACTGTTAAAGGGCCTTCCTTTAGTACATACACATACGGGGATGGAAGTTTTTTTAAATGTGGGTATGTTTCTGTACAAATCCAATGCCTACTTTGGCCCAGGAGTGGGGGGGTGGTCTAAAAAATTTAATGTCGAAAATGTGCGTACATACTTAATGGGAGGCCCCCAATCATTTTTGCAACTCTGCAGGCAAAAGTAACTCAAGCTTGATAGTAATGGATATAGTTTTGAAGGGTACATTTCTATACAAACATGCACACTTTTTAAAAAGAATATTCAAATGTTGAAAATCGAACTCATAAACGTGTTTTGAATTTCTAGGATAATGCAATATTATTTTAAAAACCTAAGTAATCGACAGAGCCTCGGCGCGAAGTTTACACTACGATAACATTAGAACCAGCTTAACTTGACAAATAAAGTATCCAACCAGGGAATGTTATTACAAATGAGGGAGTTTAGAAATATACTGCAATATTATAAAGTTCCTCGACTAATATATTTTATAAAGCACTTTTTCTTTTCATTTTAGAGAAACATTGTCAGTATCTTGTAGGCGGGTTTGCGATGTAAATTTGTCTCCTGGCTATTAAACTGAAATATTATAGGCGCCTAATTCTTTTTCATTCCAGCATCTATATAATTACGTGTTCGTTCACGAAGCTGCGCCGGACGACTTCCAGATCATTACTAACTTCCCGCGCAAAACGCTACCTTGCCAACCGACGGAGGAGAACCCGGAACCTCCCACTTTCGAAGAAGTAGGACTAGGAAAATCAGAAATGCTCTTCGTTCACGACAACGAAGCTTGATCTACGAAATCCACAAAATATCTAAAAACAAACACAAAGTAAGATTGAATACAAAAACTACAGTGACGTAGCACCAGCCCACAACATCCGTCGGTCGTCATGAAACCTTGGACCTTATGAGTCGCGCGCTGTGATTGGCTGATGTCACAGGCTAGTACCTGTCTCGGAGTGTGCCATTGGTCAGTTCTGATCAGCTGACCCCAAACAAGTGGTAGCAGATCAGGAACTGGCAGAGCAGTTTCTGGTTGTGTTATATTTTTAGCTCATGAAGCCGAACGAGCTGAATTCTAGTCAGCTTTCGAGTAAAACTTCAAACGTACATCATTCCATAGCCGGCCCGAGCGGGGTACGATGGGGAGCGAACGATTGCCTTACCAGTTAAGCACAGACTTGTGAAGTCTGATCCTATCATTTTTCTTAATATTAAAAAAATAAAACAACTTTAAACATGGTGTATCAAAGTAATTATTGGACCTAGAGGTGTACACGTTGGGAAGCATTTTGTTGATCCGCAGTTTCTTCAAGTTGATAGCTTTGCAATGTGATTGAACGTTGTAGACTATTGTTTCTCCTTGACAGTAGCTTTCCCATAGAATTGATGTTCATTATTTGTTTATCGAATTACAGGATCTTTCCTTGGAACTTTGAAACTTTCGTACACGATGTCTAGGTCAGAGAAAGACGTGATTGTTATTATTGAGATATCTAATATTTGTATTCATACAAGTCCCTTCACTCAAAGTGGAATATAAGGGGGAAGTCCCCCTATCGATTCATACAATCTTGGTCTATTCTTCTTTTTTTTTAATCTATAAGAAGTACTTAGAAAGAAATTGGTAATACCCAAGCGTGGCTAATTCCAAAAAATCATACATATAAAACATGGTTTACACATTTATCTGACTTGGCATTAATGGCGGAAGAAATGCAAAAAAGGTATATATCTGAGGGGAAGAAAAGTTTTCAGTACAGGGTGGAATTGAAGAAGTATCATAGATACAAAGAAAATAGATTTTTATTTCTGTGAGTATTTTCGAAAGACATGACAAAGAGAATGAATCATGATGTTCAAAGATGTTTATGTATAACTTTTCACCACTGAAGACTTGGCGAGTTGGTATGAATGCTATTTGTGAAAGTTTATATGACGGATTCTTGTCCATAGAGCGATTAAAAACTCATACTTTGTTTTATATATAATCGGAAATTAAGAAAACATTCAAGAAGTTTCTGCATTTTCAAGAATTTAGTCTATTTGTGATCAGTGTTTAAAATCAGGTGGGTGGAATATTGATAAGAATTATGACTTTCTGAACAAGTGTGGTTAAAAAGAAAACCGGTACTTTTTAACTTATCCGTTCTTTTTACCTGTATAGATTGTCAGAATTCCCCTGGATGGAGATACAAGGCGTAAAGCAATGTAAAATCATAGATAATTGAAAATAAAGGATTTATCTGAAATAGTAAGCGTCTTGAAAGGTGTTCTTTCTCTATCACATCAAATTCCCCAACCATTTGTAAAATTTACAGGATTTGAAACGGCAAAGATGTGATAATATAATCTTAGGAATAGACTTAACTCGCTCTGCCAACGGCAGGGATATCAAAGGCCTTTTGCCATCGGCCGTTGTGTGTATGGCCCGGTCTATGGGACCAGGTTCATCAAAGAACATCTGCCTTGGTAAATGTGTAGGGGTATGGTCTCTATCTTCTCCTAGATTCAATCACTTCATATATTCAATCATCAAAGACAGAATTGTCAAAAAACTTGTTCTTGCCGTGATATGATAATAGATGTTGCTATGGTGTAAAACCCCAATAACCAACCAACCAACTAGACTTTACTTGATATTCGCCCTACTTTTTCCATTCCACGGTATCAAATTATATAATTGGTCTTCAATACTACGTCTTCATACTACTCTAGATGGCGCTAGTGACGGTCCGAGACGTCCACCTAGTGATCATATCAAGAACTACATTAACTTTGTAAACCACTCCCAGGTGGCAGCACAAAAGGCACTGACATCTTTTTTTCAGATTTTTTAAAATCAATTCCGTGAAAACTAAATTTACTTTTCATTTCACTTTAATAATTATTTTCACATAGGGAAATATTGGGATACTTTTTCTAATCCTTTGAAGTTAGATATTCACTTTTTCTTGTGATTCTTTTTTTTTTTTTTTATGGTAGACTTTTTCTTGTGATTAGAAATAGTTTAAAAATGAAAATCTGGAATGCCCTTTCCCTTCTTTCCACTTTTTTTTTTCTAAATGTCATATCTCTCTGTACACTTAAATTTCACTTTCACCCAGCCAGTTTCCCCGGCCAACATTAATAATAGTGACCTATGTAATTTTCTATAATTTGTTTCCGAAAGAATTTGAGTGCGGAAAAGAAGGGAAATCTTTTGACAAAAAGTCAGATTGTCTTGTTTTTAGAAAAAGAAGTTCTAGATCCTCGATAAACGAAATTCCTTGTATTACTCACACAAATCTTCAGTATTTGCTTGTTCTGTACAATTATACATATCTGAAATATCATTTTAATTGAACTTCATCCGCTTTTGCCTCCAGCCAGATATCAGTCAATTTATTTCAAATGATTAAGGAAAACACGAACAAATGGCTTGATGGTATAGCTTTATGTGACCAAGATCTGATGACACAAAAACACAATTCCATGATCACATGACAGGACATCACATCTTACAAGTACATATTGAACTGGACATTCTTGACCTTTTCAGGAAAATTATGTATATAAGCCTTAATTGGTTAATTGGTTAAAGCCAAGGTCTTCCACTCGGACCAGGCCTTGATCAAGTCTGCTTTGATTACATAATAAAGGTTTATTCATACAAATTTCAAAAGTAGATTCTTCTCACCATCATGTTTACTGATTTTAAAACGGCTGTGATTAAAGAAATTTCGCAAACATTTTCATATTCAAACACTGGAAGATTTGTTGGAAAATTGGTTTATTTGCCACAGATATGTTGCACCACAATTAAACAAATTTGACCACGATCCGCCTTAAGACCCGATTTTAATTGAACAAAAATCCATTTCCTATCCATAATGTAGAAAATCTTTAAAATTATGGATAGTAAAACCAGTGGCTTGTAATTAAACATCCAAATTTTGAATCTGAGCAAATCCTCAAACATATCAAAGGTTTAATGTTTTACATCTAATACAATAATCACATGTACAGAAATAATTGCATAGAAAAAAATCATAGTTGATCTCACTCTTATCGTGCACCTCTAGTAATCAGAAGTATTTTGTGCAATAATAACCTTTAGGCCAATTATAAGGACTCCATGCGCATGTCTGTGTTAAATGTTTTTTGCAGTCACATGTATCCAGGATGCTAAAAGAACTATCTGGTTACCTAACAAAATGGCTTATCAGCAGTTACTAACGACCGATGCGATATTTTGTCAATTATTCTATTCGTCTTCAATCACATAGCATTTATTTCTTTATTAGGATACAAAATGGAAATGCAAAATATATTTGTTCATTTAAATGGTTAAGGAATTTTCTTTGTTCTTAGATTGTTAAAGTATATTTGTTGACGTTTGGCAAGGTAAATGCTCCTATGCCTCTAAATGCCCCTCCTTTGGATCAGATTTGACTAAAATCTGGATTTACATAAGTATCAAGAAAAAGGAATTTAAGCACCAGCCTCCTTTTGGCTCTAACCTTGACCACTGACCTTCAAACCTTCAGGTATCAACACACTAAATCCTAGCTCAAGCATATACCTCCAAACCAGTCTCCTTTCTTGAGAAGTCCACACTCATTTGATCATTTTAATCTTGTCACTAACTTGATGTTCCTACGGCATGAAAGCAGCCATAAAATAATATACATGCATGCAAAGGATATTAACATTCCGTTTTCAAACTAGATAGACTGTGAAAAGCTGAGCCTACACTTGAAATTCTGCACAGCAGTAAAATGTATCAACTCGCGTCACAAACCTGGCCCCTTCTAAGTAGTGGGAGAAGCAATAACTTATTAGAAATAGGATTATTGTACCTCTTTTAATACTTAAGATTGGTTAGTCAAGACATAGTTTTTCACCTTAAACTTTCAGAACATGATGGAAAATATTCAATCTGACAGTTCAAGCTATATTATTGTGGCAACATTAACATATTTGCTTATATTCACCTTATATTTATTTGAAGCAATAAAATCAGATTTTTTCTTATTACTAATACAAGAATTTTATAATATGCTTGACTAAGGTCCTTTAATCTGGTATGAAATAAATCTACGAGTACATTTCCCGGGGAACCCAATTTCAAAGTTGTGTTGCGGGGGCAACCACGTATACGTCTGTATTAAGCGAATTGTATCTGGTCTTTCTAAATGCCGACCCGGGTCACCGTACAAAGGCTTAGACGCGGCACGCGTCCAATGAGGCATTTTGGTGGATGAACACGATGGTAAAGTTAGACCTGGTTCCCCTAGTGTGGTTGATCTATCGTATAAAACATAGCATTGTACCAGTGTTTCATTGATTGCAGTCACATAACCTGGCCTTGATCACCTCAAAGAAAGCTACCAATTTTTTGAAAAAATGGTGATCACATTTTGGGATTCTTACTTTTTGACTTATTTTGGAGGCTCAAAATCAGGAATTTCTTTGTAGGGGATGTTTTTATCAAAGTACATCATTAATGTCCTTAAAACAAATTAGGAACACAAGAATCAAGGTTTGCCATTTATTGCACTAAATATATTTCAATTAATATTTTCATTGTTTCGGCATATTGCAAATCTTAGAATGGCGAAAGCGAGTTCAAAGTAAGTCCACTTGCCAATAATCAATAATTGTTTCATATGCTGACATATCAAATGTGCATCATCATTGGCAATTACCACTAAATATACGAATTTTCTACCGAGATATACCAAAATCTACCTAAATCATTTATTGGCTGACTACGAGGCCCCGTTTAGCCGTTGATGTCGGTCGTAGACGTGGTGAAGCCGGAGCCTGACCAGGTCGACTTGTACTGCTCCGGTAAAGCGTACTCTTTCTGCAACAAAGAAAATCACTCTGACTTAATAGATGAACAAACTAATACTTAGTCGTCTTGCCTGTTGAATAAGTTTTTCAGTCCTCTGTTTCAGTTCCTTTATTTATACTGATTGTTTTTTGGCTACATCAGTCAGTTTTAATATTACATTATAGTATCATCAAAATAACATATTTAAAAGACATCATGACAAGCAATTTTCCCTCACAAGTTTACATGAAGATGATGGGTCAATTTGAGCAACACACTACACTGTATAATAGAAAATGAACTATAAATTACTCTCTTGCTCGAGTTCTAACATCTCTATTGTCAATCAGAGTGTTATCATTGGGTATTAAGATGACAAATGGTGCTCAGAGCTACCGGTTTGTTCATTAGTGCTGACATGTCATACCATTTTTTCCATTAGCTCTAACCATCAACCTACAGGGATGTAAATCAGGATCAAATAAAAAAATCTGAAAACTAAAGTATATGCTTGGAGAGTCAGGGCTGTGGTAAATTTGAATTCATAGTAGTAATATCGACCAATCAGAAGCCAGTATTCATTCACTCCCTTCTACAGGTTTCTGATTCTGTATGTAATTCGAACTAAACCTGAAATATATCTGAAGTGCTTAAGAGCTTCTGAGGATCTGCCAGATGCTTCAACTGGTCTCATTGGCGTCTAACCTAGGTCTGACTGCTACTTAACGGTTGTTTTACTGTAGTTTTACTAACTTTTATCTATGATTTCACTGTTTTTCTAAAAATCTGAATCCAGACAAAAATCTGAAAACTGACATCCCTGAACTAAAATTCATCTTTTGATGATTAAAATTCATTTTTAGATAGAGCTGTTTGACTTACGAATTCTCCATCGTCTCGAGGCACAAGGATGTTCATCTCGGACGACTTGGCGGAGACGATCTCAGTATCGAGTGACTCTTTGTTCAGGTAGAGCTGGAAGCCGTCCGTCTTGTCGATGGAGATGGTGGGCACCTTACCCAGCGACTGGAACATGAGGAGACACATTGTAAAGATGTCTTTTGAATTGTGTTGCTGTGTGTATTATAGTTCATAATGAATTATTTTGGAATTAGAAATCTCAATAGAGTGATTTCATTGAATGTGCAGTTATGCAGATGAATATGTTGGGGAGGAAGTGTAGGGTTAGCTGCAGGGGCCTAATGTAAGCAGCTTAGGGTTACACCTCTAGATAGTTGTAATTACATACCCCCCTTTGGCTGCAGCTGGTCATACAATCCCTCTCCCTTCTTGCATCTCAATATAGGTTTAACTACATTCCCCCCTGTCATGCAATCCCTCTCCTTTAGATCCATATGTTATTAAAATCAGTGTCAAGCCTCTGAAGAGTACAGATCTGTTTCAGACTTGCTCGTTAACCCCTCATATCATGGGCCCAGTCAGGGCACCCATCAACAATCTGTAGTTTTATGACATGTCTGAGTATTATTATCAGGGTCCCCACTCAAATTTCATGAGTAAATTCTTGTATGTTCCCTGCTCTGAACTCAAAGTATTCAAGATTAAAATGTCAATAAGATATATGAAGTTTTTCCGAAAATATTGAAGTATTACTCTCAGAAAAGTGTGATTTACCAAATCTAAACAAGGTCACAGGTGGAAGTATGGAAGAAAAATATCGGTTACAAAACCGAAAAACTCCGGGTTATTCGTCTTCTTTTTCTATATATGAAAATAATTGTTGATGAGATAAGCCGATATGAATACGAATTATCGAGCGAATTATCGATCGAATTAAACAACAAGAAACATATTTTGAAAATGTTCCAGATACGTTGTAGGCCCCTTGCGGACCCCCCACCTACCATGGCAGACCCCCACCTACCATTCTACCTCCCTCCTCACCCCCTCTTCTGACATCCCGCCACCCACACCCCACTCACATCCCCCACCTAACCCACACACACCTTCCCCTGTCCACACAAGGCTTTCAACAAAAACAATTTACTCTAAGAGTTTCCCATAGCCTAGTGGTAAGACACAAGGAAAGTAGGGTGAAGGAAACGTAATGCATTTCATATGTAAACGACCACGACCCGGGCTCCACGACCCGGGCTCCACGACCCGGGCTCCACGACCCGGGCTCCACGACCCGGGCTCCACGACCCGGGCTCCACGACCCGGGCTCCACGACCCGGGCTCCAAGACCCGGGCTCCAAGACCCGGGCTCCAAGACCCGGGGCTCCACATATGTCCATATATTGCTCAAGCATTGGGACACTCTCCAAGCAGAATTTATGCTGATACAAAGATACAAAAGATGACTGAGTATGAGGGTGGTGAGTGCTTCCAACCAGCATTGGGCAAAGCATACCCAATCAACCACATCAACCGTGGGAAAGTTATGCTGGTTCCCACACTCTCTACTCAGGGGACTTGAGGTTGACCCCCCTGATATGACCAAATATGGACGTGCATCAATCTCCGAACTGATGACTTGGCGACCTATATATCATAGGAGTCCTATGTTAAAACTACAATCTTCACCGTATATTTGGTTTGGCTCTGCCAACAGGTCCAGAATCTGAATCTGGTACCTGAGAGTTTCACTGTATGTCTATAGGGACATCAGCCTAAATGACCAAGTCAACACTCCGGGGCTGACCGATCCCGAAGGGATCGAGACAGCGAACCCGGAGAAAAACCAGGGAATCCAGGAAATGGACAAACAGAATTCCCTGTGTTTTTTCAAATTCCCAAAGTGCCTGTTTTTCTGACAGGGAATATATTTTGTCATCTCTCCTGTTTTCCCTGTGCAGTGAAGACCCTGAAACATTGACAGGGTGCCCTTGCTATTTTTGGAAATGAATTTAAGAACTTTCTTAGACCCATATAATTGTGAGAGATATAATATAATCCTATAATCCCCCTCATATTTTGGCTCATCTGCAGATGTCCCTACCTGTGCCTGGATGCTCTGACAGTTGACCGTTTCCAACGCAGCGACTAGCGACTCGAATACAATAGCACACTTCTTGCAGTTATCTGAAACAATCAGGCATAGTGATACATTAGAAACCGAATATACAGTGCGACAATGCAGGGTGCTATTTTTACTTGTAAACACCCCCCCCCCCAAACAAAAATATAAATAAATAAAAAAAAACTTCATCAAGGGAGCCAAAACCAATAAATTTAATGAAATTTTCCAAACTCAAATAATCATGAGAATCCATTCATTGAGCCTATTTCTGGCCCATGTTAAAATCTAAACCATGAAATATGGTAGAAAATCATTTAAAACATGTCTTCCTTGCTCAACTCAATTAATGTGGATCTGCAAAAATGGGGTTTGTTTACAAACAAATCTCATGGAATTCTACTTTGGTTTGAGCTAGTTTTCACAGTTAATACTTTACCACTGACCTTAACTAGACTCATGAAACATATTTCTATACTGAGTTTTGGCAAAATTAAGGGAATGCTATCTAATAACATGTCATAACATTATTATTCTGATTCTGGATATACACATTTTGAGTTATTTATGGCAATTGGGGCTGGATATGTTTACATCCATGGCTATACCCATTCGCCGGGAAGAGGTAGCCCATAATACCTAGCGCGAAAGGGGTTCCTGTTTGCTTAAAACTCTTCTATAAATTATTCTATGGCATGGAAAAATCTGAAAAAATATATAATATTTCAGTTATGATCCCCTCTATTGATAGGCAAAAAACTAGATTGTTAAAGTATTATTTTGGAAATTTATTGCATTTTGACAGATTTAAGGGGTCTGGCTTCGTTGAGGCTATTTCTTCTATAATCTAATGTAAAGAGGTAACTTGTTTTCGCATCAAATCGTCATCTTTTAATCAAAAAAACTACTGAAATAGAAAATAGCCCTCACATATTTCCTTATATTCAAAGGATTGATAATTACTTATGAATGATGTTTGTGTAATTGCTCTATAAAAATGACTTGAATGATAGAAAAAAGTGACCGGAACCTATGTCTCTCGGCAATTCTCGCGGACGAGATTTGGCACCTCTTCCCGGCGAATGGAGAGGACACTGTTATGTACCTTCTCAACCTCATTAGCATAGGCAGCCAGCGGTGACGGCAGTGACTGCACATGCGCTGTACACGTTGAGGAGGAACTCGATTCTCTGTTATTTTCCAGCTATACAAGGACCAGATTGTGTCATTTACTTGTACAAAATGCTATGATCAAGTCCATGTACACGAGAATAATGGCCAGGAAATGGCCACGCCTGCAGTGCAGAAGACCCACATACTACCTGCTGGACCAGCCTCCCCCTTCACGGCCCTTCAATTCATGATGTCAACAAAAATAATATAGCTTCACTAAGATATGCAACTCTGACAAATGCCTTCAGGATTTTCGTGACATCGTAGTTAGCACTGCCTCCTATGAGAGTCCGTGCAACCCGTTATGACGCGTACGTCATTGTTACCGTTTTCGTGACGTCATTCATAAACAAAGAGGTGGTGACGTCACGAAAACGGTAACAATGACGGACGCGTCGTAACGGGTTGCACGGACTCTCATAGGGGGCAGTGCTAAAGAGGATACCACGCGGAAGTGCAATACAGTCATTAATCTTTCCTTTGTACTATCATTGTGTAAGGTCATTTAACGAATCAAAGTCAAGGTAGCGTAACTCACCGAGGACGATGGAGTTGACCTTGCCCTTGACCTGGATGGTGCTGTCCTGGCAGCGGAAGATGTAGACCTGCTGCTTCATGTTCACGTCATCCAGGACCAAGTTCTTGTTGCCCTTATGGTACTCCTGAAACACAACAAACAACAATATATAGGTTTTTACGTGTTGATTTTTCCCTCAACAAAATGGGTCTTATTGAACCTGCAGATGTCTTGAATACAAAAAAACATCAGTTACTTGAGGTAGGGAGAACAAGTCATAATGTCTGTCCTGGAGCGGAGCTTCCATGAGAGGCGAAATAGTGCTAAGAATGTGTCATTAAGTATGGATAGAACCATGTGAAAATGTCTATCAAATATTGTTATGTCTTTATATAAAAATACTAGAGATATACTTATAAGTGACTTTGTCAGGGAAACCCCCTCATATTTTCCCAGGGATGTAAGTCAGGGTAATGAATTCAGTTTGAAAATCATTATTTGAGTGAGGATGTGAAAAAATCTGAAATCAGATTAAAATCTGAAAACTTACATCCCTGTAATTTCCAAAGAATTAGTTTTTCTGGTTAAATAACTCATGTTCAGGTGAGATCTTGTCCATGTCTGTTCAAATTTCAAAAATGAGCCTGGAATTCCATGCATTTCCAGAGATATAGCGAGTTGAAAATTTGCCCTTTAGGCTTAGGGGCCGTCCATAAATGACGTCATGCTATTTTTGACCATTTTTGACCCCCCCTCCCACCCTTTGTCATGCTTTTACTATAGGAATGTATAGGGGACTGGACCCCCCCCCCCCCCTCCCTCCCCAGCGCATGACGTCATTTATGGACGGCCCCTTAACACTGGCACAAAATGGTGATGTCACCAGCCTCCAGCCTCGCGGGAAAAAGTTCAAGTTCAATGCATATGTCACTGTTGCCAGACGCCTCAAAGACTATCTCCTACCTTTAGTACGCATGCACTTAAGCTGTCGCCGGGCGCTGGGTGCTGGTATTTTTCAATTTGCACCGGTGGTTTTTGAAAGCACCATGACTTGTCAAAAAATGGAATTTCTCATCATTTTCAAACTTCAAAATGTGACTTTTATATGATGTTTTTTTGAAAAAATGGAATGGACTATTCTTCCCCAGATCTGGAACTGTCACCAGGATGTATCCATTTCTTTGTAACAGTTCATATGCCTGAGAAAAAAGGGAGGACAGGACAAGTAAAATCTGAAAATAACATCTGAAAAATATCATTATTAGAGTACAGAGGCGAAATATCATTTCGCCTCTAAATTATATCACATTATGCTTCCATGTCTTGTGTGTTGAGACTACTTACAATGTTCCACTTCTTGCCGTCCAGCTCCGTCTTGGGCGGCTTTGCGATGGGAGTGGCCTTAGTGGCGGTCTTGGGGCTCTGGGCAGCCGCCTTGTAGGGTACCGGAGACTGCAGACGCAGGGCAGCGTTCTTGTGCGTCTTCTCATCATCCTTGACCTTGCGAAGACCTTGAAACAACCAGCAAGCTGCTTTTAAGTATATGACTTTTGTTTCTATTAATTCATTATTACAGAACATTGACTCGAACTGTATGGTGGATGAGACAACAACAAATGCTTAAAAATATGTGAACTTTTGAGGCCCCTTAAACTAAGGATCTGATTGTTGAAGCTTGCCGACCAGTGTTCCAGTAAATCATTTAAAACTTTCTAAAGATCTGTCCTACAATTCATGACTTAGTCTATTACATAAAAACATGTTATAGCTTCACAAAGATATGACAGTTTGGCATTGCCTATTCAGGACGATTATAGCGCAGTCTCTTTCAATCTTTTTTATAACTTGAACAAACTGTGACAAAAAAGGCGAAACAGAACACATTGTAACGGCTTGCAAAGACTCTCGTATGGAGAGCCATCGTCGCAACATTCACAGCAAATTATTAAAATTTGCTTTCTACAGGATCGTTGATTACATTTCTATGTGTTAAGTTTGGGTTAAGTCTTGTCGCTATATATTTAACTTACATGATACTGATTTATATGGTAATATTAACCTAATTGGAACTGACTTTCTGAGTAGAACCTTAACTCAAATGGTAACTTAAAATCCATTTTATCGTCATTCTATGAGACAGGAAGCTTATCCCATGTATGTCAGCCTTAACCTTCACACAACCTTTACCCTTAAAACCTAAGAACTTTTAATACTATCTTGTTTTCTCTTTCATGTTTTTCATTTAGGCACCTGGTCTCTTTCTATAAGATGTCAGCAAAGATTAACTAACATATAAATGCACAAAACTATAACACATACAATCATTGATCTTCAACGTCAAATGCATCTTCTGCCCAATTTCTACTGAGTACCTGCCCAATCAACTATTTTGTCAAGATATCATGCTTATTTATGAATAATGACAAATATACTTCTTCAAGTTTGCTAAAAGCCAAGGACACAAACTGCATTAAAAGTACCAATTCCACCACCAAGCTTATAGTACAGAGCTACGACTATATTAAGTTTTCTTTGAGTTCCGTGTTGTGAATTAAGGATTGTGATATTAAACTTTAAATAGGGTAAGCATTTTGTACGAGGGTATCCTTATAAAAGGCAAACGGTAGGCACTTGTAATGATTTACCTACTAAAGTGTTATCACGTAAACCCGTTATGAATTCGCCCTGTACCCTTATTCTTGATTTTATCCTTGTAAAGTATAATTTATTGTTATACTTGATAATTTTCTTGATTTTATCCTTGTAAAGTATAATATACTCTTATACATGGTAATGGGACTTAAAAATGATGTTTCTGAAGAGAACAGTATTAGCAAAGAAAAAAACATGAACTGTTTTACAATATATTCTCATGATTTTAACACAACTTATCCCGCGGGCCTCCAACTAGTAAGCGCCCGAGATGATGGGGTCGTGTACATCAAACCAGTCTCTCCGCCTGTATGAAATGTGACCTTCATTCATATATCACCCCCCCCCCCCCCCCCCCACAGGGTTAGCAAGCAGACGATGGTGGAGGGGCAGTTTTTCCCGGACAGGTTTTGTAGTTTAGGACACCCAGGTGGACAGCAAGCATGGGGGGGATGACGTCATAAGGTGTGTGACGTCACCGCCTGAGACGCCGCGGTAAAAGTACCCTCTTCCACCTGTGCTGTTGTTTTTTGAAAAACGAAAACCAACCTGGATTTTTGTGAGTTTTTTCTCGGTCGGGTACTTTTTTTAAGCCTGGAAAATAAATACCTACGTCAAGACGCCCAAGATACACTCTCCTTCACACAGACACTATAGGGGGTGTTATTGTTTTCATTTCACGGTGCATCTAAAGCATCTTATGATATAGCATTTATATACCACACATTTTTCTGTCGACACGAGACCTTTCTAATCTTAAAGGCAGAGATGCCACTCCATGAACATGAAAAATCCGGAAAACTGTTGAAACAGGTTTTCCGGATTATAGGCAGGAAAATCCGGAATTTAAGCAGGAAGAAATAAAAGGAATAAAATAGCACATTACATACATTCTTACATTAAAAAGATCTTTTAGAAATACTGTATGTTGTCTAAGAATACAAATGTAATGTTTTTTTCCCTAAAATTACTGATGTCTGAAAAGTTTGCTGCAATCAAAAATCCGGAAATCCGGAAAAAGAAGGAAAAGTGGCATCTCTGTAAAGGGAGCGGCCAGTATCTGTAAATTGATAAACTGCTACGATCCAAGTCACTAATGGAATAACCATACCAACTTTTATACTCCTATCCCTACCAGTTTTTGTTTTATTCATGTTTTTTTTCTGAATCAAACTAAGTTCCCTGCCTGCACCCGGTGCACCCTGCACATTGCATTTGCCTGTGTGTGACGTCACAAGCAGAACAGTTGAAAAAATATGAAGCTGAAAAGATTACACTATGAAATTTTCTTAGTACCGTAAAACCCCTAATTTAAGCTGAACCCTAATTTAAGCCGCACCCTGACTTTAGAGTTCTTCTTTGGACATTTTTTAATCATATTTTTTCAGAGGTGCCATTGTATTCAAGGTTGTATAAAACCCTATTTTAAGCCGCACCCTTAAAGTTGAGGTGTCATTGGATCTAATTTCTGAGACCAACCCTTATTTAAGCCGCGGCTTAAATTAGGGGTAGTCTAACAGAGGTTAGAATCATGAAATTATATGATTTAGATAAAAAATATGAAAAAGATATAGTTTGTATGGATTTTTAGATTTTGAAATTTGATTATAACAATCATTTTGTGTGATGTCGGTTGTCACACACAAACGTGCTTTGTAAGGTGTGCAGGGGATTATGATGTATGATCTCATAAATAAACGAGGTATTTTTTATACAAGATATAAGTTTATCATTATGGAATCATTTTGTACTCATATTTAAGCATTATATCTACAGAATGATGCGAGAATTTCATAAAATTATGATTGCACTGTCCCCTCTCTTTAAGGTACAATATAATACAATTTAAACAAAATCAAATTTTTATTTTTATAAATTTTTATAAATAGGATAATTTCTTTGAATGAAAATAATTTCCATTTGTTCCCCTCAGAGCAGAAATCCGTATCAAAACCGGAAGTGTGGGGTACAAAAAACCGGAAGTGTGGGGTACAAAAAACCGGAAGTGTGGGGCACAAAAAACCGGGAGTGTAGGATATAATTACAAAGATTTTTTTTCAACGATCCCAAAACAACAATGGGTTAATCTTCCCTCTCCATATGAGGAGAAAACAAGTAGAAAAATGATCTAAATAATTACAAAGATTGCTTACTCTTGGTGATGTCGGTACCCTGGTTGAGGGAGGCGAACAGCTCGTTGCGGGCCTTGTCGTCCTCATCGGGAGCGGGTCCGGCGTTCAGCGGGGCGGCAGGCGGGGGTGGTGGGGGAGGAGGGGGTCCACCAGCGGGGGGCGGGGGTGGCGCTGAGGGGCCACCAACCAAGTCAGAGGCATTAACTCCCTGCAAACAGACAAAGCAGAGACCAATATTAACTATTATGAATTTTTCAGTGAGCAATCTTAGATAACAAGTTTATTGACAACAAGGAGGTCATGACAACTTAAGTGTTGTGCAAAGACTTTAAACGGTTCAGGGAATGGCATACTGGTTTTTGGTTTTCAGAATTAGTTTTGCTTTCGCTTTCGCAAATGAATCAGGTCTGTGGTAATTTTCAGATTGCCAGTAAGAATACAGACTCATTAATTTCTCACCTAATGTCATAACACTTTGGTCGAGGTAGAACAATTATAGGCACAAGTGGCTGTGATGAACAGCAAGGGATTGAGACCCACCATAAGTTAACAGTAACGTTCCTGTTGCGATACATTGCTTGGTTTCATTGCTTCTATAATGATTTATTCTACTTTACCATACCCAGAACCCAGATTTTTTGGGGTGCTGGGGAGAAAAAAATCGGAAATCCGACAAAAATCGGAAAACATACATCACCGAGAAAAGGTAATGTCGCCATGTCGAATTTAAGTAGTCAATGTCATTATCTCTTTGGAATCCTTTGTCGCATCAGGGGCGGATCCAGGAATTTGAAAGAAAAAAAAAAAAAAAAAAAAAGGGGGGGGGGGGGGGGGGGGGGGGCGGGCATGCTATAGGCCCAGGAATTTTACATTGAAAATTAATATTTGGGCCAAGAAAAGGCCCTAAATCCGCGCCCGTGCATGTCACGAATCCCCCAAAAAGGGCCATGTTGCCATGTCAAATTTAAGGGTCTAGGGCCATACCAATACATAACCCTGTGCCAACCTTGACCACACCTTACCCCCACCAGTCCATACCCTTGACCGCTCAGCTCTAACCTCGCCCCCTCTTCTACCCCCCCCCCCCCCCCCGTCATCAGGGACCTTCACCCCCCCCCCCCTTCCCCCCCCAGTTCAGGTTCTCATCCCCATTCCAGCCCTTCTTTGTGTCTTAGCCCTGCGTTTGAATGCTTTACGAGCCCACTAGGTGGCGCCCCGTTCATCACCTGCTCGGCCCAGTTTTACCTGACCTCTGAGGGGCTCCGAGCGACTCGTGTCCTGCGGCTTACCCCCCCGGGGGTACTTGGTCTAGAAATGGGTACCAACTGCCGTTAGACCATCAAGGGGCTATAGCTGTCATTGCAAATTTCGCTAAAAAAAAGTGGGGCCGTAAAATCATCAAGCCACCTTTTAGGATAGCTGCCAATAATTGATTATATATGATAATAGACTAAAAGTCAAGTGTACTATAGGTTGTCAAATTCCTTTATAGTAGCTCACAAACAAATTGTAACGTTCTGGAACTGGATTGTGACCATGAAATTTGTAGGTTAATGCTTATTTTCAGGGGCTGTCCATGAGGATGCTGAAAAAGAGGGGCTGTCAGAATATCCCAGTTTTTCTGGGGGGCTGTAAAATCCCTCGAAAGGGAAGCTGTAGTTTCGCAGTTGGTACCTACCTTCATAATTTTACCGAGTGCCCCCCCCCCCCCCCCCCACCCTGGGGGCTTACCCCCTTCCCCTGCCTCCACTCACCAACTACCATCCCCCCACCCCCACCCCCACCCACCAAGGCCCACACCCTCCCCCTACCGTTTTACCTCTCCCCCCCCCCCCCGTCTGACCTTTCCGTCCTTAGCCCCCTCAGTTTCCATACGCTTTCCTTCCCTTATAAACAGATTGTATCCATGCCTCTCATTCTTTAACTTTCTCTACTTTATTTCATCTGCCATTATCTTTCTTGACCTGGATCGTTCCTTCCTTCTCCTGCATTCCCCTTTTTCCTACCTCTCCATTTCTCTTTTGCCTTTATCTATTAATATTTCTTTACCCTCATTTGCTTCTCCCTAAGCTTTTGCTCTTTCTTCTCTGGCAAATCTTCATGCCCCTCATGCCCCACTCATCAAGGTAGGATGCGAACCTTTAACAGAGAACCACTACCTTACTTTCTCCATAAGAAAGGAAACTGAACAGGGACAAGAGAAATCCACTTCTTGCAACTGGCGTCACGAAAGGGAAATGGTTATTTACTGCAACAATCTAAAGTTAACATGGCATTAAAATGAAGAAAAAAAAAGACATTTTACATTGCAAAAACGACCTGCCCTTGGATCAGTGAGGAGTCCATACATAATCTTGGGGGAGCGTTACCATAGGTCACTGAGTGGTCAACATGTCAGGGCTACAGGGTAATAATGGTTGTTCATGAGCATTCTAAGGAGACCCCCCACCCCCCAACACACACACCTACCCCTAATCACTCACCCCGTCATTCACCCTTCAACACCCGCCTCATTAACATATCATTAGCATAAACCCCGCCACCTACCTGTCAATCACCTCTAGGGCCCGCCCCTACCAGTCAATCACCCTCCAGGCCTCATCCCTACCTGTCAATCACCCCTAGGCCCCGCCCCCTACCTGTCAATCACCCCCTACTTGTCAATCACCCACTAGGCCCCGCCCCCTACTAGTCAATCACCCCCTACTTGTCAATCGTCCCCTAGGCCCCGCCCCTACCCGTCAGTCCTCCTTAGGCCCCGCCCCTACCTGTCAGTCACCGCTAAGCCCCGCCCCCCTGGGGTGAGTGACAGGTGGCACGTGGCCGACTCTACAGGTGGGGGCGGGCTGATTTGTGGGTCTGTGGGAGGTAGTGCTGGTGGTCTGAAGTGGTGGTGGTGGTGGCTGCAGGTTGTGGTGGAGGTGGGGCTGGGCACCCTTAGACCCAGAGAGGGGTCACACACTAGCAGGAGGAGTGGCGGTTTACTCACTTTTGAATTATCATCTTTTTTTTCCTAATCAATGTTTATTAAGTAATTCACTTCAGGGTTGCCCCTGGTTTTCAGTGATATTACAATAAGTATAAATTGTAGTACATAAACATATTAAGTGTGAATCATAACTACATAATTATACATCAAGATTAATACGATATATTCCTTTTTCTCTCTATTCTTCCCTCTTAATATTATATCCCACAGATTGACCTAATGAAGTAGATCAATATAGACACAGTATGTGTTTGATCTGATTCATAAATTCATTAACACAGGTTGCAAATTGTACATCATGGCATATGGTGCTTGCACTTGCCAATAGGGAGTTTTATGTGTAAGACTACCTCTTACAAACTAAATATTGATTTTGTTTTAAATAGTCGCCTCGAACATGTAACAAAGCATCTGCACGGATGGGAATATTTTTTTTCAAGATTTCAGTGTAACAGAGGGAGAGACAGCTTCTCCGTCGGTACTAACTTTCTGAGACTGTGTCCCCCTACCCAAGAAAAAGATAACAAAAACCCGAGGCAGGTGTGAGGCAGGGGAGGCAGGGCCAAGTGGCAGGAGGTGGTTGGTGGGTAGCGTGGTGTGTGTGTGTGGGGGGGGGGGGGGTGTAGCTCCGTCTGGGACTGGTGAGTTATATGTTGTTACACCACCTCAGGCCGAGCTGCTCCGAGCAGGCCAGAGCTGCTCCCTTTCTCCAGATTTATTTTTTATTTTACCTCTATTTTATTGAAAAAGAAAAAAGAAAGAAAGAAAAAAACCCACCCCAAAACACTTGACTTTTTGCAGTTAAAACTAGTTTCATTAGAACTGTAAACTACGATTTTCTAAAGTATAGTTAGTCGATTTTTTCTTAAGTGTATTGAGTCTACTTTAATGATGAGCATTATTTGATTTGAGGTGATTCTGACCTCATAAGATCAAGATCAAGCACAATCACTGCACTGGCACTAGGGCACACTAAACGAAACCTCTTGTTTATATATACGCATGAGTACATCTATTATTCATGTATCACTTGGTGTGGTAGTGCTGGGCAGAGAAAATTACAAAATCCGTCACTCCCATAATCCATATATTATTTTATTCAATCACCAATGGAGATTTTGCTAAAACAATTGTTTCAATACCTTTGCATCATGTCCATACATACTCGTTAAAAAGAATCCGTTAAAACTATGCCTTAGTTACTGAATTCGTCTTGATTCTTTCTATTTCAATTAAACTACCTAGGCTGAACTGTAATCTTGTGAACCAGAAATCTACCCAGCTACAGTTTCTGTTTTTGTAAACTAATTTTTCCTCTTTGCCTGAGCATCTTTTTATATTTTCATTTAGTCTTCTTTTTTTTATTCTTCACTTTTTCACATTTTCATCCCCCCCCCCTCTTTGCCTGATGTTCAATTTTGCTGACCTCACCATAATACATGTAGTGACAAATGTGCACCATATGCAGGATCTGTATTAAGTCCCCGAGGGGAAAGTATGTCCGTATGTTGTCGGTACAACATGTAGGTAGAGATACAGTAACAAATCAGATACGACTAGAAGACGCAGGATCAGGCAGCGCTCACATGTCACATGTACACAAATATGTCGGATATCTTTACGAAAAAGATTCTCCGAAACTCAGAAAATAAATCTCCAATGTCAAGAGGCCCTGTGACGGGGAGCAGGAAGATGTGGTGGTGGGATGGGGGTACTCACATTTAGATAGCAGGTTGGTTGGTTGGTTATTGGTATTTAACGCCATTGCAACATCTAACGTCATATCACGGCAAGAACAGGTTTTTCACAATTCTATCTCTGATGATCGTATCTATGAATGATCGAATCTATGAGAAGACAGAGACCATATCCCTACACATTTACCGAGGCAGGTGTTCTTTAATGTGCAGGGTCCCATAGGCAGGGCCCTACACACAACAGCCGGTGGTCCTCTAGGGACCTTTGATAACCCTGTTGTTGTCACAGGGAGACATGCAGAGGGGAGCAACAGCTAGCCCACCCCTCTTTGATGGTAGGTATCCACTGCAAAACAACATCAGTCTACCTTCTCATAGATTCGATCATAAAGAAAACTTGTCAAACCGTCATTTCGCCGTGATATAACCATACAATTTTATCTTGCTACAGCAGTCTACTTACGGCATTGAACCTAATAGCCAATAACAGCCATCTTTTTTCTTTGGGTACTCAAACCCAAGGGAAGTTACCCCCCCCCCCCCCGGTCCTACCATCCTATTGAGGTTGGCAGCAATGAGCACCTCAGACCAGCTTCCCGAGCAGCTCACTAGATGGCGCTCCGTGCCCCGTAAGTAGGTCAATCCCTTCCAGGCCCTGGCCCCTGATATCTGCCCCCGAGAATTAACTTATCTAAATCTCCCCCTCTACTCGCATTCTTGTCAAAATATTGTGTCTAGCCATAGATTCCGGTACCACAAGCCTATCGTTGATTCACTTGTGAGACAGCACCGTTTTTGTCATGCTGAGGTGGCCAGCCTGAAATCCAGTGTTATTTCTGGTTTATTTGAGTGAGAAAGACGACCGTATTACATTTTGAATTGATTACATCCATGCAATTCCATTTATAATTAATATTTCCATATATATAAAGGAAATGTACCAGAAACTAATGAGCGGTTTTTGGCGTTGGTTTCAGTTGTACCCCTTTCTAAATTTTGCTAAGACTTCGGTTGGGTAATTATAAATATAAATTCTTCGTCGCAGCATCCGCTGTGGAGAGAAGAGCACTGCAACATTTTTCAAACTGATATCAATCCTTTGATCCCAAAGCCCAATATATCCTATTGCGTGCTGCCGTCAACGATATCTCTCATTTCAGATGTTTTCTAAAACAAAAATAAAAAGATGATAAATAAAAATTAAAAGGAACAAAAAAAAGAGAAAAAAAGAAAAAGAAAAAGGAAAAAATATGAGATTTTTTTTAAAGATAATTCTTTGCTTGGGGTACATACACCCATACCCTAGTTTTTCCCCCGTTGAATGTACACTGATTTATGTCGTTGCCTGCTGACTGTGCCGGGAGTGAAATTCTTCACTGTCGGCTCGGGTGCGTGTCAGTGTTGGTTTCCTGAGGCCGATGACGACTTCTTAGAGGGCTGGTGATCTGTGTAAACACAACCACCTGAGAGGGGATGTCAGCATACCGGGGGGGGGGGGGGGGGGGGGGGCATTAAAACTACAAAAAGGCCAGGGTAAAATGCCCAGGGTAGTGTAGGCCATGGATAATTATTAAGTTGTATTTTTTTGTATTTTTTTTTACTGGTTTGTTTTCTGGGCTGAAAGTTTTGATTTGGGTACAATAAGTATACATACTCATAAATTTGATTTCCCTCCCCCCCTTTTCTTTTCTAATTTCCTTGTAACTTTTACATAGGTGCATAATATACATGGTAGTCACATATCATGCTCTACCCCCTCCCACACAACATTAGCTGACTACACAGTCTGCAATCCTAAAAAACCAAAAGAAAACCGCCATCAAACCCACTAGGACGATCTGAAGCTTGCCCATCGCATTTTTTTAGTGATTAGTTAGTGCATGCTTTTGAAATGTACATTTTACCTGAATCACTGTAACATCGGACTAATATTAGTAGGAAATACACTTATGATCGGCCGATGTTTGCACTGGTGCAGAACCACCTATTGAGATTTAACAGTTCTCCAGCTGTACATAACTAATCTATCACTGGTCAACCTGAACGTTGCACCCCCCCCCCCCCCCCCCTCGGCACTGAGGAGTTCTGTAGGTGGGATGTCCCACCGAGCTGCTCCCGTGAGGGGGGCAGATGGGACTGGGTCAGGTCACGCTGACCGCTGTGGGGGGGGGGGGGAGGGGGTGGTCAAGGTGCCTTTCGTTACTCTCCATGGTCCTAGTCAGGTTGTAACCTTGGGGAGGGCAGCACCGGGGTGGAAGGAGGGGTGGGGGTGGGGTACTGACTCTTTGAATGTTGACTGTCGAACTACAGCCCCTACTTTTGTGACTGACCGCTCCTGAAATGTGCTTGACAGCCCCTTATTTTGGGGAGACACAGATCACCACTTCCAAAATTGAGAGGGTTTCAGCACCATGAAATAGACAAAAATCACCAAAATTATCTAGGAAAACTTATGATAAAATTGCCGTAAGTTTTTATGTGTGAATTAGTGTAATATATAAGGCTTAGCTTTGAGTTATTGCCCATTATTACTTTATAGAAGTAGTTAACGGTCCCCCCCCCCCGTCCTTTATTGGCATAAAAGCGGCTGACCACCCCTCAGTTTTGACATTCACCACACCCGCTTTGTGAGTCCGTTTGGCACTGGGTACCCTCTCGAGGCCCAAGTGCCCCCCCGGGAAAGTGCCCCCACCAGGAGGTAGATCTTAAAATGCCCTTACTGTGGTCATCCCCCTCCAACAGACCAGGCTAGAACATGCTCCTGTGAGGGGGTCAGGTAGTGAGTGGGTCGGGGCAGGCTGACCAGTGGGGGTGGTCTTCTGTAACCTTGGGGAGGGCAGATTCACATCCCCCTCCCGTGAGGGAGTGAGTGAGTGATGGATGTTTTATGCCGTACCAACAGCCAGGATGATTTTTCACAGTGAAAACAAGTTTGGATGAATTCTGTCTTTTTCAGGCATGTGTTTTGATTTGGTCAGTCTTTGGTGATCGTATCTACGAGATGAAGGTGACAGGGCAGGCAAACAGCAGGGGATCGAAACCTGGAAATCATTTTTGCTGTACCTCATCCCTTAATGAACCACACCACACTTAATGAAGACGCCAGCCGGGAATTAAACCTAATGAACCACTTGGTCAGTGCTGGGTCCCCCTTATCGTTGCCTTATACAATCAGCAGGGGCTACTGGGGCTTATAATCTTCAAAGGAGCAGAAGCTCCACCCTGATACCCTGAGGTGGTCAGGTAGTGTGTGGGTCAGGTCAGGCTGACCGCAGGGTGGGGGGGGGGGGGGGGGGGGGTCAAGGTGCCTTTGGTCAGTCCTGTAACCTTGGGGAGGCACCCCTCAGGACGTCAGTTGCCTACATAAGACATTCTTTACGGACCCCTACTATCTGTCTGTACATAACGGGACATGCCCCCATCCCCTCAGACACCGGCATGCTGTGCCCAGTTAACTGTAATGGCCATTACTCCATACGCCAGCCCCCCCCCCCCCCCCCCAACTCTCGGCTTTCAGAAAAATCTTCAGAATTTTACAAAAGGAAAATCCTGAAGTTGGTCGAACCATGGAGAGTAAAATAAGGGTCTTACAGGGTACCAACCAAAGTTCCATTTTCAAATTCCCCGTGTTTTCCCTGAGATTTCCCTGTCCCGCAGCAATTTTTCCCTGTGTCATATCCAGCAAGTTGTTCAATTTTAAAAGCCTCTGCAGGCAGAAACAAATTGGACAACCCAACAACAAAAAGTTGAATCCCTAATATCGTGAGAATCAGGAATTTCATAACCTGGCCAGATAAAATTCACTGTGTTTTGACAACATTTGCAAATTCCCTGTGTTTTTCCTGTCAGGGAATTTGTTTTGGCCATTTTCCCTGTTTTCCCTGTGTGGTTGGTACCCTGGTCTTATTTTATTCTCAATGGTCGAACAGAATTCCCTGTCTTTTGGGTAAATTTCCAAATTCCCCAAGTTTTCCCTGTTAGGGATTTTCTTTTGGGGCCCGTGATGGGGTGGGGTGGGGGTAGGTTGGCGGTCCCAATGTCGCATATTGAATATTCGCCCTGTCAAATTTAGGAAATGGCCATGTCACTATAGTGCCTAAAACGGCCATGTCGCCATGTCGAACTTAGGGGTCTAGGGCCATTCTGTTGCCGTTTTTCGCTGTTTTCCCTGTGCGGTGGGGACATTACATGCTGTGGCCTGTTACCTGTAATGGCCATTACTCCAAACTCCACCCCACTTACTCAGACCCACTGTCCAGTGGTTAATTACTCACAGCTGCTCGTCTGTGGGGGTCAACTGTACCTGCTCCTGGTCTACTCAATGACAAAAGGTCGGCCGTAGAGGGCATCACCAGGGGGTCTACACCTCTAAAGGGCCATACCCACTAAGCAGTTTACCGTGGCTGGGCGACGGATGACTGCAAAAATGACCGTCGTCGTCGCTCAGTGACTGTAATATCAAGCAAGTTTGATATTTTGCTGGCAATTTTCCTACCAATCCCGTCGTCCATTGCCCAGAACCGGCATCGTACCCCCGGGAAATCGCCCATCGATCAGAATCGCCAGGCGACTGTGCCGGCGATCTGTATCTTGTGCAGTCGCCCATTGTCAGTAAAATCGCCTAGTGGGTATGGGGCTTTATTCTCACTACCACGGATAACTGATTTACATTTCTTAAAAAAGAACCATCAGATTTTGTTAACAAAAACAAGGAATATACCATTTTTTTTTGCCATATGTTTTATCTGGAATAAATACATTTCTAAACCAACCTAGACATTTTAAAACAGAGTTTTTGTGGTGCTGGAGCTAAAAAATAAAAAAAAAAGGAAATCCGACAAAAACCGGAAAACTTACATCCCTTGTTATTTATTTGCTGAAGTCGGGGTAAAAATAATCCCTTCTAAGTTGCGTCGTACCTATATCATTTTATAAGTTAGATGCAGTTGATTTTTATATTCAAATTTCAACAGGAGTAACCTCCGTCCAGAACCCCCTCAACCACCGGCCCACCACTACTACCACTACAAGGTGGTGAGGGGGACTCGAACCCCGCACCCCTGACCACCCGGCGCCCCTGTCCGCCCACTGGGCCGGCGGGGGTCGGGTGTAGTACGGGTGTGGGTCAGGGGTATGGGTGGTGACCCGAGGCCGGGGGGGGGGGGGGGGGCGGCGTTAGGAGGCAGGTAATGGACGTAGAGACATACCAGATATGATAGAGCAGAGGTCCGGCACGCTCTCTACGGCTTCAGGTCGACCACTCAAAGCACCGCATCACTACCGGTACTCTAAGTACCCAGGGTTTGATTTCGTAATTTTCAAATTCCTTTTTTAATGTAAGGTTGTTTTTTGTTTGGACAATATAACCACACCTCAAGTTGACCACTTCGTGCAGTTTGAACTTCCTATCTGTTGGACCAACTTCCTTTGCCGTCATTCTCACCCCTTAGGTTCGATCATAGTACTTTGTACAAGTCAAAAACAAGAGTTGATCCTGATATAGCTGAAATACTGCTGAACGATCTTTAACTTCACCAATCATTAATTTGTTACCAACAAAATAGAAAGAAAAAACCTCTGAATTAATATAGACCCCACCTTGTCATCATATATGGCCCCCCTAGGGATATCGGGGTGGGGCTTCTTCCCCTGGGAAGAATATAGGCCCCCAGTATCCCGGCAACGCTGATTGCATAGAAGGTAGATCCAGCACTGACCAAGTGGTTCATAGGGTTCAATTCCTGGTTGGTGTCTGGGTTCACTGAGTGATGAGGTACAACGAAAATGATTTCCAGGTTTTGACCCCCTGCTGTTTGCCAACCCTATCATTTCTATATCATAGATACAATCACCAAAGACTGAATTCATCCCAACTTGTTATCACCGCGAAAATGACCCTGGCTGTCGGTACGGTGTGAAACATCCATCACTCACTCATACTTGGCTTTATACCTGGTAATCTCTTGTCCTGAAAAATGCAGATTTTCGCTATGCATATATGCCCTTGCAATGTGTGGCTAAAACTTGTTAACATTAAGTTCAAATGGGTACATGGCTCTCAGAGATCGTTTACAATTTTAGGGAGCAGCTCGGCCCAGAATTCACCACTTTCCAGACTACACAAATTTAATTGATCCTATCTATGAGATGCATGATTTGAAGACAACGCTGTCGTCCGGGATGACTGTCCTTCTCTTTATAAGAGTGGCAAGGGGTACTTTATGTGCAACGTCCCATAGAAAGGGCATTACATACTTGGCTTCCATGCAAAATTGTCAATATCTATCAGTGAATCAACTTTCTCACTGCACATGGCTTTATCTATAGCAATTTGTCAGTGAATCCTATTAAGCAGCCCCCAACCTTAAAGATGAAAATACAGATAGTCTCTACATATATGTCCTTGCAATGTATGGCCAAAGCCTTCAATATCAAGACGGAGGTCAAATGAGTACATGACTTTCAGATTCAGGTTTAACATTGCAGACAGCGCCTCGTCTCAAGAGTTCACCACCCCAGACCCCCACCCCGTGCGGCATACTGCCCATACCTAACCCATCCTAGGCCCTCCTACAGGTCGTCACAGGTGTCCACTCACACACCGACATCAGGGTCGACTGTAAACTCGCCCTTTGATGTACTCTGGTGGTTCCTGAAGGTTCTCCAGGCACAGATTTAGGTGTGTGTATGTGGGGGGGGGGGGGGGGGGGGGGGGATGCTAATTTTTGCCAAATTTACTCTTTTTTTATTGTAAAATTCTAGACCATAGTTGGGGCGCCTCAAATTTTAAATAGCCCCCCCCCCCCCTTTTTTTTTTTTCTCTCTCTCTTTAAATCTCTGGATCCGTCCCTGTTCAGTGTTCGTTCTCTGCACTGAGTAAAGAAATTTATATAATATTTCCATAATTTTCTAAAATGAATATTTCAACAACTTAAGAAATATACGGAACGACAAATTTCAGACAACTATATTAAATTTAATATTTCCATAATAATTATCTAAATGCTATTTAAATCTGTTGAAGATTCTGAAAAAAATTGATAATGTATCGAATCCCACCCCACCTACTTTGGTGCCTAAAACTGTTTGCTATTTTCTGTGGAGGCAACGTTTTCCATGTTGGGGTAAATAAAGAAACTATGGAAAATACCCGTGGCCTATAGGGCTAATTTTCTAACCAGAGGGAGGGGAACATCTCATAATTCAGATAGATGTCAGTCTCAGGCCAGATGGACTTGACAGACCCGTAACCCCTCTCGTCTCCTGAAGGCCGGTTTCCACGTGGCGAATAGTTTGCATCTATATTCCAATCAATAAACTTGTGTATTTGCCGGCAACCAACATTAAATATTCGCCTGGCAACTAAATAGATCAAGGCAATTCAATACATTAATTGCCCCTTTCTTTCTACGAAACTACCCATTTTTTCCCCACAAAATTGCCCCTTTTTTCCACAAAATTTCCACGAGGAATAGAGCGGTTGATCGGCCGCTTATTTCCTCTTATCATAGAAAGTTGTTTGAAAAGCGCATCCAGAGGGATTACTTAGTTCATCATCGGACATCTCATGAAGTGCCCAATGATTGATATTTTCTTGAGATGCTGTCATTATAATTAATATTCACCTCCAACTCACAGTCTTTAGTGATGGATATATGACTAGTGGAAATAAAGGCAGGTCCCCAAGAGGCAAATAAATGTCAACGAATAGTGCAGTTGATCTTCTTACCAGTGTTAACCCTTACTAATCAGGTTTTAAATAGGTTTTAGTTTCCAGAGAAGCAAAGGGTTAACACTGGTCAGACGACCAACTACACAATTCTTTGGTGTTTATTTGCCTCATGGGAACCTGCCCTAAAGCTGGGATTCCACGGGGTGAATAAACCCTGGTGAATAGTGCCTTTTGCCCAGCAGACCAGTCTTAACCCTTCACATTGCCGGCAACTAGAGCCGTTTTGCAGCACTATTCACCATGGTTAGAAAGGGTTTGTTTGTTTGTTGGGGTAGTTTAATGTCTGGTCAACCACACAAGATTCTTTCCAGACTGCACAGGTAATGCTTTTCAGCTTATGGGTGATTGTATCTATGATATGGTTCCAGAGAAACCCGCCACCAGGTTCAATACCCTACTCATTTCGTAGAGTGGCAAGGGGTCTTTCATGTGCAATGTCCCATAGAAAGTACACAACATGCCCGGCCTTTGATGACCCTGTTTGGAGCACAGGGTGATTAGAAAGGGTTCGAAAGGGTTAACAGTGATCGGTGGAAAATAGTGCAAACTATTCGCCTCGTGGAAACCAGCCCTAATAGTAAGGCCACCAGGACCCCCCACGGGGGGCTGGGTGGTCTACGGGCCTTCCTACTGATACGTTCAGGGTGGGACCACTTCTCATGCCATCTCACCGCTATAACCAGGCCTGGTCTCCTCATTGGTCATAACATCTGTTTTACGGCTAATATGTCCTTCGGGTGTACATCTTTCGCGAGCGTTAGCAATAGGCCGGGTCGTTGGTTGTTGTGGTTTAGCGATGAAGCAGGAAGAAGAGGTTCAAATACTACATTCATTTCGTAGCAAAATGACTTTTGCTCAGCTTTTGGATGATTGAAGGAAACAAGTCGTTACCAGTAGTTGTATTGTAGGCTGACTTGGAGGGAGAAACGGGGAACGTATTTGTCTGTTTTGTTTGACATTGACAATGCAAAATGTTTCATCAGGAGCACGGTAGATTTGAAAAACAGAGAAATCAATTTAATCTTTATAAATTTGTCTAATTGTAATGCCACTTAAAGCTTGAAAGTTTAGAGACACATTAATTTGTCGAGATGTGTTGGTGTTGCTAAACCTCCCAAATATTGTATTACCTGTACAGTTGTAGACTACTTTATGTTGTAGGTCGAGGCATACTTTTGGCAATACTGTTTTACTGCATGTAGCTCGATCCTGTAGCTTGAATTGATATTGACAACTACGTATACCTCTATATCAATTTCCCTTGGTTATAAGTGACATGTTTTGTCTGCTATCACCCAAGGCTTGGAAGTGACATGAAACACGGTAAACAACCATTAACACGGTAAGTGCGATTCTTTGTCAACTTATCTCTCGATCCTTCATACTGGCACATAAAGCTAATTAATCTTTGTCGTAGAGTCATACAGTAAGGTGACTAGGGAGGGCAATTCTGAAAGTGGAAATTCCCCATAAATAACATTACAAGAATAGCTAGTACGTGAATAGTATTTCTGAAATAAATTGTCCACAACTAATTAATCAACAACCTGACTTATAGTACTAAGTCTATACTCAGTACCATACGCTTCCTGTAAATCGTGAATTGTAATTAATTCTATGTATGGCCAAATCCCTGGAAGCATAAAAGCAGTGACTATCTGAGACAATTATGTCTTTAAATCAACACCAAACAGTAAAAGAAACTGAACTGTCCCCGCAAAACCAAAGCTTTTGCTGTTTATATCTCAAAGTGAAGTACCAGTTTTTATATTATGCAAAACAATGAAGTAACATCGCACATCATTGGTCAAAGCTTTTTTTACAATTTTTTTTTTTTTTTTAAGGATTATTACCGTGAGGACATTATTTTAAATGAAGTATTCCTGACCTTACCAGCTTTGCGTCAGTCAAAGATTATTACCTGTAAAGATAGAAAAAGATATGATTAGTAAGAAAATATAAATCTCAGACCGACACTGCTAAAATCAACCACATTTACAGAGACGCCACTCAGGAGAAAAAGTAGGAGGGATATTACAGGATTTTCGGTTTAGAAACCAAAGACGGGTTAATAGCGTATTTACTATCTTTGTAGAAACTAAAAGATTGGGGACAACATTAATTTGTAGTTTAAATGGCTTAGCAACAGTAAAGGAGTTATATGAGAAGCAAAATTATTGACTTAAATACGAGAACTTTTATTCAGGGATGTAAGTAGGGGACAGTGAAAACGTCTTGAATATAACTAAGAGAATCTGAATGTATCCTAAAATGTTATGAAACTTGTTCTAAAATCAAATTTTCAAAATGATTTTTGGGGGTGATGGAAGAAAAAAATAATCGGAAATCCGACAAAAATCGGAAAACGTACGTACATCCATGTTTATTAAATTCTTTAAATGGAAAAAATTGCGTATCTGTGCACATAAGTCTTGAACCAACACCGCTAAAAAATTAACTACGGTACATCTTTATCCGCTGAGATTCAAAAAGTGGCCAACTGATTGCGGGAACCACACGGAATCCGGAGGTGAGGACGGAGGGACGAGGGATCATCATGTTATTTGAAACGACCCAATCTGTGAGACTGGTGTAGGGGCGCAATGTGAGCCCAAAGACGCCACTTCTAGGAACATTTCCAGGCACATTTCGCGGATACCTGACCCAGAATCGGGCGCCTGTCCCGGTGGGTGGCGACGGCAACAATCAACAGGCTACCTGGGGGGGGGGGGGGGGGGGGGTCTGGGGGGTTTGGGGGGTCTAGGGGGGTCTAGGGGGGTCTAGGGGAGGGGGAGTGGGGTTTGGTTGAGGCTGCATTCAGGGTCAAATTTCATATCCAGCTTCCTTGTGTTTTCCCTCAGATTTCCATGTCCTGCGACAAATTTTCCCTGTGACATATCCAGCAAATTTAAAAGCCTTTGTGTGCAGAAAAACTCAGACAACCTGACATCAAGAAGTAAAATCCCTAATATTTTGAGAATCATGAATTTCAGAACCCGGCCAAATAAAATTCCCTGTGTTTTCCTTCTGTTTTGTTAGAATTTGCTAATTCCCTGTGTTTTCCTTGTCAGGGAATTTTTTTTTGCCATTTTTGCAATTTTACCTCTGCTGTGGGGACCCTGTGTATTGCTGTTGGAAGTTGCATTGCTGCATTTTGACCCTATTCAAATACCTAAAACATGACATTGTCATAAGTGCGTACACTAATTTGTCAAACATTGACATAATTCTATTGTAAAGCATGGCACTTTGTATTGTAAAACGTGGCAATATTGTAAGTGCGTACTGTCAATTTTAGGTGGATAAACTTAGAATCATGGCCCTCTGTGCCCAATTGAGTATACTCACTTTCAGACCAAGCTACGCCTATGCATGGACTTATGTCAGTAAACATGAAAAACGGGCTTCAGCATTGGTCAGCCATATCGAACTCTTCTTGCCCAGGGGGCCATCAGTTAAGTCTGAAGATACGATTTGTCAATTATGAATAAGTTTACAAGATGTCTGGAACTTTCCGGTCCACGGCCCATTAAACCACACCAGCGGGATACCAGCCCACGCCTAGCGCTGGCATCATTACTCAACTGACGAGATATCATCCCGTCCACACCGACAAAAATCTGCAGAATTGCAAGACGACGTCAGGAAAAAGCCTAATACTGCCAGGCTCTCTCAACAGGCACGTCACGTGGTACCTGTTGTGCCATGACGTCACTAGGTGGCACCACCTGCCCCTGGTGGTGTCTGGTTTCTGAAGTAACCCGGATGGATCAGTTTCTAAGGCAACTGGGTGGATCGGTAACTAAGGTAACTGGGTGGATTGGTCTCTAATGTAACTGGATGGATCGGTAACTAAGGTAACTGGGTGGATTGGTATCTAAGGTAACTGGTTGGATTGGTCTCTAAGGTAACTGGATGGATCGGTAACTAAGGTAACCGGATGGATTGGTTACCAAGGTAACTGGATGGATCGGTAACTAAGGTAACTGGATGGATCGGTAACTAAGGTAACTGGATGGATTGGTTTTTTTTTTTTTTTTTTTTTGAATCGTTTTATTTTTATTCTGGGAGGATTTCAGGTTATACACCTGTTCTCCCGCACCACCCAGATAGGTGGGTACAAGATGTTGATTTTTTTTTTTCAAATGGCAGAAACATAAATTTTTTGGTGGGTACAGATTACAATGCTTGTTGGTAATACAAAAAAAATGAAGGGGGTGCAGCAGTCTATGTGAAAAACTTTTTGAAACGTCCGACCTGTATGAGCTTATCACCGGACATTTTCTACACACTGTCGGACATTTTAAACATAATTTACTACAATTTTGATATTTCTGTCGGACATTATGTCCGACGTTTTGGGCCAATGTGCCGGACATTCTGGTTAAAACGTCGGACATGTCCGGCAAAAAAGGGGTTTTCAAAAACACTGGTGCAGTGTATGAGATGGGATGTGTGCTTTGATGAGTATGTGACAATGTGTTACAGTCAGTATTTTTGGTACATATACTAGAAGTACTGGAAACCATAATCTACAAGGTATGATTTCTTCTAACAGTGGCATTTGGTATTAAATATAAGGGCGGATTTTAACAAATCTCAAATTTCTAATTCACCATTTGCAATCATGGATTTGATTTTCCTTTTGAAAGTCGATTTTAACGGGAGTGATCGCACATCATACGGCAACTTATTCCATAAACTGGACCCATAATAAAACGGGGATTGCCTATAAGCCTCTGTGTGTGGTATTGGAAGTTTTAATGTTAAACCGTCATTCCTCCTAGTTCTGACATTGTGAGTTATAAACGGAATATTTGCTTTTACTATAGCCTTTTCACGAATGATCATTAGGAGATGGTAGGCCCTGCGTTTATCAACAGGCAGGGTGTCAGTTTGTTGATGCAGTTCATCAGTATGGATATCCGTTGGGTCCCTGATATTTAGGCTGCATGTGGAAAACGAAAAGGTCCTCTCTCCTTGGACGGCAACCGTGTAGTGGGGGACTCCCCACTGTTCAACACTGCACTCTGCCTAGCGGCTCACCTGATTGGTCAGTCATGGTCATGTGTCATCAATATTCATGAATGCTCCCGCCAACTTCTGGGGCTGGTAAGGGGTGTTCGGATCTGGGGTGGTGGGTTTTAGGGCGATGAGTGCCGGTGGCAGGGGCCACACTGAGCACTCGTTATGAAGCGTAGCGGCGGCAGGGGCCACTATGCTACTTGTATATCATAAGTCGGAAACTTCGTTTATTTCCTAAATTATCCAGATTATTGTCCACCTGTCCAGATGTGATGAAATGACCTACATGTGATAGGGGTGGAGAGATGCCCGTCCTACGCGGTCCGGGTATTCGCCAAAGATATCTGATATATTGTTGTTGATGGGCTATCCTCACAGTGTCCTACACGGTCCACTTGTGAGGAAATCGCCATAGGGGATACTAGCCGATATCTTAACATGGTTGACCAGCAGAATTAAATCTGCAACCCCCAAAACCTGTCTTACGCAGTCCAGGTTTAGATGAGAAAATAGGGGGTCAACAGGTGGTGTGCACGGTTTCGGTAAACACCTCATCAGGCCGTATGTAAGGTTGAGTTACACGGTGTCCACACAGGATCTTTGGCTAAGGGCGTGGCATGCACGTCCTACTCAGGCATATGGTGAAACATAGAGAGCTGATTGACCAAATATCCAAATGTGAAGGTTTATGTTTCGTTGACTAGGCAGTGTGACGTTCCATCCTTGTTAAGACCTGTTGTCGATAAGATCACAGATTGGGTGACTGGGTAGGTCGTAGGTTAGACGTAATTAAGGTGATCAGATGTAGAGCAACAGAATTCTTTAGTAGCTGTTATCAATGGCGTTGAGGCCCATTGGGATTTGGCTCCGTAGCCTGTGGATCCACTGGAATTCCGCATTCAGCTTCCGGTTAAGGGAAGAGTCCTTGTCGGGTGCCAAGTTGCAGAATTGAAGGACATATATTTCCACGTCGTTCAGACCCTCGTGTCCGGGTGAGTTGAAATGTCGCGAGACCTCGGTCTTTCTAGGGTCTCCGGTGATGGTGTAGAAATGGGCTTTGAACCTGGTTTTCAGGTTGTTTTTGGTCTGGCCCACATACTGTTTGCCGCATTTTTTGCATTCGATGGCGTAGATCAAGTTGTTGCTGTTGCAATCAACATTTTGTCTTGTGTAGTAGTCACGTTTGGTGATGTGAGATTTGATCGTGCCACTGTGGTTCAGCCGTGGGCAGTATCGGCAATTTCTGTTGTTGCATGTAGCTCTCTCCCGTGTGGCTACTGAATGTTCGGTGGGATTTTCCCTGGGCAGTTTCGACCGTACTAAGATGTCTCTTAGGCTCTTTGGTTTCCTGTAGCCTGTCTTGTACCCCTTTTCGAAGAGGTGGCGGGTGGATGATGAGCGGTCCAGGAGGTCCCATGTTTTGCCTATTTGGTCGCAAAGGATTCTTGTTGAAGAGTTGAAGGTTGTGGTGAGGAAAAAAGGGTCATCCTTTTCAGCCTGCTTCTCCGTTGATGTGTTGGTTAGGAGTGTTGACCTGTCAATCTTGTTTGCCCTATCAAACGCTTCGACCAGTAATGTTTCTGGATAGCCTTTCTGTCTCAGAAGGGCTGCCTTCTTGGCGCAGTTTGAGACGAAATCGATCTGTTTACTGCAAATTCGTTTGATACGTAGGAATTGGCCGTATGGGAGGCCCTTTTTGCAGTGGTATGGGTGTGCCGAGTGAAATGGTAGGTAGTTATTCCGATCAGTCGGTTTACAATATAGGGTGGTCGTCAAGTTGCGCTCGTTGAGTTGAACAGTCGTGTCGAGGAAGTTAATACTTGTGGTCGATTTTTCGGCGCTGAATTTTATGGTGTCATGGACGCTGTTCAGATGGTCAGTGAATTTCTCGAGCTCTTGTTCACCATGTTGCCAGATACAGAATATATCGTCTATATAGCGTAGCCAGATTTTTGGCTGGAGATGATAAGTATAAACAAATTTCTCCTCAAAATCCGACATAAAGACGTTCGCGTACGAGGGTGCGACTTTTGTTCCCATTGCGGTGCCGCCAATTTGAAGGAAGTTACGACTATCGAACTGGAAGTTGTTTAGAGTGAGTACCTGTGCCAAAAGCTCTAGGAGGGAAAGGTTGCTTGGCTGGGTCCCGAATGGTCGGTGTTTGCATAGTGCTTGGAAGGCTGCATCACAGCCATCCTTGTTGGGTATGTTGGTGTAAAGGGAGGTGACATCCAACGTCAAAAGGATTTCGGAACCTGTTAGGTCGTCTACGTCTTTCAATTTCATGAGAAAATCCGTCGTGTCGCGTAGGTACGATTTACCACTCCGGACGATCGGGGCTAAGAAATGGTCGACAAACGCTGAGATTCTCTCTGTCGGACTCTCATTCGCGGACACAATTGGACGACCAGGGACCGGTTTTGTCCCTTTGTGAATTTTCGGAAGTAGGTACAGTTGCGCTGTACGTGGCTCGCTTGTCGTTAGAAATCGTTTTGTCTTTTCGGTTATCTCCCCTCGTAACCTCATCTGTTCTAGTTGGTGGAGGACTTGATTGTTGTGAGTCACCGTGAGGTCTGTTGGAGTTTCCCTATAGAACCTAGTGTCGCTCAGTTGTCTTTCCCCTTCATGCACGTAGTCCTTTTTGTTTTGGACTACGACAGCCCCACCTTTATCAGCCTGTTTAATGACAATTTCTGTATTTCGTGCTAAAGCGCGGATACTGCCCCGTTCGGCGCGGGGTAGGTTATAGCTTTTGGGTGAGTGGATTGTTGAATTAAGGATATCCAGCTCATTGATACTTATAATGTTCTCTAGATTTACCGGGCCATTGGGTGGGACCCAAGTCGAGTTTGATTTAAGTTTGATTTTGGAAACATCAGAGAAGGGGCCTGTACTGGTCCCCTCTTCTCCGTCAGCAGCGATGTTCTTTTTGTTGAAGTAACACTTAATTCGAAGAGATCGATGGAATTTATCCAGATCACGTCTAATGTCTCCAAGTTCCGGCGCGCCTGGCGTGGGGCAGAATTTGAGGCCATTTTTGAGAACATTTTTCTCATCTGATGTGAGGTTATGGTCTGAAAGGTTTATGACGTTATCTATCGGTGTGGTATCCGAGAGAATTGCTTCAGTTAACCGCAGAAAATCGGCGCGTTCCGATTTTAGAGTGTTCGGCGACTCGTTTTCTGCCGGAGCCGGTGGGCCGTTACTGGTGACTTGATTGGAAATAAGAGGTTGAGTCATGTTGCGTTCGGAGCATTTATTCAACAAGCTAACAGTTGGGTGGGGGGGTGGTGACCTCAGATGGGGACCTAATAGTAATAGTCCCGGTATCTGTCCATGCCTAGGTCCCGATATGGGGCGAGCGGAAGTGGTCGGTATTCTGAGGGGGCCGGGTCTCGTAGTCGGTCTTCTGGATATTCCGGACGATAGGTGCGTTGGTAGTCCTCCTGGTGTCGGCCGTACGGATGGTGGAGCCATGCCTCCGTATCGGACCTCGTGTCCGGGGTCGTGACCGAAAAGGGGTCGTAGGTTCTGGGCGGTATTCGGTTGTTGCCCTATCTTGGTATTGTGACCTGGACGGTGTTTGGTCCGGATCAGGATAGGTCATTCGGCCACCCCGATTCGCTTGGCGATTGCCTCTCGTCGCCGTATTTGGTGGGCGAGTGTTGTTGGTCGATGGCGCATTGGGGCGTGGGCGGCCTCTTGACGGGGTTCCTCTGTTTCCCCTACGTCCACGGTTTGGCTTTGGTGAAGTGTATGGTTGTTCTTGTGGGGCCCTATTGCTTGTACTGGTGGTGCGTCGGCTTCGATTTGGTCTGGTCGGTCGTGTTATGGCCTGCCGTGCGTGCGATTGATCGGTTTCCGCGTCGGGGTGACGGGATGGTGTCGTTGAAGGTGGTTGGCTGGTGGTCGCCACGCTTGGGTTGTTAACCTGGTTCGGGTGAACTCTTTTCTCCGGTTGCATTTCAATCATCTCGCTCAAGGTCGGCTGATTGAGCAGCATGAGTTCTTTCTTGTGTTTGAGTTCTTTTTGGAGGGTCACCAACTCCTTTTCGGTGTATTCTGTTAGGTCGGCGCGGCTGTGTGCAACCTGGTTCTGCGTAAAGGCGCGCTCAACTTCGGTTAGGAGCTTGTCACCCTCTGCCTGTTGAGCGAAAGAAAGGTCCCGTGTGTGTAAGAGGACCGCTTCCAGAACCTCATTTGCTGCCCTGGTCCGTATATCGAAGATCGTGTCCTCCAGCTTGCT
This sequence comes from Lepidonotus clava, assembly GCA_936440205.1. Classification (NCBI taxonomy): domain Eukaryota; kingdom Metazoa; phylum Annelida; class Polychaeta; order Phyllodocida; family Polynoidae; genus Lepidonotus; species Lepidonotus clava. The sequence continues at coordinate 41,228,162 of OW387138.1, read as the reverse complement.
GTCATCTCGTGCCCAGGGTGGCAGGGGGGCGAGTCCAGTGGCCCAGTCTGGTAGTTGATGTTTTTTGAAACTCTGGGCCAACCAGCTCCATCTGTAGCTCGATCTCGCGGCTGCAGTCAGGACCCGTCTCGCCTTGTACCATTTAGGTTCCGACACCGCGTCAAGGGCATCGAGGTAGTGGTTCTCAACGACGTGCTGTCGGGACAGAGAGGGAACTGAATCAGATATATGTGGATCTGTGGCTCGGACTGCTGGTTTGAATTTGAAAGGGACTCTATTACGTTCGTTAAGGCCCTTTTTGACAGCGTAAGCGTAGGTGCCCATATTAGATGGGATCCGTGTGATTCCGCTGATGAAACTTTTTCTATCATGAGGTGCATGTTTTTGTTAAGTTCTCCCGCACCACCCAGATAGGTGGGTACAAGATGTTGATTTTTTTTTTTCAAATGGCAGAAACATAAATTTTTTGGTGGGTACAGATTACAATGCTTGTTGGTAATACAAAAAAAATTAAGGGGGTGCAGCAGTCTATGTGAAAAACTTTTTGAAACGTCCGACCTGTATGAGCTTATCACCGGACATTTTCTACACACTGTCGGACATTTTAAACATAATTTACTACAATTTTGATATTTCTGTCGGACATTATGTCCGACGTTTTGGGCCAATGTGCCGGACATTCTGGTTAAAACGTCGGACATGTCCGGCAAAAAAGGGGTTTTCAAAAACACTGGTGCAGTGTATGAGATGGGATGTGTGCTTTGATGAGTATGTGACAATGTGTTACAGTCAGTATTTTTGGTACATATACTAGAAGTACTGGAAACCATAATCTACAAGGTATGATTTCTTCTAACAGTGGCATTTGGTATTAAATATAAGGGCGGATTTTAACAAATCTCAAATTTCTAATTCACCATTTGCAATCATGGATTTGATTTTCCTTTTGAAAGTCGATTTTAACGGGAGTGATCGCACATCATACGGCAACTTATTCCATAAACTGGACCCATAATAAAACGGGGATTGCCTATAAGCCTCTGTGTGTGGTATTGGAAGTTTTAATGTTAAACCGTCATTCCTCCTAGTTCTGACATTGTGAGTTATAAATGGAATATTTGCTTTTACTATAGCCTTTTCACGAATGATCATTAGGAGATGGTAGGCCCTGCGTTTATCAACAGGCAGGGTGTCAGTTTGTTGATGCAGTTCATCAGTATGGATATCCGTTGGGTCCCTGATATTTAGGCTGCACCGTAGGGCATGGTTCTGTAGGGTTTGTAAGTCATTTGCAAGGTTTAGTGGTATTCCCGTTAGGGCTGTACCACCATAATCAAGAACACTAATAAACATCGATTTCACAATACAAAGGGCAGCATGAACAGTAAGCATCGGTCTGACCAGCCTAAGCAAGTGCAACTTATGACTGGCGAGTTTGTATACCTGGTTGCAATGAGCTAGCATATCCAATTTATTATCCACTGTTACTCCAAGATATTTGTAGCTGTTTACATATTCCAGAGAGTTCCCTGCTAGGGTGATTGGGTGGTTAATATGCCAGTTCTCCACACATGTGGTTCTGACGTTTGGGAAGAATTGTAGTTTTGTTTTATCGATGTTAACCGTGAGTTTGTTTAATCTACACCAATTGTACAACAGGTTAATAGATTTTTGTATGGTCAAATATGGAGGGTGAATCAGTGGATCAATACTAGTCGTTACTACCATGTCGTCAGCGTAAAGTTGCACATACTGGTCTTGGATATAGGATATAACATCGTTTATATACAACAGGAAAAAAGTAGGGCCCATCACACTGCCCTGGGGGACACCATGGGTCAGTTCTCTATAAGTACTAGTCGCGCCACCAACGTTCACAAATTGTTTTCGATTTGTTAGGTAGCTTTTGAACCATTTCAAAGTGTTAGGACTTATTTGGTATATTTTTAATTTTTGCAGCAAAATTTGGTGATCTACTGTGTCGAAAGCCTTTCTAAAGTCGACATAGATAGATAGTGAATGGTGTCCATTGTTCCTGTTGTTATATAATAAAGTGAGATGATCAAGTACTGCTTCTTGAGTAGAATATCCAGCACGGAAACCATACTGGTGCTTAGTTATAATTCCTTGGATGTTCAAGTAATCTACCAACTGCTTGTGTACTAATTGTTCTAGTAGCTTTCCTAATAAGGGTATGAGTGATATAGGTCTAAAGTCACCAGGATCTTTTGGAACAGGTATCTTCGGGATGGGGACTACGGTGGCCAATTTCCAACCTTCAGGAAAACAGCTTGTATTTATAGATAGGTTAAACATTTGAACAAATCTGTCAGTATAGTGAGATAACAAGAGCTTCCATATCCTGCTTGACACCAATTTTGTACCACTGGATTTGTATATTTTAATATTTTTTATTAACTTAATGGTGCATTCAACTGTGAATGGTTGTACTTCAAATTGTTGGTTTGGGTTGTTCAGAGCTGGGGTATATTTTTGAAATTTGTCTTGTTCAGTTTTATTTAAAGGGACAATCTTTGCTGCTAATTTACCTCCTACTGTTGCGAAGTAGTCGTTTATTTCAGCAGCCACTTGGGTATTACTCTTTGGTTCACCAGTCAATGGGTCAGGCAGAGTTATGTTAGCGTTGGTGTTGGGGTTTATTATCCTGACAATCTGCTCCCAAAATTTTTTGGGGTCTTGTGCAAGATCATGAAGTTGGGTCTTAACATAATCAGATTTGGCATTTTTTATCATTCTATTAACAGTGTTTCTCTGTTGTCTAGCTTTGATTTTGTCTTTCTGAAGCTTCGTCTTCCTGGCCACAGTCAGGGATTTATCCTTGTCTTTGATCAGTTCGACTAGGTCATCAGACAACCAGGGGGGTTTGGATTTTTTGAATTTAAAAGATTTTATTGGTATTTGGCGGTCCAAGACCGTTATAGTATTATTATAAATAATTTTCCAAATATTATCAATGTTGTTGGAGGCTAGTAGAGTATCCCAGTCTATGGTCTGGTTAAATTCAGTAATGAAAGCTATTTCATCAAAGTTCCTATAAGACCGGCCACTAAACTCTTCTTTATTCCAAATTTTTTTCCCTTTTTTAAGGTGCAAAAAAGTCGGCAGGTGATCACTGAGGTTCCAGTTTAATAGACCCGAGTCTGCAACCTTACTACTATTTGTTAAGATTAAATCGATAATAGCGTCATTATATGCTGGCCTAGTACTAGTGTTTATTAGTTGCTTTAGAGAGTATGATTGCATAAATTTTTTTAAAATTTTGTACTTATCCTGTCTAGTTTTCTTAAAGTCAATATTTAGGTCACCTCCAATAACTATATCACAATTCTTTTTAAAAGGCAGATTTCGTACAATTTCCTCTAGTTGTGTTATAAAATCCTGCATATTTCCATCAGGGGGTCTATATGCATTTATAACAAATATGCATATAGACCCCCTGATGGAAATATGTCTCTGATCGATATTGGGTTGTTGGTCTCTAAGGTAACTGGTTGGATTGGTCTCTAAGGTGACTGGATGGATCGGTTACTAAAGTAACTCATGGGAAGAAGGTTTCTAGGTAACTGGGTGGACCAGCTTTTGAGGTAACCCCATGGATCTTCTCAAAGGTAACAGGGAACTGGGTGAATTGGTCTCTTATGACACTGAGTTGATTGATTTGTAAGGTAACTGGTTGGATCAGTCGCTAATGTAAATGGATGGATCAGTTTTTAAACTAACTTGAAGGATCTGTTTCTCAGCTAGGTATCAGGGTGGATCGGTTTCTACAGTAACCGTGTGAATTAGTTTCTAAGGTAACAGGTGGATTGGTTTCTTAGGTAATTGGGTAGAATTGATATCAGATGCCATAGGTATACCTTTCCTTTCTGGTGTAGACTTTTCTTTGTTTATTTTTGGTTTTCTGGCTCTATCTTTTGTTGGCAGGTGAATTACTGGATTATCTTTATTAACTTGATTCTTGATGCTGTACTTTTTTGGGCATGGATTAATACCCATGGGGAAGCTGAAGCTGAAAAGGGCATGTTTATTGTTTAACTTTGACATAACTTTATGACATTTTGAGAATCTAAATATGAACATCGCTCAAAAGCTCTGCTACTCGTCTAGCAGCGACTAGTCTACCAGACCCGCGTTGTTACATATAATGAGACCAGACCTTAGGTAACCTTGTCCATTGGTCCCTGGTTTTCATTACCCCTACTCCCCCCTCCACTACCCCTCTCACACTGTCACTGTCAGTGAGTAGTTGTAGGTCTCAGCCAATCAGATCATTGCCCGGCCTTCACTGCGGCAGACCTGACATTTTAACCAATCAGCTGCCCTCTGAAACTGTCGGCCCGGAACTGCTGTTTATCCACCTGGTGGCGGAGGGCAGGGCGCTGTTCCACAAAAAGTGTTCGTAGGTGATGTGTTTTCTCTTTGAAATGTGCGCAAATAGTGTTAGTAAGGAAAAGTGTTCGTAACGTCACTTACGTACACTTTCGTACACAAATGTGTACATATGACAAAAAATTGGATGTTATTTTATTTTCTCTTTCTTCTTTGATAACTACTTGAGTTTTCATCCGATTTTAATTTGGTTTTCATTAATAAATTCCTTATAAAATAATCATTTTAATGACATCCGAAACATTATCGTAGCAAAATTATTTCATGTTGAAAGAAATATTTGAATATTAAAAATGATGTACGAACACTCAATTAGATGTTGCAGATAATTGGGAGGTACGTACACATTTGTTTTGCTGCGAACAGTTTGCAGCATTATAATTTTGTTCGTATCTTTTTTCTGGAATGAAATATAAATTTAAAATGTTCGTAACTTTTTGTGGAATGGCCCCCAGAAGTACAGGTCACGGGGTTTAGTTTGCCATTTTGGGTTTGGATCTGTAGACAACTTTAGGTTGCCATATAGAAGGAAATTCCTTGATCTTTCCTTGACAAAAATTGATAGGTAACAAAGCACAAATTCAGCATCAATTTCGTTCTGCTATACTCTGCTTTAAAATGCCCTCAATTATCTTGTTTTCCTTTATTGTCATTTTGATGCCTTCTATTTCTAAGAATTTATGAATCTTCAGACAACTTTTCTTCACAAATTGTTTTGAACTCTCCATTTTTCTTTACTTTGAATTTTGATTTGCCTGAAGTAATGTCTAAGTAACCTGACTTTTCGCTGATCTTGATAAAACAACCAAAGAAAAATAACACCCTATTTCTTGAATATTTTCTAACCTGTAGCGTCCCTGAGTAAGCTGTACATTTATAACTCCCTGCCTATCAAGCAGTACTAGATTGGCCTTTGACTGGATCCTACCACCCATGTGGAAATGGTGCTGAGCCTTTCCGCCTGAAATGTGTTTTTAGTTACTTCAGGTAGAGGAGAGCATTGCCTCTGACTCTTGTTCTGAGTCATATCATGTCCTGTCAGGGGTACACGTGTACTGCTGTAATGACCATGTTAAAAGTAATGGGATACAAGCAGGAACCTTTCACAGGCTTACAAACTAATATGCAGGATCAACACTTCTTTTTCTTCAGCATTTTTACGAAAGACGCTGTCAAAGTTTCGCAGATACCCGGGGCAGATACAGGATGGAGGGGCTGCGGTCAGCATAATAATATAGGCTAAGTACTAAAACATTGCACTTTCACTTGCATATCAGCAACGCCTTTCCCCTATCTTTTGACATCAAAGTCCCCACTAAGCAATTTTACCATAGCACGGCGACGGCACAGCCCTGAGGAGCCAAATTCCCAGCACAATTGCCCGACGTTCACCATCATTGGGTGACTCCCTGTGGATAAGGTGCGAATTCTGGGCAATCGGCGATGGGATTGGTGGCAAAATTGGCGGGAAAATATCAAAACTGCTTGATATGACAGTCCCCGGTCATGATGACGGCCATCATCCCAGTTGCCCGTCGCCAGTAAAATTGCCAAGTGGGTATGGGATTTAAGTCCCCACCAAAGGGGGTTGGGGGTTTGGAAGAACCCTTGAACACACAGACCCCCTTCCAAATTTCCAGATCTGCGTGGCACATAACTAGAATCCCCTGCTGGTACTAACAGGGACGTGCTGTAGAAACATCCCGTACCCCCCAAAGGACTTAATTATGTGTTAAACTGTAGAGCTAATTCTTGCTACCACGGATAGCTGATTTACAGTATTTTAAGCACCTGCAGGCTAATTTTCACTGAATCTGTCGACAAAAGCCCATGAAAAACTAGAAAATAAACAAATACTTCTTATTATAACCATAAAAAATTAATGCATTTTCAAACAACTTTGGAATATTGAATGAATATGGATACAAATGAAAAAAAAAAGGTGGCTAGATTTTCCCCATCTTGATTTCAAACTAATGACATGATTTATGAAAATTATCATGCTAAAGCTTTGCAATTTGTCGACATATTACCCAGCATGCATCCTGATCTAGGCTAACTTGCAGGTAAAACTAGAGAAATTGGCTATCCGTGGTAGGGAGAATTAACACCAACCTCACTCCTTCTACCACCTCTGGGGTTCTGCTGACTATTGTAAAGAGAGTGACATATAACGATCCAAATTGAAACTTGATTAAAGTCAAAGAAGTGTATCCTGTTATGCATAGATTGCTTCACTTTGTGTGACAGCAAATTCATAGGCCCAATTTAAAAAAGGATGAGTTATCTTCAAATGAGTATGGGATACTACGGGGGAGTTGGGGTGGGGTTTGAAATACAAATCCAACTTAATGGGAGACTGTATACTAATATACTGGGACATATGCATCTACTGATTGTTATCCTTCTACGGAAAAGACTATTAAAACATAGTGGATGCAGTATACTAGAAACAGATGAGACACAGCACTTTTGTGGTTCATAGAGACAGAGAACAGTATCCCTAATCACCTGCTTCCCTCTACAACAAAACATGACAACCTGTCTGTCCCTCACCTCTCAGTGTGACACTGTCACTTGATCTGTGATATACTGATGTTTACTCTTATTCTCCCATTTTTTAACGCTGGACATTTGGAGCCTATCCAACTGGACTGATGTATTTGTTTACGTCTGACCATAGGATTGATGTTCGTGATACCGGGGGGTCCTCTGATTGGTCCTCGGTCCCAGACATATCGAATAAGGTTCTTTTAATAGGAGATCATTTCGCAGGCTTTGGATTGAGTATATCAATCGAGGAGCACTGTGCTTCTGCTTTATCACTCAGACATTCCCGTAGACAGGTGTGGGGTTGGGTGTTTTGGGGGGATTGTTTTTTTTTGTTTGTTGAGTTAGTTTAACGTCCATCCAGCCCTTTAAGGTTCTTTTAATTATCAGACTGCACAATCTTTCCAGCTAATTTTATGCCACATGGGCGGTGACCAGATCTATGAGATGAGGTGCCTATTTGTAGCAGTGGGACCCAATGCCCCCTTTATAGTGCTGCACCACTGAGATATCATGTCATAGACCCACACAATACCCCACCCAGTCACATTATAATGGATCTGGACCACTAAATTCGACGCAGCGACACCGCCTTTTCTTAAAATCTACATGTGACATGGAGCCTTAACGACACAACATGGACCCTAAAATCATAGTGACATGCGACATGGACATTACCGACATTCAACATGGGCTTTTCTTAAATTTGACATGGTGACAGGAACATTTCTTATCTCCGACAGGTGACATCGGGACCCCCCCCCCCCATCAAGGGCCCCATTATACTGACACCAGGCAAACCAGTTGTGTTTTATGGTTCTTACTTTATATCGAGTGCCAGGCAAGCAGTAACCACTGCCATTGTTAAAGTCTTTGGTGTGACTCGGCCAGGGATAAATCCCAAGACCTCCCAGACTCAAAGCGGGCACTCTACTAACTGGGCTACTGAGTCTGGTCTCCACATTTGTCCCCTTCTACTAACAGCAAGGGGCTGCTGAGGACACATTCTTCCCAGGATGCTCCCAAAGGAACCCCCACCCCAGATCCCCACGGGGGCCACAAGCATGTAACGCAAGCACCTATATTCCACCTTGCGATACCCTACACAAGCAAGTTTACAGCAGTTTACTTGCGTCTTTTCATGGTATCGCAAACAAATATCGTAGAGTGGAATATAGCCTTTAGTCAAAAGACCCCGTTGACCCTGGTGTGACATAAACCTAGTTTTACCTGGCCAACCAATACCTTTTACCCTGCTCCAGGCCCTATACCTTAACCCCCACCTTCTCCCTCTGATCCCTCAGGCACCCGTCACACTTTATGTCTCCGCCTGCCACTGGGGGGCGCCACCAGTACATCATAGCCAGAACGAGGCCAGCTCAGTGTTCACTCTCCAGGCGGAGATATAACTTTTGTAAAGCCATATAAAACACCTATCATCTGTTTGGAGAGCAATCATGATCTCTGACTGAGCAATTCATCACGGCAAGACAAACTAACCTTTCGTTCTGACGTTTATGCGCTGGAAAGTGGTAATAAAATCACAGAAGTTCTCCATTTCACAAAGAAAACCGCAAGTTAAATCACAGTGCACAGTGGGCTTGTAGTTCTTGGTTATGGGTTATATTTTCATTTGGATCTGTTGAATGTGTTTAATTTGCATCAACTACAACAAATTACCAGCAGTTTTATGCTTAGAATTAATTGATACTTCATATCTGACCTTATAGATTAAGTCAAAATAAATGGTAAAGACCTGAAAGCCTTCAGGGTAAGAGACCACTACATCTAAGAGTTTTATAGCATTTAGGTCCTGTCCTCAACTTGAATGACTACAATATAAAATAAAAACACACACAAAAAGTACGAAAACTGACATATCTGATTAAATCTGAACTTGTATGGAACCCTTTGAAGAGAGATCACATCAAAAAGGCCGATAGTGGAGGGTGACCGGTTGTAACAGATCCCAGACACACCTCCACAGTATCTCCTACAATGGCCCTAACACCCGGTTACCATGGTAACCAGGTGTGGTGGTTGTCACTATGACGACCCAGGTCGGTACAGGGGCCAGACGATCACTCACCCCCTACCACTCTGATGAAGGCTATATACAGGACTATTTGTTCGGATCTGCTATCTTTGGCAGGACCCAATCAATCAAGATTACTTTTTGCAGAAACTTGTAACATGGTAAAATTAACAAGTTGGCTCTACTTCTGATTTCAATTGGTGATTAGAATCAACATTCTTTGGGAGGCTGCGCCTATTCCAGATACTCCTGTTATTTTCTCTAATCTGAATGGTTGAATTTTATTATAATAATTTTATATACTTGGAAGTATTTTTCACTTTTCCTTGTCTATAGAATGTCATTTTTACTTGATATTCTATAATTCAGATTCAATCTAAATATTACAATTCTGTCAACATTTTCTGTAATGAGCAAGTGCTGGATGTTTTATGCCGTACCGACAGCCAAGGTCATTTTCATGGCTAAAACAAGTTGGGATGAATTCTGACTTTTCAGACACGCGTATTGACTTGGTCAGTCTTTGGTGATCGTATCTATGAGATGAAGTTGACAGGGCAGGCAAACAGCAGGTGATCAAAATCTGGAAATCATTTTTACTGTACCTTATCCCTCAGTGAACCCAGACACTAACCAGGTATCGAACCCAATGAACCAGAAATCAAACCCAATGAACCACTTGGTCAGGACATTGTCTGTATGATTAAAGTCTTCTAGAAATAATAACATGTATATCAGTCCCCAAAGTGAGTTCTCATGAGTCTTTGAAAAGGTATAGGACTTCCGCTGCAGGCCCTATCGGCCATCCGGGGAACAAGGGCTGGTTGAAATGGGTATGAGGGGTATCGTACTGCCCCCATCTATCTGTCTCCCCCCACCACCACCAGACGGAGCCACCCCCACCAGGTGGGCCCCTTACGGTCACGCTCATTTCACTGACAGGTTCCCCACCTGGGCCTCTACCTGCACGGCCTGGATACCAGACGGGGGGGGGGGGGGGTTAGGTATGGAACAGGGGAACACATGCAAACCCCTCTCTAGTTGTCTTAATATCACATATAGGTTTAAACCATATATTTGTTCATTCTTGAACCAGGACATAGTATTGAGTGAGTGAGTGTTGGGTGTTTTACGCCGTAAAGACAGCCAGGGTCATTTTCACGGCGAAAACCAGTTGGGACGAATTCTGTCTTTGGTGATCAAATCTATGTGATGAAGGTGACAGGGCGGGCAAACAGCAGGGGATCAAAACCCAGCGATCATTTTTGCTGCACCTCAACCCTTAGTGAACCAAACACTGACCGGGAATTGAACCCAAAAAACCACTTGGTCAGTGCATGGTCCCCCCTATCGTCGCCTTGTACGATCAGCAGGGGCTACTGAGGGCCTATTCTTACCTGGACCCCCACGGGGCCCCCTCTCTGGATGATATTTGTTTGTTGGGGTAGTTTAACGTCCGGTCAACCCTCCAGGGTTCTTTCCAGATTGCACAAGGTAATGCTTTTCAGCTTATGGGTAATCTATAATATGATTTAGGAAAAACCCACAACTGGGTGTGATACCCTACTTGTTTCAAAGGGTGGCAGGGGGTCTTTAATGTGCAATGTCCCATAGAAAGGACAAAACACATGCGTCCTTTGATGACCCTGTCGGGGGCACAGGGTAAAAAGTGGATGTGGATGATGGTAATGGGATTGTTGGCCAAATTCAGCTATATCAGGATTGGTTCACGTTTTTTTCACTTGTATAAAATGCTATGATCAAATCTATAGGGGTGAGAATGAAGGCAAAGAAAGGTAGTCTAAAAGACAGCCCAGGGGAATCGAACCCAGATCCACTGCACTGAAGTCCCACATGCTACAGACTGGACTCCCTCATCTCTCAAAAGGACAAACCACTAAATTCAGAATATCTGATATTCAGAAAACCAGTTAATTTTAGAAATAACCTGGATTTGGCTATATGCCATTGAGATTTTAACTCATCAAGTAAGATGTTTTAACTTTACGCTTCAGATTTTCTCTAACGTTTAGATACCACTTAAATGAAACATTCATTGAGAACAGCTTATTCTTTTACCTGCTTGACAACAGCAAGACAATTATCTGCACTCGAGGTGAGAAGAGGGGTTTCCAAAACATACCACTGTTTTTTTCTGGGTTCACCTCTGAAGAAAGCCACAAAAAACTACTCAGTGGCCACCTGGTGAGCTCCTCGGCAACTATCCATCTCTGATCACGTGACAAGGTTAATGGCGCGTGTCACGTGACTTTAGACGTCATACTATGACGGAGTGACGGCACATGAGGCAGCAAATAGGAGGATAGAGACATTAAGTGATTAATAGGTCGCCTAATGTCATTAAACAACTTGCAGCGTTGCCAACTTTTTGATAGGTAAAATCACGGACCCTATGTATATCCCCCCAAAAATACCCATACTAAAGGGGTTCATGGGGATTCTCCCAGTGGAAAATTTTCGATTTTTGATGTTAAAATAGAGCCATTTTTAGCCAATGTTAAATTATGTTTTCAGGCTAATCTATGGATTTAGGTCCGGAAAACTGAAGTTTTATGGATATTTTTTCAGGAAATATCGATGTGGTCTCCTAAATAACAGATCACAAACTTTTTGAGGACTGAAATCATGCAGGTTTTTTTTCTTTTTGGTTGGTTGGCAACACTAAACAACAAACCTTACAGCTTGGTCTAGTGTGAAAATGAACACCTATGTTTTGCTCCTACTAAATATTATAGACAGGAAAATCTAACTGCAGACTGCACATGATTAACTAAAAACATTCACGACATCTGCAAAACCCTACCTAAGCTGAAAGTCATATGTCACCATTGCTAATTTACACATTGAAAAAATATTACAGCCAGGAGGGAAAAGAAATATGAATTGGGCGCATGTAGTTGATTTGACCAGGGTCAGTGGTGGCGCGGGCTAACTCGCCCTTGGCGATGGGTCCCTATTTCTCTCCAGCTGCTCCCAGAGTTGGATGAACTTTACCAGGTGATTGCCTACCAAGGTGTTGCCCACCTGTACGCCCACCGGCCGACTGGTTGGCTGGGACCGAGAGCCAGACACAATCGTCTTCTGACACCTCTCACCTTATCATTATAGGTTGATTTACGGGCCGCTGCTAAATCGTGCTTAAAAGGCCAGCTGCATGATGGGACTGAAGACAACTTCATTGCTGAATCTTGAGATAACTTAATAAATGGAGACTGTGTGATCACCTCATTAGTGTCCATTTTACAATGAGCTACGCAGAGAAATGTTTAAAGTCATAAGCAATGAACAACCAGATGTACTGTCAATGGAAAGTGAAAATTTGTTTGTGTATTTACTGAGTTGCACAAACACTACCATTATAACAGCAGTGATGAACTTCCTATATAAAGCTAATTCCTTACGCAAACTTGAAATTAGCCGGGCCAGTTGATTACGCCTGATCTTTGTACTTAACTTTATACTCAGGAATATTACCCACTGTATTTTATTTCAGTGTCATAACATTTTTGTTTAACCTGATCTTTGTACTTAACTTTATACTCAGGAATATTACCCACTGTATTGTATTTTCGGTGTCGTAACATTTTTGTTTAACTTTGCTGTAGTATATGAGCTGATGCTCATGTAGTTCGTTTTTTTGTCCATGCCATGTATTGTCTCAGCAATATTGTGCAATAAAAAAATACTAATAATATATCTTGATTGGACAAGTGCTATGAAATAAAGAGTTTTAAAGACTGGGTTGCACCTAAATTGCAGTGCACCTAATTCATATTCAGAAGGCTAACTCAGTGTAATAAAGAATAATAAAGCTACACTAAGATAGGTTATTCATGACGTTTCAACGTGAATGTCGCGATGCTAGTACCCCATATTTGAGTCAATGCAAACTGTTTCAAACAAAATGATACTCATCTCTTTTACAATTTTCCAAAACGTCAACAAACTGCAATGATGTCACGAAAATGGCAAAACAGATGATACGTTGTAGTGGTTTGCACTGACATCACAAAAAAAATACATGTAGGCGATGGTCCGAGTCACATATCTTTGCTTGCCTACAGAATTGTTGGTGTAATGTGGGTCCGTCTCTGCAAATGCTGGCCTATAGACAATTGCTTTGCAAAACTCTGCCTGTTCTCCATTATCTTAAGTATGTATTTACACAGTTATCACAAACAACCTAACCTAATACCAACAGTTACATGATGGTGTAAGGGATAACTGACTTTTATAGACAGTTGGATTATTTGGACAACTAATCTCTAAGAGCTTCTCTTCACCAGCGGTACTGCTTTCCATTTACTGGGATTTCTTTCTAAGCCCCAAAAACAAAGCTGCTAATTTGATATTATAGACAGATGTTCTAATTTTCCCAATCTTATTATTCATGAAAAAGAGAGAAGGAGTTATATTCATAGAAACTTCTTGATATTCTTGGCAGCCAAGACTGTTTTGAATTTGGGTGGGCCTCGATCGATGGAAAGCAGAACTGGGGAATAAAATGACGACCTCAAACTTAAGTTTGCCCTTTTTTGTTTGTAGTAACCTTAAAGTTCCACCCACGCCCCCTATCGCCCATCTGTGAACAAATTGCTTATGACGCACGTGACCTCTATATGCTTTGGGTAAAGGCGTTTTCACTTACACTGACGATTAAGTCTGGGAAAAACTCACCATGTGGCTTCTGACTCAGTTATTGTACACTGTTATGGTACCTGCCGTAAATGCAGTCAGTTTTAAGGTTTAGAGTTTGGTTTTAGCTAATGAGTAAACTTCAAGCCTCCATGGTTTATCAGGGTTCCCACGCATTTTCGAAAATCGATTTAAGACCTTTTTAAGGCCAATTTAAGACCACAATTTGGAAAAATTAAGACCTATCCTCCACGTGCAAAGAAAAATTTCAGAAATATATGATTTAAATTTCAATTGAGAGTACTTATTTGAAAGTTGGATTTGGTAACTTCATTTTAACTTCTCAAAAAAAAATCAATTTAAGACCTTTTTAAGACCTCTAGCTACAAAAATACCAAATTTAAGACCTTTTTAAGGCCTTAAATTTGAGCAAATCAATTTAAGACCTTTTAAGACCTGCATGGGAACCCTGTTTATAGTAAGGCTATGATATAGGCTGAAGTTGACAACCATGCATATCAACGAACCTGTATCATATTTGAATTTTCAATAAATAAAAAAAAAAGAGAAAAAAATAGGCTTTCTGTTGAAAGGGTAACATTGATGTCAGCAAGCCTGTATTCAGCAATATAGCTAGCGCGTCAAGAACCTTCAATATTGTGATACTCCAGTTACAAGGTTAATGAATATAAACCTCCTAAACCTCCATCTGTATAGCAGTTACATCGTTCCCTTACAAGTATACCTCTTCAAATCAACTCACTCACCTACAACACTAAACCCAAACAGCCATGTGATCGTGGCAACCATCAGACCAGCCTGGGACGTATAGTACCGATAACTGATACCAGGGGGCGTGTCGACACCTGGGGTCACGTGACCTCCTCCTCCAGGTATACAGACAGGGAGAACCTATTTCAATGGCCCTAGACCATTAAATTCGAAACGGCGACATGGCCATTCCTTAAAATCAAGATGCGACATGAGGCTTAGTGACATGAAGAAAAAAAGAAACGACATGACAGGGCCTATTTCTTAAATTCGACATGGGACATGAGGGTCTCTTAAAGACGACATGGGACATGGAGAGTTAAGTGACAGTTGACATGGATTTTTCTTATTTTCGACATGCGACATTGGGGACCCCCCATCAAGGGCCCCATTTCAACACGTTTTTTCTTTATTTCCGATGTACAAAACTTTCCCCTAACCCCTGCAGTCTATTTTGCCTACCTCTGGGTCTAAACTTGGATTTTATTACCAGGACACTTGTTATATTGGTACTCTCGACCTGTATGTGGACTCCCCTGCAGTTATATGTTACTGTGTGTGTTTTTGTGGGGCATGGCGGGTAATGATACTCAGCCTCGAAGTGAAAAGCGATCCGCAGCACCACCTGGTGGGAATAAAGCTCCCCTTCCCCGTAGCCCGCGGGCAGATACAACAGGCGCTGTTTTATTATACAGGGGTCGCCTGTAATCCTGGATACACTTACTCCTATGTTTGTGTACATACGCACCAGTCGTACTTCGCGGTAATTTTCCTTTCTTTTAGCATAGAAAATCTACCTCTAACTTGTAGATAGTCATATACGCAATGGGCATTTGTAGGCTACATGTATATTCTTTAACTTATTCAAGCAGAGAATATGCTAGTTGTATCACATATAGGTCTAAACTATATTTTTGTTGCTTGAACCAGGACATTAATAGTGAGTGAGTGAGTGATGGATGTTTCATGCCGTACCGACAGCCAGGGTAATTTTCACAGTGAAAACAAGTTGGGACGAATTCTGTCTTTGGTGATCATATCTATGAGATGAAGGTGACAGGGCGGGCAAACAGCAGGGGATGAAAACCTGGAAATCATTTTTGTTGTACCTAGTCCCTTAGTGAACCCAGACACCAACTGGGAATTGAACCCAAAGAACCACTTGGTCAGTGCCCCATCATCGCCTTTTACAATGAGCAGGGGCTACTGGGGGCCTATATATTCTTCCCAGGAGCAGAAGCCCCACCCCAGTACCATTAGGATGAATCAACTAAATCATAATAATTGGCGTGAGTATTGGCCTACATTTTAGCATACATATCGTCACTGACAAAAAAAAAAAAGGTCCCTAGGTTAGTGTCAGCGGAATATAATAAACCCTTCAAACGGTACATTTGGTCAGGTAAATCCGTCACATAACGCGCATACTGACCGCTGAGGGGCGCTGGTGGTCTGAGGGCCCCCTGTAGGACCAGGTTATTACAGTTATTAATATCAGACCCCCTCCCCCCTCCCCTCGCACACACACCCCGCCCTGTCCGACTTTCAGACTTCCACAATAAAGGATCACTAGTCGCTCATCACCAGGGCTGGGGGTCATGACCCCGGCTGACCCCTGACCCCTGTGATTAACCCCCCCTGGTGGACTATCCGTACGTCAACCACGTCAAGGGCGGCTGGCTCTTTAATATGACCTTCGCTTGACCTTGCCTGCTCTGGCTGAACAGAGCAAAGCTAAATTAGTATTCTGAAAGAAAAGGAATCAATACGGACTATTTCAACAATGGATAAAGCAAGTAAGGCCCTGGGAATTATTTTTTGGAATCCATCATTAAACTTCCGTTTGTTTATACATATCTATAAATGCATATATCATTAGCTTCCTATGTTGTGGTCACTTTATAGACTTTGCGTAGAAAACATGAAAAAAAAACCCACAAAAAAACATGAAATTGCTTAACTCTTGCAACGCTACGGTGTTCGGACGAAAATGGACGCCTGTGGATCTAATCAATTGGGGGGAGGGGGGGGGGGAGATGGGGTAAGCATAGAGCTTTGCATTTCATTCCATTTCCCTTTACTCCTTTAATGGGGTTGGGCATGGAAGAGGCGACATGTCCTTTCTCCCTACCCCCCTCCCCCCACTCCCTTCTCTCCCGACTACTCCTCTCTACATCATCTGAACTCAAACCGGAAGTTTTAATCAACCTCCTGCACCTGCGCATCGAATACCACTTCCGGCCAGCGCGGGGGGATCTCCACTCTCCAAGCAGTTATCAGGTATTGAGAATAAACCCTATCTTATTAGCCCAAGAACTCATGGTAATAGGTATACTCATGTCAGTTGCAAAAAAAAAGTGGTTGATAACCACTTTTGCACAAAGAGGTTTATCAGAAATATTAGCCCTGTTAATAATGTGAAACCTACTACAAGTATTTCTACCTGCATTGAAGATTTGAAGAGACAGTTGTGATAAATACTACAAGATATGAATAGACAAGTGACACGTCTCAAGGTATTATGAAGACAATATTTTGCGCAAAGTGTAACGTTACATTAATTCTCCACAACTAGATCTGATTTCATTATATTACAGGCATATAATTTGATTAAGTTCCCCCCACAGCCCCGAAAGTCAGAACAAGATTTCTGCCACTTTGCATTTGTCTTCATCTTCTCTTATCATAATTTCTCTTCACTTCTGGATATTCTATTTGACTCTAGGGATCATATTTTATTTCGAGCGGATACAGCTCTGATCTTGGTATAATCAGGCTAAGGCTATCACAGAAGTGGTGATCATGTCGTATGCCGATTGATCCGCCATGTATCAAGGACCCATAGCATTAGCCTACTTTATCCGCCCCCTCTCCCCGAAATGTCGTCTGCTAAGTTATTCCCGCCAAAAAAAAAAGACAGCAGCTCCGCAGCAAATCAGAGTTCCGCAGCAAATCAGAGCATCGCTCAGCTGCAAATGAAATACGACATTCCACGTGTAGCAAATAATATCAATTTACCGGTGTATGATTATCGAGGAGTATTTCTAGACAAGCAAAAGATAAAAGTAAGAAGAGGGGAATTATTTTTCATCGTACTTTTTGGATTACATGGTTAACTGATGTTCATGTTGGCATCCCAATGCTCAACGAGGCAACGCATATAACGTCATAAATTATTTCTGCCGTGAGATAACAAATAAATCATGTTAATAGAGAATGTGCGCGAATTGTTGGCCAGTCTGTTTTTCACCATGCAGTCTTCCCAACCTTTATTCTATATCCATGTGGAAAACCAAACTTCTTGTTCAGACTGCTGGAGCGAGTGATAGGTATCCTCCAAGCAGAGACGGCTTTCTTGCTCGCCAACATTAAATATATGCTTGGAGAGTGTCAAACATGCAGGTTTCGATGACGTCTAGATAGAAGACCTGTGACGTCATCTGACCAACGTCTATAGCTTTTTTGCCTGGTATTCTAAGTATCTAGATTTGACGAACTTTAATATCTGTACTATGAAATATCTAAGCTTTTTATTCCTATGCACTTCCATGACATCTTTTTCCTAATCAAACACACCTAATTTGATAGCGTTTCTTTTTTCACTCAATAAAAGGTTTTTAGATAAGTTCAACTTTCTGAAAAGAAATCTATGTAGTAAAGCATATACTATCCAATCCTAAAGATTAATATATCTACAATATATATCTGCGGACTTCCCCTTTTTAACTCAAAAAAGGAAGTCTATGCAGTAAAAATACAGGCTAATACAGGCCTAAAGGATAATATATATCTAACATATATGTGCAGACGTCGCCTTTTTCAGCTCAGTTAAACGCCTTACCAGCCGCCCACAATTTGTCAGATTAACTAATCCGGTTAACACAACTTCCCCAAAACAAATGGTACGACTCCGGAAACCTAGAAACTCAGATCAGTAAAACACCTGTCAAATTACACGGTAATATCCCCCTCACGTAATTCACTGGGACCAGTTGGTGGTTAGATTTCAGTTCATGGATAGGTTTTTCCTAAGGCCGTCAAACAGTTTAAAATATAGTCTAATGATGCTTGGGATCTGTCTAATGCGAGTTTTAATGTCGTTTGAAGGATGTGCCGGAAAATGGGTGTAGGATCTTAAATGTTCTTTGTAGTGTACTTTTTAAGGGGCGCTGGGGGGCTCTTGGGGGCTCTTATTTTATCCCCCCCCCCCTCCCCATCCGACATCTCAAACACACACACAAGTTAAAAGTTGGTTGGTTATTGGTGTTTAACACTGCATCAACATCTATATGGTTATATCACGGTGAGAAGGTTTCAGACAATTCTGTCTTTTTGATGATCGTACCTATGAAATGATCATAATTATCTATAAGGAGGTAGAGACCATACCCCTACACTTTTACTGAGGCAGGTGTTCTTTAATGTGCAAGATAGGTCCCATAGGCAGGGACAAGTTAAAGGTACTCAATACTATGTAACACGATTTAGAATGACGAATAACATATCTTAGGTATCTTTTCTAGGCTTTGTTAAGAAGACATGGCTCTGGATTAGTATCGCGGAGATATCTTTATGATATCATGACGTCAAGAATACATTTTTTCCACTAAGATATGAAAGCAGTATATTTTACCATGGTAGAAAACAGTAAGTTTGACTAAAATAGAACTAAAATCAGAAAATAAAAGAATGAAATTTGGTCATGTCAGCGGTAACTTTTTTTTTTTTTTTTTTTTTTGGGGGGGGGGGGGTCAATTATTTTGAAAACAATTATCGCAAATGTTTTATGGTCGCATCCAAGGTATAAACTGCAGCCTCAGCCATACCCAAACCCCTACCAGCCTATAGGCCGGATTCCACTATACAACTTTTCTTGCACTTGCCGAAATAGAGAGTGAGAATAATGGAATATCAAAGAGATGTTATATATCATTAGAAAGGTCTTTCAATTCTCTTTCCAATGGTATGTAACATGTATGGGTTCCTGTAATATATCTAATGAAAATCAAAAACAACACAATTTTCAGTAGTGAAAATCACCCATTGCAATATAGGCTTAACCCAAGACAACATGGTGGTGAAGGGGGTAGAGATCGGAGCTGGGATCACACACCGATTCCCTGACATGTAATCTGTCTACTACCCCACACCTCCAGGTCCCCCCTCCCCCCACCCGTCACCCCGACCTCCAACACTGATTTATACCACTTACAGAACACCATATCCACAAAGGACACACTTATTGATACTGACAGTCGGGGAGGCTAATTTTCTAACGAATCCGTGCATCTGGTACTTGGTACTTGTGACTGTTTTTATGTGAGAGATTTGTAAAGTGTGAACCTCTAAGGGGTCCTTGTCTTTTAAACCATGATTTCCTGATATCAAAATATCAAAAGAAATATTTAAAAAAAAATATATTTATTGCATCTGTCCAACGGAGAGAATGGTAGTTAAGAAATGTATCTACTTGACCAGCCCACGCTAGGATTGATACATCTTATAACATCAGGGATGCCAGTTGGGCTTGATGAAAAAATCTGAAATTGCCAATCAGCTTTCACCGTTTTATTTACGTCTCCAAACCCTTTCAGATCTTTATGAAAATCTTAACTAAGTCTGAATTATATCTTAAAATCCTTCCTAAGGTTCAGTGTTATCTAACCACTGACACTGTTAAACTTCCATTTGGTGAGTATTATGTATAGTTTCTTAATCAATGATGACCATAGGCCACCATTTGAATGCAATATTACTGTATTTTGGCTGCTTCAACAGCCGCAAAGGGAAAATCAAAATTCATAAAAAAAAATCTGAAAAATTACATCCCTGCTACTTTTGCCACACACCCCTAGATTGCATATTTCTACCGATTTGTAGCAAAAAGACAACAACTTCTTGAACGGCAAACAAATTTCAGACATGGTTTTCCACACAAATTTTCAACTCTTTTTAGCTGCCATTTCGACCCCAATCCGTCATAAATATCCTGGGTATTTGACCACGTGAATCTGCTGGTCATCATAGCGTTACGCCTCACTGACCACTGGTCAACCCACGTGGTTCTCACCTGGTCAGTAACCAAGGTGACCGGTAGGGGTCGGGGTGTTTCTGGGTCAGCGTCTCCCTGACACAGTTAGGGTTCAACTCCCTCTCTGCAGGGGTGTGAGTTCGGGTCAATGAGGGAAGAACTCAAAGATGATCATCAATGGTCCTCAAACACTATAAAGCCGTGCAAGTAAATAATCATATTTTATAGTTTTTAAAAATTTTATTCTGATATTCATTGAAATGGGGAGATCACAGAATTAACCGATTTAAGGACACGCAATGTCTCTAGACAGACATTTGAAGTGTATTAGGGGGCATCCCTCTTAAGTAATTACACATAACTGTTTAAAAGGTTAAAATCAGAAATGGCCAATCGCCTAACAATTCTCTGAAGCCTTTAAGATTTTTGTAAAAGTCTGAAAAATATCTGAACATTTCTCCCTATTTTGCAATATATTGCCTTAAAACCTAAAATGGACTGAAAGCTGACAACCTTGTTAATATGTCATGGCAATGGGCTATCATCTGGCCACAATCCTTACGCTCATGTGGCTGCACAATAGCCACAGAAAGAAATTCTAAATTCAGAAAAAAAAAGTGAAAACTGACATCCCTGTGGCCATAACCCTTCCGCACTGACATGACTTATAATCCCCCCCCCCCCCCCACCCCTCCCGTCGCCGCGCCAACACGATGACGTCCTCCAGGCTTTTTGAGTCAGGAAAAACTAACGCCCAAAAAGAAAGCAAAATAAACACAAATATAACCATAAAAACGCCGCCATGATTAAAAAAAGATGAACATCCGCAGGGTCAACAACCGCTCGCAGCAGTATCGTACGTGGGTCACATAATTACACCCCTAGAATGTCCATCAAAGTACGAGTTGCAATTGACCCGTGTGTCCCAATACATAGCCATTTCTGTGTATTCCTGCTCTCTCTGAATTTTATTTGATTTTCTAGATTTCTAGATATTAAATCACTGATGATGATATCAAAACACGTCACTTGAAAAATGGGCATGCTATATATGTTATTTCTCTGTCCAATAAAAACTTATACAAATATTTCCAATCTTCCAATCACATTTTAAAAGAATTCATAATGCCAATTTTTTCTTATATTTACAATTGTGGGAAATTGTGACATTTTTTGTTGGTCGTTGGACAACTCCTTTTCAAAATATGATTCATTTTGCAATTTATACACTGGTTACATATTCTATTTCTTTTTTCCCCTTTTTTATAGACAAGTGAAGAAACATCTTGGACCCTTCCTTTTTCAAGTGCATGAAGAAGTCCTGAAAGTCCTGTACTATACAAACCGCTAGATAGCAAGACAGCAGCCAACAATAAAAAACAAACAAACTACAAAGTCCTCAGGACGGATTCCCGACTCTGATGAATGCTACAACGACAAAGACATATCCTCACGGCGGTAGGTTGGAGGGAAGGAAGTTTTGAACTTAGGGGTGCTCACTGGTTGATCAAAAAGAGTACCTCCCCTATCAACCACATGTGTTTAACTACACTCCCTACTAACTTCTGAACGACAAACCAGTCTGAAGGCGGTATTACGCTACATGACTTGGGCTGCAATATCAGCGCAACATGATGATATAACAGCCAATTGCATGCAGGAGTGATATGATTGTTAAAATTGGTAATTTGGAGCATCTCACATATGTGTTATAAAGAACTATCTCTAATATGTGTGACTTCTCCGCGACATCGTCAGATTGCAGCTCATATATAAGTCGTGTAGTGTAATGTCATCCTTACTACCTCCAATGTGTCTGACTACGACAGAGGGTGACAGGTAGCGGGGGGCTATATAACACATGGGCAATAAACCGAATATTTTACACCGAATGTTTTATACAAAGATGTCATTCCGGACTGGTGGAAAGGTAGGACAAGTTGCAAACACTTTTCCTGCTTGTATTCTCGAAGCAACTATCAGGGAATTAACCTTTAGGAGCAAGAGTCCAGTGACACAGTTATTCTTGAACTCTCCATTAATGTCTGATTTGGAAATAGTTGCTTGCCTGCATATACTTCAATGTTTATGTTGAGATTAGCAGTTACTACTGTGTTGTTTTATGATGATAGACTTCCAGGTCCAATCAGCTTTACTCCAGCTAATATATCATAACCAACTCATGTATTGTACTATGATCTAATATATATGTGGGTAAGAACGATGTCAAGGAAAAGTGGTCAAACAAACACCTCTAGGAATTGTACCAAGGCCTGCCTTGGAGAATGCTATCTGCCCCTCTCCCCCATCCCAGTTTACAACAACATTAATGTTTACCATGAAATATTTTCAAAACTGCCTCCATGCTTATTCCATGAAGACAGTTGCATGATACTGAATTAGCCTAATAAATGCAGTTGACAAATTGCTCTTAAAATTTGTAAAATGTTGCATCATATATTGGCCTTTTTGCCATAGGAACCAATGTTAAAGCCTGTCAGCCCAACCTATATGTCCAACCCTATTTTGCTCCGGGATACTGCATTTTGATTGACAGGTAAACCTGCAAATCTGTCAATTGATATGATTTAAGCAATCATTTTGTTTATCAGAACTTGGGGATATAGAAAAATAAAATTTTTGCTTATTTTAGGAACTCTAACTCTAGGAGACAAGGATGGCTTATAATTATAGTAATTTTGTCCAACCCTGGGATATACCCAATGTGGGATATTGTTCTATGATGTATGAAGTCAAAACACATAGGTCCACAGAGGTTATCTGAACCTTTATCACTATAAGAATTTCACTACAACTGCTAAAGGTAAATATGAAATAGCTTCAATCGATCTGTATACACCAGGGATATTTTGTTTTCTATTCTTACTGCGCGGCTAAATGCAGCCCAAACATTCATCAGAAATAACCACATGGAGAGTACCAAACTGTGCCACATTCCAATTTTTGTCCACTTTAAAAACCAAACTAAGTTACGACCCCTCCGTTCACCCATCAAAGCCCTCAGCTATGCTAAGGCTATAACACGGTTCTGGCCCGGGGGTTCTGGCCCAGCAATCAAAGCGGGGAGTGTGGGTCCTACTTTTTGTAGGTGCTGCACTTAAATTGCTGCACTGAAGGACTGGCAGGGGTTAGGGTGCAGGTGAGGGACACTCTGCCACTTCAACAATCTCAACCCTGGATTCATCTATGCTTTTCCACCGCCTTTGGGTTGTCCCAGAAGCCTGGGTGCGGCCAGCGGAAACGACCAGACTACTTTTGAGCTGCACAGCTGTGTATTAGCCTTATAATGCCAGTATAGACTAAATTGCGAGGCAGACATATATAGTTAAGACATATAGTTTCTAAACTCAAAGAAAAAAAGAACAACTAAATACGTCAAACTTGAAGTAACATAATTATATGGACTCACCACCTCCAAACTCGGGATGTATCTGGTGTGTTAATGATGCTTACCTGAAATATCAAAAGAAAGATTCCAGTTTAAAAGAAAACAACTTGAAATATCCATTTGGAACAAATCATTCGAAAAGGCGAAGTATCATAGAGTGCTTCAAGTTTGAGAAAGATATATCTGGTTGTATTGTTTAGTATTTGTAATCACCGAACTGAATATTAGAATATGTCAGCATAATTATGGTTTTCAATAACAGTCTGTATTCAGCTAAGATTACTTTCATCTTTAGAATCGATACTCACAAAAGGAAACTAGGTACATCATTTCAATTGTTTCAGTTTGTGAAAAAAACGGTCATTTACTTAAGGTCATTCTCAAATATCCAGAGAAACCTGGAGGTGAAGTTAGGATTTTTCTGGACTTTAGTTCAGAGACTAAAACGGTGAACTTTTCACTATAAAACCTACAGTTTAAATGGATAAAAAACAACATCGGAGTAATTTGAAAAGTAATATTGGTGACTTGTGTGAAAGGAAATGCTTATTTATTTTTGATACTGAAATGCCAAAAATCAGGATATGTGGGGAAAATGACAGGCATCTCTGAATATCCGAAAACCTGAAACATCTTGATCACTAGAACCTTGCACTTCTAAAGGTGGTATAGGGACAAATGAGTGAGTGAGTGAGATCTATGAGATGAAGGTGACAGGGCGGCAAACAGCAGGGGATCAAAACCCAGAGATCATTTTTGCTGTATCTCATCCCTTAGTGAACCAAGCACTGACCGGGAATTGAACCCAAAGAACCACTTGGTCAGTGCTGGGTGCCCCCCTCCCCCATCATCGCCTTTTATGATCAGCAAGGGCTACTGGGGGGCTATATTCTTCCCAGGAGCAGAAGCCCCACCCGGTACCCCCATGGGGTGGCAGGGACGAACGATCTACTCCTCCCGCACATACGAAGTACATAGATAATCCGATGACGACACCCCAGTAGAGATTATCAGGCTCAGCCTGCAGGTTCCCAGTAAACCTGTCATATCGGTGACACCCCGTGCCACCCAGCACCAAAAACCTGCCCGGGGACCAGGAGTAATTTGTCAGAGCCTCGCTTCTCTCTAATCTCCGCCCCGCGCAGACAAGGTGTTAAATAACTCACAAAACACAGCTTTCATACTTCATCTTATTGTTTTGTAATGTTCCTGTTGTTTTATAGTAAAGGTATGTCACATGGTACAGGTGGGTAGCATGGTACGCAGAGTGGGCGTCTACCGTCAGGGTACCAACCAAAATTCCATTTTCAAATTCTGTGCATTTTCCAAGAGATTTCCCTGTCCCGTGGCAAATTTACCCTGCGTCATATCCAGCAAGTTGTTTGAATTTAAAAGACTCTGTGTGCGGAAAAATTGGACAACCCAACAACAAAAAGTCGAATGCCTAATATCTCAAGAATCAGGAATTTCAGATTCTGGTCAAATGATGTTCCCTGTGTTTTGGTAGGAGAATGAGTTTACCCAGAAATCAAGAAATCCTCAAACGACTTTACAGATATCAGATAACATAATACCTGGAATATCAGATGCGTTTAAGACGTGCAGAATGTGCCTAAGGCAAAATAGTAATGATCTTCAACCTCCCATTTTGGTCACATAGCTCCTGCTTTTTAATGGCTTTCTTCATGGCTGGTTTCAGACTGCATTTCCTGCTGATCATTCCATCAGTACACCTTGCCAGCAACAAGCAACTTGTCAATTGAATCACAAATTCATCCACTTTAGTTAAAGGTACTCATTTCTGTTCACAGTGCCACCTGGGAGGTATATTAAGAACTGATAAAATGTTCTTATCTTAAACCAGTTTAAATGTTATTTCAGGTATTTTGACACCCTAGAGAGTACATTAATTAATGCACACAAATTTTCTTTGAATTGAGTATTATTACCTAAAACAATCCAAACAAATAGTTCTCAAATGCTCACATTTTAAAGTTTATTTACTGTAACTAATCTCACACACGGTAAATATTGTCAATTTTCTCCTATCATTTGTGTAATTGTCTATACTTGTTTTTATACTGAGTTTGGCGGCAAAAGCTTTTGAATTTTCTTTTTGAGGTCGTGAATTTCTTCACAGAATGGTAAAAGATGGAAATTTCAGTCTCTATTTACTTCTATAGACATAAACTTATAAATAGATATTTGGCTGGTCAATTAAAATCAGCCTGACCATACTCACACCTTTAAAGCAACTGATGGGCACTCTATCAGCGTCTATCAATATTTACTCCGTTTATACAATACATCAAATTATTTAGTTGCAGAAAGTAAATTATTTCTACCATAATTCTTAATCTTATTCTTTTTTTCGTCATCTATCACATATTGCATTTTCAGAAAAGGAATGCTCGTGATCTTTTATAAGTCACCTGGCTTTATTTCCGTCTACAAGATGATCTAGTCTATAAACTATAACCGAGGACGATAGTGGTATAAAACCATTTTATCATCAATATACCGTTGCTATTTAAAACAAAACATTTTAAACAACAACACACTGCCATAACTCAGGCATCAACAAGAAATCAAGTTAATGATGAGTTATGGGAGGAAGTTAAAGGGTGCCAAAACACAAAGAACTACTTGATATCCCTCTCTTTCGCTATACCATCTTTTGCATACTAATATACCCATAAAACACGATAAGGCTCTTTCTTTCTCTTTATACTCGTGGTGTAATCAACGTTTTGGCGGGAAACTCCCCGGGGAACGTCGTAAATGTCGTCTGCTACAGACGCCGTTAATGACGTCAGAGGTAGCGTTCCTGGAAGGGGGTGGCGCCACCACCGAGCAAGTTATGAACTAGAGGGGAGCAGCTCTGTATGAAGTTGATTGAATCTATGACGGATGAGGAATGATAAAACATTTTGAAACACATTTCCCAACTATTATGTTAAGATGAGAAAAAAATGGTTAGCCATTAATCCTAAGATTGATTCTGCAGTCATAAGGATGCGAGAAAAGATTGAAAGATGAAATTTTATTATTATTATTTATTTATTTATTGAAAAACAAAAAAAAACTTCTTACTTGTAAGATTTTCCAGTAGTCACAGTAAAAATGTAATTAGTAGTTGATTAGTAGTATATGACCCTACGTACATATTATTAAAGTGTCTACATAATATTAGAAATGTTTGAATATCATCAATAGCATGTCTAAAGGCTCGATATATTTAAGATTATGTGTAATGCATAAAAGTGAACTTTCACTTCCAATTATTGTGAATCTTTAAGTAGCGAACAATCTTCATGCTAAAGCTATCAAAAGCAAGGTAAGATTCCTTTGAAGTTTCAGATGAGTTACAAAAAAAATGGGCGGTTCAGAAAGGGTAATTCATCATACCCCTGACTTCCTCACTCAAAGCACCACCTGTTTCTGGGGCGCAGGTTGGTGAAGTGGCTACAGCGCGATCTCATATGAGCAGACCGGGTTCTACCCTGGGACATCATGGGTTTGACTGTTATAACTTTCTGTGTTTCCCCCTGTGCTAACGGCAGAGATATCAAAGGCCGTGCACCAACGGCTGTTGTGTGCATGGCCTTAAATGTCCATGGGATCCTGCACATTTTACTGCCTGGGTACATGTGTAGGAGTATGGACTCTATCTTCTCAAAAACTTGATCATTTTATAGATTTGATCATCAAAGACGGACCTGTCAAACTGTGTTCTTGCTGTGATATGGCTAAAGATGAAGCTACAGTTTTAAATCCCAATAACCAACCATTACCAACCAACCGCCATGTTGGTAACTATGGCTAGGGTTACTCACAATCTTTTGGTCGTGATTTTTGGGATGTCATAGATCACCAGTGTTAGTGGGTGTATTCCATCGCAGGAAAGGTTGCCCAGCATCATCCATCTCATACTGGGAGAAATGCCTGAGATTGACGGAAAATAGAGAAAAACTAGAGGATCCCAGGCCCCTCATTGCATAGTGGAATAAAGCCAGTGTATCATCCATGTGGCAGATGTACTTTTACTACGTTGAAACTCCCGTACCACCACACCAAATTTGTGACCTGACCAATAACGTCGCTGGATAACGTTCTAACGTCGCAATACACATCGCTGGCTGCGACGTCGTTAGGCTTAGGAGTGGAGCCCCTGATGTTAGAAACGCATGGACAATACCTCGGCTTTAAAAAAGGTACTGACAAATACTCCTTCAATAGGGGTCCAATCGTCCATAAGGAAATATCATATCTCTTTCTGACCAACCTGGCCATCACATATACACACGGACAAATGGCGAGACTGCCCTAAAATTGATCAAATATAGAAACTTTGCTGAAATATAGTTGAAATACTTTCGCTTGTACTAGCATGACCAACTTAACTGCACATGCGCACAGGTATCATTACATGTTCAGAGCAATGTACCCTTTTCCCCATAATTTCTACCATTCCTAGCTTGCCTATAGCTTTGAAACATATATCGAGCCAACTTTCTGCCACCCCACCGTTATCCCGGGTTACCTTTTCAAGTGACGGCCTAATAGGCCATGTGTGACGGTTGAGGGATAGTGGGAACCCTGCCATAAACTGTCGGAAGGAACTTCTTCAGACACAGGGCAACTTAGTCTCAACCTAGAAAGGCGATGTCAGGTAACGGGCATTTTTGAAAACAAGTGTGTGTGAAAGCCCTATCTGGGTTAGGGAAGTCCTTGGTAACAGTCAGACATGGTCATCCATGCATGACTGTAATTAAGGCCAGAGGGGGACCTATGGATACAGATGAGGTTAGAGATAGGGACTGACCAATCACAGCTTGGTAAAACTGTCCCCCTCGGAATTACTAAGGAACTCTAGCAAGGAATTCAACCTACCATGTCCTTGAGAATGTTTGTATTTCTGACTAACCATAGGCCTTCACTGGTGTAACTGCATAAAATGAGTGAATAATAATGTCATATTTTGCCTGCCTTTTTTTAAAATTTATCATGTCCAAGTTCTGTTACATGTATATTTTATTGTTCCAAATAACTTTCTGGTAAAACACAAGGGGATGTAGCCTCCCCCAGCTCCATCTCTGTTGGAATACCAAACTAACAAGACAACGCACAGCCAGGTCCGACTGGATACCAAACTAACAAGGCAACGCGGGGCCTATGATCCTCCAGGCGTGGTAACGGTGACTAATGGGGGCTCTTAACACCTGGCGGCCGGCGAGCGAACCTGCCGGCCACGTGACTCGTGACGTCATCGGCTGCGTCCCGTGATCAGTGCTGCCACCTGTGGGAGGGTGGGGGCGGAGGGAGGACCAAGATGTTCTGCGTAGATGAGGAAATACATACTTGGAACGAAGGGGCATAAAGCACTAATTGTTACTGCCCTGGTTTGCATGCACACACTGCCAAGGGCTTTTGCCCGAGACATAGGTGTGGGCAAACTGGGGCAGTGACAATTGCTGAGTCTGCCCGCAATCTGTACTTGATTTATTTTATACCAAGTACGTTAAGAATGTTGAATTTCTTGATTGACCACACGACAACTGGCCGAAGCATGCACAGGCAGGCATTATTGCCCTCTGGAGCAATACAGGTCTGTTTATTCACCTGCTTTTGAGAGGACAGGATTTCTTTTTTTTTAAAGTTATTTTATTTATCCTGAACATTTCTCATACATGTATGGTTCTCGTTAACATTCAGCCTCTAAATACATCACTTTTATCTTAGTTATAACATTTTAATGTATGGCCAGAAAAGTGTTACTGCCCTCCTTATAACATGTTTCTATAGGGCTGACGGGAGTCTGTCCCTGGGCGCGGCCATATTGAAGAAGGGAGGGTCCTGATTGGCTGAAAAGTCGCGCTTGACCCCCGACAGCTAGTGGCGCCAAAGGACCAAGCATGCGCAGAACTAGACTCCCGACCTCCCTATAAGCACTGCTCATAGACAACGGAGGTATAGATATATACTCAAGTTTAGTCTCAAAGTGATAGTGAGGGTATGGGGGTTGGCATCCTGATATAGGCAAATAAGGACCTTTATGTTCTTTGGGTCGAAAATTCGGGCAATTGTGTGGGAAAAGTGGAAAGTTCCTTTGTCAGGGTTTCTACAGACGTTGACAATTATTTGTCTATGACTTTTCCATGACCAATTACAATTTCAATGACCATAAGAACTCCTACCTAACAAAGAAATCCTACAGATTTTAAACATCAGTTAAAATATCTAAATGAACGTCTATGCTCACGCACTCACACAAAGGCCCAGAAAACCCACTTCAGACCCTGACGCCCACTTCCTCAAGACCTCGACTTCTCCAAACTTCCGAGTCGTTTATCCAAAACACCTCTCAGGTAAGGGATGCCTTAACAACAACTACACAATAATGCATGCCACTTCTCAGCCGAGAACCTGTTTGTTTCCAGTAGCAGCAACCGTCCGGACCGGCCCCCCCATTTCTTGTGAAGAACAATAATAAAGACGGAGGCATTTACCACATATCTTCCTCAACCTTTCTACCAGCTAAAATTGCCAAGAGTTAATAAACAGTCCTTTCATACCCCATTCATTCTGTGCAGTCACAAGAAATTAATCTGTAAAAATGTACTTTTTGAACTGTATTTTCGCCATTCTCATTTTAACTTGTCTTGCTTGAATAAAGTCACCTGCTAAAATTATAGGTAATGAATGGCATGCTGAAATGTTAACGACCCATGAAAATTACTCGCTTTTCGGTGTGTTTTCACAGCTCTCGCCGCGGGGATCGGTTTGTATTATTTTGTATTTCCCGCGTTGACACGATACTAAACACTTGTGAAGAAGCGGCGGTTAGTGTACACAGTTGGAGCTGGGAGGAACCAGAGTCAGGGAGGGGGGAGGGGGGGGGGGGGGGACTCCCCAGGGGTTACTGACTCTTTGAAGGTAGCTACTCACTGCAAAACTACATCTCACCAGTTTTGTGATTTGACAGTGTGATGTGATTCCCAAAGCCGGTTCACAGCCCCTGTTTTCTGAGATGTCAAAGGACAGCCCTTTGTTTTCACTGCAGCTGCAAACAAAGCTTAGAGCCTTGTTTATCAAAGATTCTAGTACAATTAAACCTACAAATTTGAACAGCCCCAAAGTTGCCCCTAATGCTTTTCCCTGATTACAAGAGCTAACCACTGCAGCTCTCCGAAGTCAGTAAGCCCTGGAAACCCCGCTTTTTATATAGCTGTCAAGTTAGTGACAGCCCTTCTTTGTTTTTTTTTTCCTTTTATAAAATTAATTTGTCCCAAAAGAGGGTCAGTGGTGGAGGGCGACCTTATTGTGAATTTCGACAGAAAAAAAGCCCCTCTTGTTCCTGCTTTATCCACTGTTAAAGCCAAAGCCCCAAGGTACTTTTTCCACTGGGCATATACCCAAACCCAAGTGGAGTACCCCCCCTCCCAAATGAAAACCTCCCCCCTGGGTCGGGCCCCTGGGTGCCCTGGCGGCTGGTGGCTGTACCAGTTTCACCCCCTGTTTGTATACAAAGTTTTCATGGCGCTACCTGAGCCCGTCATTTCGACCAACAAAGATCTTCTCTGACTCTCGCCAGCCCCACTCGGATATTGTACTATTGAAACACAGACATGTGGCTCTTAGACACAGAGATAGGTGCCACTCTACGAACATGGAAAATCCGGAAATATTTGAACTGACGTACATTCCGGATTCTAAGTAGCAAGGGAGAAATTCCTGACATTAAATAAGAATTTAGGAGGAGTCCTGCTGAAGCCTAAAAATAAGATATGCAATTTCACTTTCCTCCAATTTACTGACTACTGAATAATTAAGTTACAACCATAATCCAGAAGTCTGGGAAAGGACAGGAAAAAATATCTTTGAAGAAATGCATAATAAACACATGCAAGTTCCTTAGGTTTAACTGTCACAAAACATTGATAGGTTTCTAATATCACTCTGAAAGAAAACAACACAAAACGAATAAACAAATAGATATATCATTTTATAATACTGTATCATAACCCCCACTGCCTTCCGATTATATTTCTGTTGTTAGCAAGTCGAAATACCTTGATAAAAGACGACAATTGTTCTCTTTCATTGTCAGGTTTGGTAGTCAACCCAATCGTTAGAACTCAACTGTCTTAAAATACACCTTGCAGTTGGAAAGTTTTATGAAGAACAGACCTCTATGACATAGTTACCACTTTCCACTTCCTCAACAATTTGAAGGTGCAACAAATCGACTGAACAACTTAAAACTTCAAAAGAGATTTGAGGTAGATTTTAGACCGAAGTAAACAAACTGCTTTATAGGGAATATTACTTTTTCAGAAGTCTTATGTGCGCTCTCAAAACACACATAATATATGCTTTCCCATGTGCACTTTAGTCCTTTGGTGGTTCCTGACCGACCCTTCGCTTCAGTCATCACCTTGTCCGAGCAACTCACCTCTAGAAGGTGGCGACATCCAACGGAGAAAGGTGGAACCACAAAAGGTAACTCACAAGTACGTACTCAAACGCATACCATTTACAGACTAGCCACAGAATTGGCACAAACTGACTGTTCAAAACAGGAATATGTATACCTTGGGTATAGTCCGTAAAGGATGTTAGGCTGACCAAGGACCACCTATATAGAACAATGTTAGTAAAATAATCGTTCTAATTCTAGTAGTTAAGCAGTCTTCTATTTCTATAAGGTAAATAAAGTTGCCCCTTTCCAGGAGATATATGTATGGCTTCCCCCCCCCTAGAAACTGAACCGACTTATGCTTATTCAATGTGACTATGTGTAGGCATATGCCATGCCTGGCTGTCTATGATGTTGGAAAATTGATCATTAACAAAGACTTCATTATTCCCTTCACTTACTCAAACAGTCGTGTTGTTTAGATAGTTATTTTAACATTTGATTAAAAAAAAAGCACAAAAAAACCCCACTGAACTTTGGTATTTCTAAAGACTCCTTGGTGCCCCATTTTACCCCCGGGGTCATGTTTTTGTTTTTCGTGCTCCTGGCGAGATGATTAATGGTGAGTGGTCAGCCTTCCCCCTGACCCCCACCCCTCAGGGCCTGTTACCATGGCGACGACCTGCCCTTCAGGACTTCAAAGACACCCGGGAGGGTCATCTGCCCCGAGTCAGCAGTTCACCTTCGACTCCTCCAGAACATCCTTAAAGAGATGTGCATACATTTGCATACTAATTGTTGAAGGAACTTCTAGTAGATTTCTTCAAACAACTTCAGGGACTTACCTTTCTTGCGAAAACGATGAACAGAGAATAGGAAACTCACCTGCAGAAAAAGAAAATTAAAATTGTTATCACATGTATATCTGTATAATGTCAAATTAAGAACTCGCATCCAATAATTGAAAAACAGTCAAATGGAAAAGAAAGTCAACCAAGACGAATGCCACAACACAAATATCCTACTTGGTTGTATAGTTTCGAAATTAAACTTGAATTGAAATATCTAGATTGTGTGAACAAAATCATATATCTGTCAGTTTGATGAGGCTAAGGACTCCTGCTCACTATCTGTCGTAGTATCATGAGGCAGCAAAATGACCGAATAAGGCAATTATAGCACGAAATACCACAATATGAACAATAACACAATTTAAACATATTATACTGTCGGTTTTGCAGTGGAGACAAATGAAGGAGGTGTGCGTATAGGTATTCTAATATCAATTTTTGTTTTTTTTAACTAGCCTCGTTTAGTCTTTTTTAGAACAAGCCTCGTTCACAGGTATTCTAATACCAGTAAAGTAATTCTAAGAATTCGTCATTAGTATAATTGCAGGGGCAGTTCATCATGGCTGTACCGATAGTACCATAGAGGTGCCCTGATACCCACGTGGTCGGAGATAAGAGGTGCATCCCCTGTAGGGATTAGCACTACTGACCTGAGGAGATAACTCAGGGGTCAGGGTGGGGGTCACCAGGGGGTGGTAATGACCATAAGGCACCGGCCGTAAGCACCCACTGAGAGCTGGGGGTTGTGTATGCCATGGGGTGGGGGTGGGATGAGTGAGTGAGTGAGTGAGTGCTGGATGTTTTATAAAATAGGCCGGGATTTACCTTGGACTGTCATAGGGACAGCAATTGTCATACATCAGGGTACCAACCGCACACGGAAAGGACACCGCACACATAGCCTTTGACAGGGTACCAACCTAAACTCCATTTTCAAATTCCCTGTGTTTTCCCTGAGATTTCCATGTCCCGCAGCAATTTTTCCCTGTGTCATATCCAGCAAGTTTTTCAAATTTAAAAGCATCTGCGTGCAGAAAACATTCGGCCAACCAAACAACAAAATGTTAAATCCCTAATACCTTGAGAATCAGGGATTTCAGGACCTGGCAAAATGAAATTCCCTGTGTTTTGACTACATT
Source organism: Lepidonotus clava (assembly GCA_936440205.1). Lineage (NCBI taxonomy): Eukaryota > Metazoa > Annelida > Polychaeta > Phyllodocida > Polynoidae > Lepidonotus > Lepidonotus clava. The sequence goes on along the minus strand of OW387138.1, from coordinate 41,193,891 downwards.
TCCAAATTCCCTGTGTTTTCCCTGTCAGGGAATTTCTTTTTGCCATTTTCCCTGTTTTCCCTGTGTGGTTGGTACCCTGATACATATGTGTTTCTTTAATTATGTCTTTAAATTGAGATTAAAGATCAGTAATGTTTCAGAGTATCTGAAACTCCCTATGGTCAGATAAATATGGTGGACACTCCCCCCCCCCCCCCCGATTTCATCCTCTCTAGCACCTCAGGGTTGTTGCTATATGGGTCAGGGGTACAGGAGGCGGTCTGGTAGAGGTTAGGCCCTCACCCCCTCCCCACGGCGTGTATTCTCCACGTGTCGACCCATATATCACACAACAACGCCCCCCAGCGGCCTGACGGCGAACCACCGCCACGTGCCACCTGGTCCAGGGGTCAAGGTCAAGGTCAAGGCCGCTCATCCTCGTCCTCCTGTGATCCCCAACGTCCCCAACACTGTTACTTGGTTCTGTTTTGGGCCACTAGAGGGGGCGACGACTTGGTTTTAACACCAGGTGAGGTTTTCAGTGTCCTTCCACTAAGTTCCACTAAATGATAGTCATTACCCCTCCCCCCCCCCTCCCCCTCCAGCCCTGAAATTAACCATAATTTGGGAATTGAATAAATACACCAAAACTGTTGATACCGTACACCGTGTCTGACTGAGAAACAATCTCTGATCAAACAATTCCTAAATCACAGACGTGGCGGTATTGCGGCCATATAATAACAATCTAAATCTGTATGTAATATTGATGGGCGCCCGGATCACCCGGCGATAAAGGGTTAAGTGACCTGGGGCGACGCACGTGGACGGGTGGGGGAGTATTGGGGATGGGGGGAGGATCTAGGGGTGTAGGATCCTCGTGTCTTGGGGCATCGTGTTCTGGTAACGTTTGTCACCTCCCACAGAACCTTACAGCAAGTTCTTCCCCACCACAGCTCTCTCCTAATCAGGAACACACCTACCCGTACACAGGATGCTCCCCTCTCCCCATGATTTGCCTCGGCAGCGTACCAACACAAATTCCATTTTCAAATTCCCTGTGTTTTCCCTATCCCACGGCAATTTTTCCAGGTGTCATATTCAGCAAGTTGTTCAATTCAAAAGCTTCTGTGTGCAGATTTTTTTTTGACAACCCAACAGCAAAAAGTCAAATCCCCAATATCTTGAAAATCAGGAATTTCAGAACCTGGCCAAATGTAACTCTCTGCTTTGGTAAAATTTGCAAATTCCCTCAGTTTTCCCCGTCAAGGAATTCTTTTGCCATTTTCCCTGTTCTCCCTGTGCTGTTAGTAGACTGTTGTTGGTAACTTGCCTTGGTTTGTGTACGGAAGCAAGCTTGGTTGTATTTTCCGACTATTACCCTGATTAAACGAAAAGCAAACACTAACTTTATTGCTATTTCTGACTAGGCCCGTGAACAACAAACACAGAAAAACCAGTTGAAAGCTATGGCATTGGTTATATATCTAACTGAAATGAAGGAATATTCAAACCACCTTTGAAAACGTAATATATACAGATACAAGCTTGGAGAAAAAAACAAAACAATGGCTTTCATTCTTTCACGTTTAACCAAAAGCAATGCCACGATTAATGTAAATTCGAATGCTTAAACATTCTGCCTGTTTGACACATTTCCCAGAATTCACCTTGATCTTGGCTTGACTGCCCCCAAAACATAGAACATAACCTATCCACGACGGGGAGATTGGGGATAGTGGACGGGGTGGGGTCTTCGTGTCACCCTGTCGAATTTAAGAAATTATATACATGTATGATGTCGCACGTCAACAAGGTGTAAAAAGGCCATGTCGCCTTGTCAATTTGAGGGGTCTCTATACACAGATTGGGACATTTAAACCCCTGGGTTTTCGAGACAGTGACCACCTCCCGTCCGCACAAGCATGAAGAGTAAAATAAGATTACTCTCCATGGTACAGGCCCTGACGAGCTGCTCATAACAGCTCGCCGACTGCTGGCAGTGGGCGCGTGCGAGTGACGTCTTCATGGCGGGTTTACGACTCACTTGATGGCAAACCTCATGGGGGGGCTGGGGGCTGGTCTTGTCGGTCAGTAGGTCGGGGTAGCGGGGGGTGGGGGGGTGGGGGGGGGGGAGAGAGAAGACAGCTTTATGTCCAGCTACTTAGCGCTTAGCAATCACAACTTGGGGGCAGGGGGTGGTATTCTGGCTAAGCGGTTTTATATGATAGACCCTGTAATATCGTCCATGACTTCTCATTCCAATTTCCAATATGTTAGTCACATCTTGTTAAGTCTGTTGTGCGGGCGGCCCGGGTTCCATTCTGAGCTGGGGTGGGCTGGCTACTGGGCCCCTCTGCATGTTTCCCTGTGCCAACGACAGGGATATCAAAAGCCCCTGGGCCATAGGCTGTTGTGTGTAGGGCCCTGCCTATGGGACCCTGATTAAAGAACACCTGCCTCTGTAAAAGTGTAGGGGTATGGTCTCTACCTTCTCATAGATTCGATCACCATCACCACCCTTGATATGACCCTGGCTGTTAATTAGGGCGTAAAGCAACCAATAACCAACCAACCAACCATCTTGTTAAGCTTTCAATGACTAGAACACCCCCGAGAACACCCACATGTAGCCGAGCTTTTGACTGGAATACCTCTTGAAATTTTTCTTAATTTCTTATCAAATACTACATTAAAAGGTTTAAGTTTCATTTCCAGGGTCCATGTGGAGGTACAAAAGTATGCCATCTCAGAAAACCCAAGTTACCTCCACCTCTGGCTCCTGGAATCCTGCATCAGTACACAAAACATCCCTCATGCTGTGAATGTGTCAAAACACAAACAAATATGATTCAATAAAAAACATGAGAAAATTCCCCGTATACCTCGCCCTGGGGAACCCATTATGGAAGTGTATAGACCATTTACTAGTTCCCTCTTTTGATGCGGAACTACCAAGGATTTTCTGCCTATGCAACAACATTGGAGGTGGCAGAAAACATTGTTTTTTCTTAGCTATTTCTCATAAATCAATACTGATTTTCTAGTATGTCTTAGATGAGGGCGACGGCTATCAAAAATATCAGCATTCTCTCTAGAAACTGATTATAAGAGATACAGGGAGACAAAAACAAGTTCTTAGGCATTGGGTCTATGGACAGGAAGTTCATTCTTTGGGAGGTGTCTCACGTTTGTTTGTTTGTTGGGTAAGTTTAACGTCCGGCCAACCCTTTTGGGTTCTTTTACCAGACTGCACAAGGTGGTGATTTTCTGCTGTGGTTGATTGTATCTATGATATGATTTGATTAAGGAGAACCCCCCCCCCCCCCACTGGGTGCAATACCCTACTCTTTTCGAAGAGTGGCAAGGGGTCTTTTATGTGCAACGTCCCATGGAAAGGACACCGCACACAGCCTTTGACAGGGTACCAACCTAAACTCCATTTTGAAATTCCCTGTTTTTTCCAAGAGATTTCCCTGTCCTGCGGCAATTTTCCCCTGTGTCATATCAAGCAAGTTGTTCAAAATCAAGAGCCTCTGCGTGCAGAAAAAATTTGGACAACCCAACAACAAAACGTCGAATCCCTAATGTCTTGAGAATGAGGAATTTCAGAACATGGCCAAATGAAATTCCCTGTGTTTTGGCAAAATTTCCAAATTCTGTGTTTTCCCTGTCAGGGATTTTTTGTGTGTGGTCATTTTCCCTGTTTTCCCTGTGTGGTTGGTACCCTGCTTTGATGCCCACATAATTTCCCACGTGATGCCAACTGGAAAACGGTCTCTATAGTTCTGGGAGCAGGGTCCGCCCCCTAGGGGTGGATCTCATGTATACTCAGCAGCAGATACCAAACTCTGTGTTTACCACACAGAAAATGGTGCCTGGGTCTCGGCCCGGGTCACGTGGTCTGGGGTCAAAGGTCAGCGGGACGCTACCTGGTGGGTAGGGGCGGAACTACGGGTAGGGGGCCGGCAGGAGACAAAGGATGGGGTTTGGGGGGAACCAGATACATACCCCCGGCCTAGTGCTACGTACACCTCCAATGCCACACCCCACATCTCACCTATGCCCACTTCTATGCTAGCTTAGTTGACAAAGTACTTGACAGATCGCCATTTGAAAATCATTTTATGATGTATTTTTCAAATTCCCTTTGTCAATTTACGTCAAATGTACACTAGGAGTGTATTTTTCTTCTATATGCAGGGACGTAAGTCAGGGTTGATGAAACTCCAGATAGAAAATTTGAAATGATCATAAAATGCTGTGAACATAATGTAAGAAATTACCTGAGAAATCTGAAATCAGACAAAATCTGAAACTTACATCCCTGTATATGTGGAATCAAAGAGGTTCTGCCTAGTGAAATTGAACCTGGACCTCTGGGTCCCTGGCCACTCCCACTGACCATACCCCCATCCCCATGATAACTTGACCACTGACACTGACCTGACAAGGAAGGGTACCGATCAGGGTAGCATTGTTTGACCTTCACAGGTGTCATTTTACCCCCAGCAAATAACGCGAGTCTGTATGACTGATAGTGACGTGTTGGTTATCGAGGCTGAACCCTTATTGATAGGGGTAACTACTGATGGGGGCTGAACATGGCAGAAACCAAGATAAGAGTGTCCGGAGAGTCTACAGGACGCAACTAGAGGACACTTCAAGGGCACATAGGGAGTTTCAGGGTCCCAACGCAAATTCCATTTTCAGGACCTGTGTTTTCCCTAAGATTTCCCTGTCCTGTGGCTAATTTTCCCTGTGTCATATCCAGAAAGTTCTTCAAATTTAAAAGCCTCTATGTGCAGGGAAAAAAAACAAGAAGGACAACCCAAGAACAAAAAGTCAAATCCCTATTATTTTGAGATTCAGTAATTTCATAACCTGGCCAAATGAAATTCCCTGTGTTTTGGCAAAATTTGCAAATTCCCTGCCATTCTCTATTTTCTCTGTGCTGTTGAGATACTGGATTTTCCTTGCATCCAGGACCTTTTCCTTTTTTGAGGTGTTTCAGTCTCAGTAGGCTCTCTGTCTTGAAGCATCTCATATATGCCTATGCATGTTGAAGTGTTGTGGTAGCGTCAGAAGGCCAGTTACAAGTTGTTATAGTTTTCGTTTGTTTCTTTTCTGCACGGATATTTCCCAGATTGCCGGGCTGCTTCACACATTGTGGGTTTTTCAGCATTTAGCAATTACCACCTGTGCATTGTAAATGTCTTTTTTTTTGTTAGTAATGAGGTAACCGGCTGGGGGTCCAGGGAGGGGGGGGGGGGGTACTCACTCTTTGATGGTAGGTACCCACTGCAAAACTAGAGCCCACCCCCCACCCCCTTGTTTTTTCGCCATAAGACAGCTCTGTGAACTTCCAGATTTTGATATCTTATGCAGACAGTAAGCCTTGACAGCCCCCCTTTTTAGAGTTGCCTGGTCAGTGACAGCCCCCCATTTTCCTGCCTTTGCCGTGAATACAGCCACAGCTCCCAGAGGCCATTTTGCAGTAGGTACCCAAACCCAAGTCGAGTACCCCCCCGGCTTGGATATTGGTGCTCCAGGTGACTAAACCCATCCCTCACCTGGGTTTACATAGACCCAGCTTGTCTTTTTACCAGGACAATGTCGACTCCTTGTCCCCCTAGACATGTTCAATAGTGTAAAACAAGTACACCCCAATTTCAGACACCCTATGGCCCATCTCCCAGACATGCTTGGAAAAAGTAGGGAACAATTCATCAATTATTTCCTCTGAAGCGACAAAGAGGAATATAACCTTCCATAATAGTCCAGTCATTAAATTTGTACTTCCATTTCCTACTTGACTCCTACAGTTATTCACGAATTCAATCCTAATTGCTCATGGCCTATGGCCTATATTCGACTACCCATCCCCACTGTCTACAGCTTATTCATATAGTGTCAACGATCCCCAACTCATTCATTGTATGTCCATCGCTGCAGCCTACACCCTCTTGGTTTGTTTGTTGGGGTAGTTTAACATCCTGTCAACCACACAAGGTTCTTTCCCGACTGCACAAGGTAATGCTTTTCAGCTTACGGGTGATCATATCTATGATATGTTTTAGAAGAAACCTGCCTCCCTACTCGTTTTGAAGAGTGGCAAGGGGTCTTTAATGTGCAATGTCGCATAGAAAGTATATCACACAATCAGCCTTTGATGACCCTGTCTGAAACTCTAAATGGAGCTAGGTGCCTTCCCTGACCTACCCTGCCCTGTGGTGTAGAGGCAGGAACCATAATCTGTACACCTATTCTTAATTCTATGAGTTACAGATACAGTACTTATCTAGTATGTAGCTTTTTGTTAATACTATTCTCAGATTGATGTAGCTGCAGTCAATTTCCTATTTGGTTGTGTTGGCCATAACTCATATTACAACCAAATATACCTCCCCTAGAGCTCCTTCTATTCCCGCCACAAATACGTTTGTAATGCAGTGTTCATCACAGTACCTGGAAATGCCCTATTGGATAACATTTTTTCCTCATAAGTATCTGTCCTTGACCGGTTTCTTTTTGTTGCCTTCCCAGTCTAAGTTGTGAGTTTACTCACCTCTCTGAACGAAGGCTGGCAAGCTTCTACTTCTGTTTTTTATTATTAAAAAATATGTTTTTCATTTTTCTTGTTTTTGTCCCCCCCCCCCCCCCCCCCCCCCCCCCTCTCATTTTTACCCCCTTTGGTTGAGTGGCAGGCAGCCCACACAACCACTCAAGATAGGCCCTACGCGCCCCCCGTTGTGTCAAGAAATTATAAATCGCGCGGCGGCCCGCTCCAGCCGAGCGGCTCTGATTAGCGTCGCCCGTTTCCATGGCGACCCCGGCTGACCTTTGACCTCTCGGGCTCGACCAATCAGAGGCCGCCAAACGAGTCCCCAGGTGGCGTTCGGACGTGGAGCAGTGATTGGAGAACGTAGACAGACAAGAAACGTGCTCACCTGTTCACAGCCATCAAGGACAAAGAGTAAATACTTTTTTTTTTACTTATTTCTTTTTATTTACATTATAGCTCGCTATATCATAAAGAAAGACACATTACTAAACAATATATTCTTCAGTGGGTTTAGGGAGATACAGGGGTCGCCCTCACCCTATTTCTGGCCAAATATCAGTTTCTTATTAACAATAGCCGGCGCTATATCATAATGAAAAACACAGTATTAAACAATATATTCTTCAGTGGGTTTAGGGGGATACAGGGGTCGCCCTCACCCTATTTCTGGCCAAATATCAGTTTCTTATTAACAATAGCCGGCGCTATATCATAATGAAAAACACAGTATTAAACAATATATTCTTCAGTGGGTTTAGGGGGATACAGGGGTCGCCCTCACCCTTTTTCTGGCCAAATATCATAGCTTCTTATGCAAATTTCTCAGACACAGAGGCTTTGGCGGAAACTTACAATAGGGCGAGCCCCTTTAGAATATCTCTGGATCCTCCTATGATCTTTTATTCATTCCTCAACTGTTTTCTGGCTTGAGATTCCCCCCGAGATTCCCCTATACATAGTATTTTCCTTCAAACAGAGGAATATACTTTTGCCTTTTGGCTTCATGCGAGTATAAATAATACGTTTCTCATAAAAAAAAAGAAAAAAACACACAGAGCGTTTTCTCTCCTGCCACATCTTTCATTTATCAACATCTCTTTACAGTTATACTCATAGGAAACCTTCTAAAAACTGTTGCTCAATTGATATTTCCCTGTGCATATCCAACCTCATAATCTTACCATTGCCAACAAGTGCTCTAAATTACCCAACAATAAACCTAATTATAAAACCTAACTGTTACGAGAAAATCTCCTCCTAACGTCACGAGCCTATCAGGAAGCCATAAACTCTACAAATTGAACAGTGCGCCTGCAAAGCCTAAACGTACGGCCCAAACCCGACACGAACACTCCATCACATTTCCCATTTGCACCCCAAAATTATTATGAATTGCTGCAAACCCTTACACCACCACACCCAATATTCCCAACCCCCAAAACTCTATAGTATCCTGAGCAACCCCATGCAAGTCAGCAAATGGGGATTTTATTTTCCATGGGTGAAATTTTGATATTTTATGAAAATTTGATTGTTCTGTGATTGTTGAATGGGGGGGGGGGGGGTGCATGCAGGGGATGTGAACACGTGTAGAAGGCTGGGGTCCATGGTTTATGGCCCATACAGGACGACGTGAGCCTTATGATGAGTGCCACCTGCCCCATACCCTACAGCCTGCTATGTGGGGTAAGGGGAGCAAGATAAAGAGCTCTGGTCTGGGGCTGGGGAAGGAGTAGGGGAAGGGTGAGGTGGGAGTGGGAAATTTTGTAGGGGGGAGGGGGTGTTGGAGGGGTTGTTGTGGGGTCGGGAGGGGTAGAGGTAGAGGAAGAGGGGCGGAGTGGAAGGGGAAGGGGGCAGGATTACTTACAACTTTTGAGTCATTTATTGTTTTGATCTATATTTGACTAACGAGAGATGACTAGCTTGGCCAATGGCGCCAGACTCTGAGAACGAGCTCTGCTCAAGTTCCCAACTTTAACCAACAGAGATGCCACAGCTGAATGATGAAAGTAGGCAAAGTAGGAGACATTTCAGACGACGTAGATCTACAGTTAGGGGAATAAGTCAATCCCAGTTTACTTACAACCAACGAGTATACACGCAACCAAATACTCAGTAGCTCCCTTGGGATTCGACAGCAGGGTTTGACCTTAAAAAAGAGATTCTGATACTTGGTTCCAGCAATATTCGCACTCGACTAGTGTATTCCACGAGCTGCTAGCCCGGTGGGCTAGTGGGATTTAAAGAATATTCCAAACTCTACATATCTTATATTACATTATATTATGGCTGGTAAATTTTGGCCGGGCTAGTACTTTTACTAATCGGAAAACCCGGTGGAATAGTGCACACAATAAATAAATAGAGCCCCTGAGACACAAGGCATACCTGGCTGCATACTTCTATTGGTCTCAGAGTACCCCTATCTCAGGGAGGTGGGGGGGGGGGGGGCGGGGGAGAGGAGGTGGGGGGGGGGGGGGCAGGAGGGGGAGGGGGGGCAGGTATTCCACCCTGGAGGCAGGGGTAAAACGCCTACCCCCACGGATCACCATGGAGACGGGGGGGGGGGGGGCAGGGGGCAGGGCACCCCCCGGGAGCTTCATTTTCTCCAGTCAACTTTCCCCATTTATCATGGAGCTTCATTTCTGGGCCCTGGATCAGGGGGAGGCAGACCCAATCTTCTCTGGCTCCTCTGCCCCAACAGGTACACACACCCCCACCCCCACTTAGTCCAGAGTTTTGTGGGTTTTTTTTCTCCAATTTCAACATCATCTGTTCTCTTCAATCATAATATATTTAGGAAAAAAATGCCACAGAAACTCCCTCATCTGTGGAAAATATTCATCTTTGTCCACAGTGGTTAGAACTGAGAGCTAGTTTGTGGGGAGATAGTTGTTGTTATGGTGGGTGTAGGGGTTTTGGTATGGGTTATGACCCCTTAGTAAAGGTATGTCCTATGGTACAGGTGGGCAGCATGGTATGCAGAGAGGGCGTCTACCTTCAGGGTACCAACCCAGATTCCATTTTCAAATTCCCTGCATTTTCCAAGAGATTTCCCTGTCCCACGGCAATTTTTCCCTGTGTCATATCCAGCAAGTTGTTCAAATTTAAAAGCCTCTGTATGGAGACAGAATTTGGACGACCTAACATCAAAATGTCGAATACCTAGTATCTTGAGATAAGGAATTTTAGAACCTGACCAAATGAAATTCCCTGTGTTTTGGCAAAATTTGCAAATTCCCTCTCAGGGATTTTTGTTGTTGCCATTATAAGTGAGTGTTTGGGATGCATAAATGTTTTTCACAATGCATTAAAATATGATATTTTCGTATATCAAGTGATTTAATTTTGCATAATGGTGATATAATCTTTATGGGTTTTGTACAGCTTGGCACCTGACAAAAAATAGCAGTGCCAAACGACAGGTGCTTCGCGGAGAATTTACTACCGCATTTTCAACGTCTTTATTGCCTCTCAAAAAAGCATCAGTAGAGGTCCGTTTTATTTGACATTTAATGCCTAGCCGAGATTTATAATGCCTAAGTGATCTCGTTCGCGTAAAGTGTCTTTTATCGGAGTCACAAACCAGGATTTTTTCTTAACTGGATAAAATTAATGGTATTTTCTGGTTAAATAATTGGCCCTTTTTATCAGACCTGAATACAGGGGCCTGAATCTGAGTGTAATGGGCAGTGACAGGGGTGAAGGCACATACATCATGTAACCCTGTCATCTCTGGCGGGCCGGGCGTAAATCTATCAAATACGACACGCCGAAGACACATATAATGCGTAATATATCAGCGTGAAAGTACACTTAGTGATAAAAAGTTGACCGTTAAATAAGCGAACTGCATATTGGTTCAACAGGCTTAAAAAATGAATGGTAATTGGGACAGCTAACATCTTTCTTATGGATTTTTCAATGTTTTTCCTTTTTTTAAATTAAATATCTGAATCAATCTTATAATCATATATACATATATATATCCTTTTTTGATATATTGCTTACAGGAAGCATTGGACCGCCTTCATATCATACGCTCCTAACAATAACCCCTTGCTGATATTAGTGAGAAAAAAGAAGTAAGAAAGTTGCACCTAAAAGGATGGAAAAAAACTAACGTCCCTGAAGTGTCAAGCGCCAATATAAACTCTGTGTCTATATAAACATTGTATCTACTTCTAGGTCCCCGTTACCTATCACTGACTGACGTTACCACCCAGTGGTCCGTAGCCCTCCCCGTCACCCGGCCACTACAAACTGTCTGTAACACCGGTAAACGCCCGTCAAAGTCAGTCCCATCTACTGTGGTAGACCTGTGAGGGGTGACTGGTGGAATTACACTACGCGACTTGAGCTGCAATATCGGTGCGATATGAGGATATTGCAGACTTGTTTGTTTGTTGGCATAGTTTAACGTCCAGTCAACCACACAAGGTTCTTTTCAGACTGTACGAGGTAAAGCTTTTCAGCCTACGGGTGATTGTATCTATATGATTTAGAAGATAGGATGTCCCATAGACAGGACACCACACACCTGGCCTTTGATGACCCTGTCGGGAGCACAGGGTGATATCCAGACACGCGTGTTTGAAATTGTCAATTTTGAGTGTTTTACACATGCGTAACAAAGCATGTTGTCTCTGATATGTGTCATTTCCCTGCGACATAGTCATATTGTAGCTCATGTCGTGTAGTGTAATACTGCCTGAACACACAACCATTTCTCAATCTGTTCTGTCACTGTCTGAAGTCTGGATATTGTCCACGTGAGTGAATAGTCTGTGGTAGGAATTCTCCCTACCACAGATAGCTGATTTACAGTATTTTAAGGACCTGCAGGCTAATTTTGGTTCTTTTTGTCGACAAAAACATATGGAAATCTATAGAAAATTTTCAAATAATTGCCATATTTTTAAGTGTAATGGAGTAATTTTCAAACCAACCCAAAAAATCATTGACATATGTAAATAACAAATGAAAATATAGTTGATTTTGATGTGAACCATTTTGAACCAGAAATAATCCCTTGATTATTGAAATTTCCTATACATAAGCCTTGTGATTTGTCGACATGTTACCCAGCATGCACCTGGATCTAGGCTAACCTGCAGGTAAATTAAAAGAAAGTGGCTAACCGTGGTAGGGAGAATTAAAACATTATGCTTCACAGACCTATACTCATATAGCTTTATGCATACTAATATAAGTTCATGTACTGTATTGTACGATGCATTCAATATTCATACAGCTTAAATCTAAAAGGTCGGCTGGTTGGATGGTTGGTTGGTTGGTCGGTTAGGGGCCTTCCATTTAGTATGTACGCACATTTTCAAAAATCTCAGACCCCCCCCCCCCCAAGTCAAAAATCACCAAAGAACAAGTCTGGCCACGTGTGAAGCAAGGACTCTATCCACTACCCCCCCCCATCCCCCTCCTAGGAGCTAAGGAAATCACCCTCAAGAAATCTTCAATAGCCTTATGCTCAGGACCCCTGTAGACAACACACCAAGAAGCAGAGAAGCCCATAGTACTACACAGCCCGTCAAACGGCCGTAAAGACTCCATTCGCCCGTCCTGGCCATTAGCTTTTAGTATCCAACAAACACCTCCCAGAGAGAGGGGTGCCTAGGGTGCTCTTTTTGGCCTATTTAGTGGGAAGCTTCTTAGCACGTTTACTTTCAATTACCATACCGTAGGGACATCAGGCCGAGTTTTACGGGGTATAGGCCTGACGGGAGTTTGTCCATGGGCGTGGCCATGTTGAAAAAGGGAGGGTTCTGATTGGCTGAAAGGTCACGCTTGACCCCCGACAGACAGTGGCGCCAAAGGACTACGCATGCTCAGAGATAAACTCCCGACTCCCCTATAGAGTCAGGGGGTCAGGGGTAGGTGGGGCGAGGTGCGGTGGCATGTGTATATAATCATAAACGGTACTGTAGTTAACATTGATATCATGAAAACAATCACCTTTTTTACTTTTAGCCACTATTCTAGGCGACCTGTACTGTCAAAACCACTAAGAAAACTCACCTATTATGATTTGTTAAGATATGACTTAATATTCCTAGTGAGTTGATATATGCCTTATATTTCTTTTCGTTCAAATTGTCTTTATTTTATATAAAATAAGTTTCTTGATAGTCCCTTGAATGATTAAAATGATAAACCTATTGGACCCTATAGGGCCTATAATATAAACACATTCCTGACCCTATTCTCTCATCTTCGACTTTTTAAGGGACGCATGGACCAATCGTCTACTAACAAAACCTAAAACTCTAATGCTATAATTATCCCACACGAACCAACAGTTCACAATGACCAATACTCATTCACACTTCTACCTCACAGCTTAAAGCTGCAGTATCGTCCATGCGTTTCTAACATTAGGGGCTCCAACCCTAAGCCTAACGATGTCGCAGCTGATGACGTGTTTTGCAACATTAAAACATAATCCAGCAATGTTATTGGTCGCGTCACAAATTTTGTGTGGCTGTACGGGAGCTACAACGTAGAAATTTACATCTGCTACACGGACAATACACTGCCTTTAAAAATAGCAAATAAGTTTACCTCTATTAGCTTGAGAATACAGGTATCACAAAACAGAAGCAAATCTCGGGACGGAGAATGTAAACGGCCATCAGCGCCCCAGCGGCCTATGGCGGAACTAACCCGCCCCCCTGACGGATGGGGCGCCCCCTACCGACGACAATTTCACGCCTCATTGGGCTTCCGGTCACGTGACAGATTTGTTGCCATGGTAACAGATGGATTCTGCGCATTGAGAGGGAGTCTATGGGTGGGGGGGATGTAATTAATGACTATACTCACCTGGGTTTGGGGAGGTATGTACGGGGGGGGGGGACATACAGGCAGGTATGTATGCACCTGGGGGTTACCTGTATTTCAGACTGCAATGGTGGATTGGTTATTTCCGGTGGTATTAACCCCTATTATCGCCTCTCATCCACTAAGTACTAAAACCTACAATCATTAAGGCTTTATTTCTTTGTCATTTTTTCCTTTTTAGATAGTCTAGTTATATGAGAAAGAGTAACGTTAAAACATGCATACATGTATATATGCTTAAGCTTATTCCAAGCCATTTTGAATGCAAAGTATAGATAATTCTAAGCTTAGTTCATTTCAATAGATTACAGTGAAAAACATTGTAAGGGAAGCCGAAAAATGCTGTCAACTGAGAATATGTTAAAAATCTGATTATCTTCTTTCTCCGATTTGGACCAATAGAAATATTAATACAACTTGGGAGGGTATACCATACGGAATAAATAGTGAACATGTAGTTACTTCACTTTCGTTCCAAGTTATCATTTAAGGAATATCATGTAGGCCTAACCCTCACTGAAGAGATATCATGTGGCCCTCATCGAAGGGATATAATGTAACCCTCATTGAAGGCATATCAAGGAACCCTTGTAAATCGAAAGATAGGTATTCATATGACATGCTACGTTGGTAATATCTCGATTCTCTATATTATTCAAGACCCCATCTTATCTAGGTTATTCCCACAACATGATCGACTTCACTCCCAGTATCGGCCTACTTCCGGTGTCGTTCTGCGCATGCTCAGTGACCCGAGGCCACGTGACCCCTGACTTCCGGTGACCCTTGTCGGGGTCAAGGTAATATTTTGGCATTCCTGAGGGCGGAGTGTGTGCGCACGCGCAAACTGTAGTACCAGAGACGACGTCTTTATTTCCACAG